>CM043017.1:99399475-99608179 GCA_023690525.1 Holotrichia oblita | reverse complement strand
TTAAAGACTCGATATTAAAATATTATCATCGATTCTCCTAATTACTACACACAATTTAGGGATACATAAACAGCTACGGAGAAGAAAGCAATTAAAATTGAAAAAACGCTCCAATGTCATCCATTTTTTATAAGAACCGGAAATGAATACTAAAAAACCAAGTGTATCATTAAATTTGCTAAATTCTTGAGTAAAACGATGGCCTACATTCAACTTGAAATTATTCGCCATTATACAGAGTGATCAAGTTTTGTAAATCCATTTCGGACTTAGTGTTTACAAATGGAATATCCTGTATACACCTTACGTTATATATGTGGTGGGTGCTTAGTTGCAGTGACGTAAACTGTATCGCTTGTTGGCTATCACTGCAACTCTCGCGGTGTAGTTTTTTGTGTGTTTGTTGTGTTCAATGGCTTTGTGACAACATCATATCGCCTTTTATGATGCCGCGCTGTTAATCACTTTGCTCCCAACAGCGAATGGCAAGTCGATCCGGGATTAAACTCTCTGAAAAAATGTCACCGTCCCTCCAGAGAATTGAACCCCGGCACCTATCGTCCTTCACAACAATAGTTTGACGGTTCACCGCAAATGCATTTAGGGCGGGTTTATCAATGTGAGGATAAAAGTGTCAGATAAGTAACAGACAGATATTGCTAACTGGCAGATAAAATTTTGCAACTAGGATGCTTTATCTTGCAGATAACTTCTATTTAACACTCAATAAACGTTTCATTGTAATTATCTTACAAATAAAATTTTATCTGCAAGTTAATTTATTTATCTTCACATTGATAAACCCGCCCTTAAAGATTTAAAGTCAGCATGCAATGATGCGTATAATTAGTAATAATTCAAGCATAAATAATATTTAGTATGCAAAGAATGTAAGAATTTTAGACTGATTTAATGACAAGGAAAAAGGGTAATCCAAAATATTTCAGTAATATCACAATAGTTGTTCAAATAATCCTTCGTGTAAGGCAAGACACAACCAGATGCGATCGATATAAAAAAATTGGCAGACGTCGAAATAAAAACTACGTATAAATAGCAATTTGTAGAAACTTTTCAAATCTCATTCGCACACTATTGCAATTAGAAAAAAGGTGAAAGCACAGCTGAAACACAAAAAGTGGGGGGAGAATAAGAGATTTTAAAAGCGCACTGTAGAGGCAGTACCCCACCAGCATCGCCTAGTTTAGAGTTTAGGGAGCTACATTTATTGCTGCGTGAACATGAAAGATGTAGTTTTTTAGGGTACGTTTATAAACATACACAACCGTTTAGAACAATTTTGTTAGCCATCAGATAAACCCTATGTTCATCAATTGTGGTCTTAAAGAAACGAATAAACCAAAATAGATAGTACACTAAACAGTACTATATACAATTGGTATATTAGGTTCAACATGTTTTGCTGAACGTTTAATATATCATTTTCCTTACTTTTCATTATTTTTTTGTTTGTTGGAGTTTCTTATTAAATTACAATTAACACAACAAGCATAGACATCTTGAACAATTCCCAAAAGGTCTTGCGAAGTTTAACACCGTTAACCTAATGTCATTCTATTAGTTGCAAAACTATCGTCCTCACACAGTGAAATTAGCTACGTTAATTGTAATAAACCTTTAAGGTACTGCATGATGTTGTCGAGCGCTATGTATCGTAGAGATGAATAGATTGATATGATTTTGTAGATAATTGGGGCAATTGTTAACATACAGATGTCTAAAATACGACTCTATATACTGAATACAGTCAGCGTTGACTGACTGCATATGAAGCAGTTAGAATCAATACAATTGTCATCTTCTGAAGTTCGTATTATTTGCCAACCATTTTATGTCACACTATAGATGTATTGTAATAGAAAAACGGTGCATTTACTCGTACACGAAAAGTTCATCATAATATACAGGAGTAGTCGCAGAAAATCCCGGAATAAATAGAAAAATGTATTTGACGGGAAAAACCATGTTTGACAGAGCGTATTTAAAACGTTTCCCGTTTAATCCGTAAAGTGGATTCAAATCCGACAAGTAATTCCTCTGTGGGTGCATCTTTAGTAGTTCCAACGTCATGCTTAGATCAACGCAACGGTGTACAGATAGACAGTAGACTGAAAGTAACATGATGGATCGAGCGAGCGCGAGCTTTTGGCAAAATGCCGGAATAAATCGGTAGTGCGCGGACATTTTTAGATATTTTGCATTCTGGTATTAACTGCACAATTGATGTTAAGCGGATTTACTCTACTTTTGAGACGAATCGTTATCCGAGCGGCATTTTATAAGATTCGCTTACATCGCATAAGTATATTGCGATATTTTGTAGCAAATGTTATAAATAAATATAATAAAATGCTTTCGTTTTGTAAATGCATTACATGAATCTAGTTCAGCATGTAATAGAAATGCTGAAATGGTAATAAAGATTTATAATGTTGCAAGCACTCTTGATGAAATGTCTAATAATGAAACGGGAGACATAATCCTTAAAAGAGCACCATTTGATCTTTGTTGCAATGATACAATTTATCAGCGTATCATTGTCTTCTACAAACTGAATACTACTTCCTTCATATCCAGGATAAAAATATTCGTTTGAGTAATGAATGTTCTATATTGATAATTTCCTCGATGAATATCTCAAGTACCTACTCAGTAATTGTTGATTTAGCTTACAGGTCGCTTCTTGGGTTGGTTAGAATTTGTAAGCATGAGATACGAAGAGTAACGATGATTTGAACGAGACTAAGTTTGCAAAATTAGGTCCAACGGAACCTGAATTATAAGCATTGCTTTCAGACGAGGTTTCCTCTCTCTCCTCCACTTATTTGACAAAATACAACAAAATGGCTTTCCTGCAAATATGCGGAATTTTGAGGAACCTCCTATTTTCATATTTGTGATAGACCTTAATTTGATAAATTTTTGTATAAAATAAAATGTAATATTTTGGTGTTCGTCATTCAAACTTTTTTTGTAGCAACTTTAATATGTGATATTTTTCTCTCGAAGTTATACTATAAACTGTTTCTGAGATATGGCCAAGCATCATTCTCATTTAATTTAGAAGAATTGACATATAAACATATTGGGAGAAGTTATAATTAGCAATCACTAGTTTGATACGTTATTATATTATTATACAAAAGCAACGTTACTTTCGGTATAGATATTCACAAGTTTCCATCATAACTTCTCTTACATTTACCACAGTGTGGACAACGACAGAAACCATCTTACACAATTTCGAAATTTCACTCAAATCTGGGAATCCATAAGCTTTTTGAGCTTAGATCCATTGCAAGTAATTTCAAATTAGACGAGTTGAATGAAGTGAAAATGGAACTTCAAAATAATTTAGTAACTTCGAAGCGCCAGGTAATAATGATGTAATGAGTCCGGAATGGCTAACACGTTAACTATATATTTTGGTACATTAGCACCGCCGCCACATAATATATTAGATCGTTCTTGAAATATATTCGGGATACTCTAATATGTACAGTTATAAATGTATCTGAGAATACAAAGTATTAATAATTCGCATAGGAGTACAGCTTAAATTATAAACGGAAAAGATAAATGTTCGAAGAGCAAGGTGTGCAATTTTTACATCTGAATTCTCTTATTACGACACTAGCGAATAATCTCTGTGTCTTGGCGCAAATGTTGAAATAAAATCAAGAGTAACTAGTTTGTGCTTATAGTGTGTTTTATCTGTAACTCTTTATTGCATGATTTTTTATTTTTACGTTATAAAATGTAGTTGTCATATAATCAGTAGATTCATGCAAAAAATTTTTTTTTCAAAAATGTATAGTTTATTTACAAAAAACCTTATGTTGTAAACATACAACATAATACAAATACGACCAAATACAAACTATTAAATTGAATAAAGTAAAGTAAACAACATTTGTCCTACAATATATTTATCTTTTGGCGATCAATTTCGGCTAGTTATGCCATCTTCAGGCCAACTAAATCATTTGTTGGTCTGAAGATGGCATAATTAACCGAAATTCATTCAACAAATACAAACTACCATAAATAGATAAATTTCTAAAACAGTTATTTTTTTGGTGAAGCATAGCATACATTTCTCACGTATAATTTGTGAATACCCCTTGCATTGTGGGTACTTACATCCGTTTTGTTTTTACCCAAGATAATGATCCATCCAACCGAACTTCTTTTACCGGTACCACTTGCCGTGGCCCCTTTCCCTTTTTGATTTGTAACTGCTCTTCTATTCCGCTCGTTGAAGGCCTACCTCTCTTCACTATCTAGAATTGCTGTTCAGTACCACACAAAGCCTCAGCTAATTTACTCTTAAATGCTGATTGGGTATATTCGGATAATTCTTCTGAATTGAATTTTTTATAAAAAATCCAACTGTTTGCAACTGTCAAGTCCAAGTCCAAGTTTGCTTCTCACTAATATTTTTGTTCGGCTAATATTGCTGTCTAATAAATCTCCACCGCCCATATGACGATTGTACTCTTTGATAATAAATGCACAACTTACGGTAACGATCTCTTTACTTTTTTATCGCATCGTTCAAGCGAAGTTAGTGGTTGTTCTCCGGGAAATGATGATAACAAAGTCACTAATTTATTATCTTTCCATACTACAGACGATATCTCTACTTCATCACACGTTCCAACAAATTCTACGCTAATACCTCTATGCTCTTTTTTCATAGTTTTCTCATCTGGTATACCAAAAGTTGAAGAGATGTATAATAATTATCGAAATATGTATATATCATAACGCATATTTCTTGGAACAATTCTAGACAACCTGACCACTACATTTGCTGAAGCACCTAGATTTGGTTCGTGAGGTAATATTTCTTTGTCATTATTTTCTTGCCTTGTGTACATCTCTATATTATAAGCATAACCCAAAACGCCGGAAGGAACAAAAAACTTAAACCCCCATTTGTGGGATTTATTTGGCAAATATTATTTTAGGTAATGTCTGACTTTACCAGAACACAGTTGTTCGTCCACTGATAAAGATTGTTCTAGTGGCATATCTTTCGAATTTATTTTATTTAGCTCGTCTACTAAGGGTCCAATTTTGAGGAGTCGATCGTGATTAGAATTATCTTAAGGTAGAGCAGTTTCTTATTGTTGAAATGTAAATATCGTTTGATTTTTTCAAATTTTAACAGCACCTTTTTTAATGTATGTGGTCAAACAATAGGGATAATCGAAAGCTTTTCGTTCCGCCAACCAAGTGGATACAAAACAGAACGGTCAATAATTTTTGTGGTGAGTAGTTGGTACGGCTTCCCACGCTATATTCCCTATATTCGCTATATTCGAGCTATTTTACAAGATTTAAAGCAACTTCTGTATGAACTACTATGTTTGGAGTCATAGGCTGCTTCTCTAGTTTAGGGTTCTACTGGTGGCTCTGATACAACGATCTAGTGGCTTATGACACGCACGAGGTGCTCAAAACACATCTTGTTAATCTGTCCTGCTGAAATTTTTAGTTTTCTTTTTTCATTTTCTGAATTACCTTTCGTTTCCCAATTTGTGCGGCTTAATTTTTTTTTTTAGGTTGAATAAAAAATGAGAAAGTACAATAAAATGTATACCTTTTTAAACTAAAATGCCAAAATAAATCCCTTTTAGTTGTGGCATATCTATGCAATGTAAAATGAATGCAGGTAAAGTGTGCACTATTGCTAACGTCCTATTATTGGAGCTATGAAGTTGTTTAAGTTAGTAGACTGATGATATTTTTTATTTTGATTTAGATGGTGAAAACAGAAGATATAATTGAATATTCTGTTTCAACAGAATATACAAAATTTCTGGAATGTGCAGTAGTAAAACAATAAAGGGTATTTAAGAAAAGTGGGGAAAAAGAAGGCTTTCATTTTTAACCAGAAAGTAGAGGTAAACATGGCGGCTTATTTTGAAACATTTCAGGAAAAGTCTATCACATATATTATTATAAAGGTAAAAGATATAGACATTTGGGACATTTTTTTGGATAACACTGTAATTAATTATTCTATTGATATTTTGTATAAATTAGGTATACTTTCAGATGTCACGTTTTTTGTAATTAATAAATTTACATTACATTTTAAAGCGATAATTTACTAATGATTAATGATCAGTGTATTGTTTTATTTAAGAATATCAAAAAATATGTGTTTGTGAATATCTCGGAAACAGACTTTTGAATTGTTTTTCTGTTCTCAATCAGAATAAAAAAATATTAGCAAGGTGCTAAGTTAACCAACTTCATTGGTCCCATAATACAATAGTTAACAATGGTGAACTCTTAACTTCAGCGTATATACATCGTGTTCACCTAAACATTCTCATAATGGCCAACTTCTTTATTTTTAGAGATTAAAAGTTGGTTGTGTGAAGTACCTGTGTGTACTTTGCAGTTTGCATTTCACGTTATAAAACAAAAACAGAAATATGTCTCGTTCTTAAGATACAACTGTAATCTCTATTTTTTGGAACACGCTACATACTGTTACATATTTGACCTTGGTGTATCATTAGCAATAGCAAAGTATTAGGCGACTTTTTTTTGTAAAATCACGGCAACAGTAACACATGTGAGATTCTATTAATCAATTTATAACTTCTTAATGTGTGGGAGAAATTTTATTCGTAAGCGGGTTAGCACGATATTCAATATTAGTGATTTGCTAATAAAAATATTTTGATAAATGGAATGCTCGATAAGACCTTCAATAGTTGGCTTTTCAATAGACTTATTGTTAGTTGAGCCGGCATGTCTATTCAATTATTTGTAGTACTTTCATAAGATGTTAATAAGTCAGTTAATATTGTCGGATTTACTCCTCGCAACTCTGCATATGTACTAATACGAGCATAATGAAATTTCACTGAACATTGTAAGGAATTTGAATTACTCTAGTAAGGTTCTTATAATATTGACACTTTTGCGAATCCTTGGATAACATTCATTACTTGTTTTATTGTGACTGCTACGTAGGATATTACTAAAGCCTGGTTGACATGATGAGAGTAAAATGTGATAGTATTTATCACGATAGTTTATGATAGTACTCTCTAGAAGAGTGAAGTGTTTACACTGTGAGAGTATTTAACTGAAATATTCTCAAAAATGCGGTCCAGTAAACGACTATGTTGTATTCATGTTGTTGTGGAAATGGTATCCGCAATGCAAGAGCAAAAACGAAAAGAAGAAGAAAAAAAGACATATTTTTAAAGTAACTTCTTCGCGGCACCTCTTATATCGCGATTTTTGTAGTCTGTATAACTTTTGTCCTATAAACAAGGAAATTTTTGGTATTCTTCAAGAAATATTGCAATGTCCAAATTCTCCATCTTCTCTACACCTATATGGCACTAGAAATTCACTTAGAACCTAAAATGGTATTCCCAACACTGAAGCAAAACTGCGTATGATAGTTCATCTGGCAAAAAAACTGCACATCTACACGATGATATATTTTTTTTAATGTGGTGGGTGCTTAGTTGCAGTGACTCCGTAAACTGTATCGCTTGTCTGGGTATCACTGCAACTCTCACGGTGTAGTTTTTGTGTGTGTATATTGTGTTCAATTGGCTTTGTGACAGCATCATATCGCCTTTTATGATGCCGCGCTGTTAATCACTAGTCAACCGCCTAACCACTGCGGCCATCCACCCGTTAAAAGTTCATAGTAATAATGCTGCTTTGTTGTGATAGTACTCTCAACTATCAAGCAGAGCGAGATAGTGCGATAGTCCTCTCACGAGAGTGCGCAAACAATGCTCATGCGGTTGACACTATGATAGAAGTATGAGTTGCTGTCGTGATAGTTCCTATGGCATTTTACTCTCATCGTGTCAAGCCGGCTTAAATGATGCAAACAGCAGCAGATGTGATAATATTCCCTGCATTCACTTTGCACTGCGCAGAAACACAAGTGCCCGCAAGTTGTCTATATGTGGTTATTTCAGACAGCTCTTCAAAGGTTTCGAACGTGATGGCGCAATTGTTCTTCCCGTTCGACGGAGCGCCAGGATATCAGTTCGTGTTCAACATCAGAAATGTGAAATATTTAAAAACCCTGTTCCAGAAAACATGTTCCTAAAGCGAGCTTTTACTGACTTTAATAGTTCTAAAATACTTCATTTTAATTTCTCCTTTTGCTTAAACCAAATGAAAATAGAAGCTAATAAAAAGACGTTAGAAATACAAGAGATTTAGAAGAAATTGTTATCACAGTAAATTAGTGTATAAATTAGAAGATGACTAAAGAAGCCAAGGTACGACGTTGTAGATGCTGAAATTCAAATATTTATAGCTGCTCATAAGCCATAGGAACAAAACCTTTCGATTCAGTTATTCACGTTTAAATTCATCGCTCCTTATGACGTGTACATACGTTATAAGGAGTGTCTGTTCCAAAATTAATGTCGCTCCCAAGGTCAAACAAACCCATAAAAATGATGTTTGCCATAATCCAATACGATTTTTCGTTAGTGAATACTAATCTTGTAAATGCGGTGCAAACCAAATATCGATTAAACTTCATGCATCTAATTTGCATTAGCAGTTATAACGTGTTTTTCGGAACATGGGGTGACATTAATTTTGGAAGAGACTGTACGTCAGATAGAAACAGATTTTTCTGAAAGTGATACGTCGAAAAGAGACACAAATATTGTTTTATACGTGTTTTGTTAGAAGTTACGGAGTAAAGAAGAAAATTCAAAATTTTAATACTAGTTATAAGAGCATAGAAAAGATGTTAAGTATTGTATTGTGCCATATTATTTAAATAATTAATAAGAACATGCTAAAAAAATCTTCTAGATTAAATTGAACAGAAACTTGACGTAAATCATATGAACAACCTTTCAGAAACATGTACCCGCAACACCCCACTATGCCTTCTTTATAACGTCACTGTTAACTGTCATCTAAGTAGCGCATTTTTTCGATGTTTAAATTATTGTTAAAATTTAACTTAATCATACAGAGTGAATAACACAAAACAGTACTTTCTATTCCTTTTGTGCAGTAAGCACGTGTAAGTCATCAAGATGTCCACATTTTTTAATTTAGTATGATTGTGTTTTATATTATAGATATGTATGTATATACTTGCTTCGTAAACTTTCAAGACCAACTATATTCTTTAAATGTCCTGTAAAATCGGTACTTATACTGACGCATCAGTCAGACAGACTGTACAAGAGATAAGCTCACATTCTTAGGAATAAAAAGCACGTTTAGTATTTTCTAGGATTTCATTTTAAATATATGCTCAAAGTGGGTCCCTTCAGCAACGATACACTTGACCGTCCTTAACCGTTTCTTTCACTGTTTAAAAGCTCTCAACCAATCTTTTTCCATAATTGCGTTTATACCCAAAAAATAGTCACATATTGCTAAATTAGGTGAGTTTTCATAGTTCGCTGCTTTTTAGTCATTGTAGTAGTTTCCTCATCTTCATGAATCTATACACGACGGGCGGGTACTTGGCGGGTAGAAAGGTTGAAAAAGAGAATAGAAGTTCCGCCCCGTCATTATTTTGGAAAACATTTGATGCTTGCCATTATTAAAAAAATTTTAAGTAGTCTGGCAAATTCATGGCATTCTCTGTTTTCTGGAAGTTAGAAATGTGATGCGGCACAAACTGACTTACCATTTTTTTTTATGTAGGTGATCGTATATGTTTGTTTTAGCAGCTGAGGATCCAATCTTGTGATGCTCTATTACCGCATAAGCGGCTTTATTGTCCTCTTCAATTAACATCAATAGCAATTAGCAGCAATGTTTCTGTCGGTAACAGCCGGAGGAGGATGCTTTACTCTTTTTTGGTGCTGAACAAAATTTCGTTCGCTTTCAAATTTTTTATACGACCCGTAAATTGTAGCCAAGGAAAGTGTTTGTTAACTAAAAACTGAATTGCTGAATTGCTATTTGCACTCATAAAAGCTTAAAGCTTTTTTAAAATCATAAGTAGATCATGATTCATGATTCGAAAGTTATCTCTGGTTAGTTCCATTTTCTTTTACTCTTAAAAAATAAGCTACTGAATTATAACAAATGTAACTTTAACAACTAAACGTCAAGTGAGTCAGTTGCTATAAATAAACACTAAATGATTGTTTTTTTACAGCCTACTAAATTTTCTTATTCTCAATAATAACTTATCGTTCCCATATGTTCCCATATGTACATATATTTTAATTTATCTCCAGCAAAAATCTAATTGTAACAAATTATAAAGAAAAAGAAAAAAATATTTCATCAACAGATTTTATCATGCGTACAGAATTTTAATCCTTGTTTTCTGTGAATTATCACAATATTTTCAGCGTCTTTTCCTAGGTTGTGATATTATATTTGGACGTTCTGGTTCGCACTCTTTAACATTTATTATAATAAAAATGTTTCATCTTCAAAGAAAAGTTAACATAAAAAATTTCTCTAATTTAGTTCACATTTTTTTTTGGCATGTAGATGAAGTTTAACACAAAGAACAAATTCTGTCTGAGAATAGAGCACTTTTAAACCTCTTGTGTTAAATATAGAAAAAAAGCAGAAATTAATTAAATATGCAACAGCAACAATACTAATAATGTAATAGATAAAATTTCGTGGACATTATTTCCAAAAATTAAAGGGAAGTCTTCCTTTTGTAAAACAGATTCCAGCTATAATATTTAGGCAGCCAATATAAGGGTATCTATAATCATTGCGGTTCTATTTCCGCGGTAATCCAACTCCACCCACATTTGAGGCACACTGTAATCCGAGTAGTTATATTTGGTTTATAAGGAAGGTCCCAGATTACTAAAAAAGTATTGCGTATATCTTAAGACGCATAATCGTTTGCAAAGAGGGGTCATGTAACCTTATACTCCCGTATAACCTTTATAACAAAACCCTTCGCTCGAATACAATAGGTTCAAGCCTTTATACTGTCGTACTCATGGGAAAATATTAATAATGACTTCCTGATACTAGGGGAGTTTACTGTAAAGAAATGGTAGAATTATGCTAATTGCAAATACTTCTACAAAAGGGGAAAGGAGGAGATAAAAAACGGCACCGTTGTCGAGCTGAATGTCTGAATAGTGGCTATGTATGTGAATGCGAAAGGTATGTTCGGAAGTTCACATTAATTCTAGAGTTAGCTAAATCTTGAAATAACACGTGGATTTGTTAAACTAAATTTCGCATAGTTCTAACAATATCAGGGGAATTTATACTGACTCACTTTTAAGTATTCATTAACAACTTTCGTTAAAACATCTCTTCACCATCAACAAATTCCTCACTAAGCAATAAACTATAGCTTTATGATCAAAAATACATTTCTTTTTCTATGCACGTTTTTTCTCTACTAAAACGGCAAAATCGATTAGATCGTTAGAAACAAAAAGCTAAAACAGTTTATACTTATTTTAACAACGAACTGTTTCTTGACGTATACATATAATTTGTATATTTCTACACCCGTCAAAGGCAAGCAAATATTTTATTTTAAAAATATAAGCGTCTTGGCAAGGATTCGAACCATGAACCTTCCGTTCACCGGACATACAAATTATAATTTATACTTAATTTACATTTAACAAATATTTGTATGCGCATTCTATTAAAAAGGTGCTATATAATTTTTTGTTTCGTGATAAGCTATAATTTCCTCAAGTGTATCGACTCAAATTTTGTTTGCATAACAAAAGTAGTGCAAGACGTAACTGTAAGCTGGAATGAACTGACTAATAATGGTGAGGGTTTAGAAGATCCACATGTATTTGGTGAATATTATAGTAAATTTTCGTCTACTAGCAGCATTACAAATTCTTAAAATATTATTTCCACAATTAGTGCTAAAAGTAAACACGGACTTTCATCAGGAAATTTCTAATAACTCGAAAACCGTAAAAGATAGAAGCTATTATGTCTAATAATCGATGATAGACAACTATTAAGTGTTAAATAAATGATGTAAGTTGTGAAGAAACAATTCATAAATTCAAACAAAACTCCAGAAACTTCACAAAAGTTTTAATTTACATATAAGTGTATGTACATTTTACAGCATCACGCTGCATCATCAGCACAGTACTAAAACTAATACGCGCGTTATACGAGCGCAACACATGTGGATACATAAAAAGTGAATAATATAAAATACGAAAAATATAACAATTTCTGATACAAGGTTCGAGATAAAAGATAATCAAATTCGTACATGCAATATTTAAAAACAACATTTTAAAACAATTTAAAAAACGGAATTACAACCTTAGAATAATGTACCTACACTCATAGTTAAAAAACTAAGTCGTCTTTATAAGTTCCAGTAACTTGTAATTATACAGAGTCCGAATTCATAAGTCTATTCTTAAATTTTTTCATGTATACGGCTTCCAAAACATTTAGATTATGTATACTACTTTGTTTGAGTAATTTAACATCGTTGTCACTGAAGGTGTGTCCTGTATTAACAAAATGTCTAGCTATAGCTGATTTTTCAGAGTCCCTATTTCTTAAATGTAATTTATGCTCTTTGATTCTTATATTTACTGATCTCTTTGTTTGGCCTACATAGCAACTATTGCAAGATTTGCAATTAATGTGATATATTCCAGATCTATCCAACGGTTTCACTTCATTATTTAGACTTTTATTTAAACATTTTCGTAATGTGTTGTGACTGGAAAACGCTGCCTGTAGGTTGAATTTTTTAAACAGATTGGATAATTGGTACTGCCAAGATGGATGAAATGTTACCTTTACATATTTTCTGTTTTCTTTTTGTTTATGATATGGTGTAAGTTTAGTATTGGTAACAAACATATGTTTTTATTTAAATTTATTGTATATCTTATTTATGTATTCAACCTTATAACCGTTAATTTTTCCTATATAGTGAATAAACTCTAGTTCTTTGTTAAAATCTACATCGGACATTGGTATTTGAAATAATCTGTGAAACAAGCTGTTAAAAGCACTCATTTTATAAGTGTGGAAAGTGTGAGAGTCACTCTGTATATAATTATTGGTGTGTGTCTTTTTCTAAATATTTGGAATTTGAAATGACCGTAATTGTTTGTGATTGTAAGATCCAGAAATGGTAACTGTTTCTTGTTTTCTGCTTTTTCATATGTGAATTTTATTGAGTCAAAAAATATACCACGCTATATAAATTAATAAAGTTGACGTCAACTTCCGGTAACTTGGAAGTGGTACAATAGCGCAAATAATTTTGCCGCTGAGTCCAGATGATATCAATTATACTTACAAGTTTTCAGACTTGTAATTATAAGTGATCATGTTGAATTTCAAGAACATCGGAAAGTTCCAACGAACCAGTTCCGTGAATGACCCTGTAAATATATTGTTTCGGAAGTGCATTCTGTAACTGACCATAAGAATATCGACGCCGATTTATTGGAAATTCAAGAATCAACAGATCCAGCAAGTACACTTAAAATATGTATATACTGACCACGATTCCGTTTCATTACATGAGTTTAACAGAAAAAGAAAAAGATTTATGTCCCAAGTGCATTATAATATAACAACATATTCAAAATTAACAAAAGCTAAATGAAAAAAGGCGAAGCCAACGATATTGCACACGCCTTGGGGGCTTTAAAAGTAATTGGACGGTATGAGATTATCAGAGATCACGGAGAATGATGATCGGAGAAATGACTATACCAAATATTTATGTAATTTTTCGATGACGAAACCGCACACAATTGAACAATTTTCTTTAAAAGTTGCTAAAAACAACAATTGCTATGGCTTTGACTTTAATAAATTCGATTTGCTTTGTTTTATAGGAATAATACTATTTTCTGGATACCATTTGTTTTTTTTTCAAAGCTGTATGTTTGGTAAGTGGCTCAGAATGAGGACAAACACCTAGTGAAGAAACGAGTGACCAAATCGAAGACCAAGATCTACTAAACTCTATCTTTCGCCGCTTCTCCAGGAACAAAAGTTGGTAAGGAATGCCAAATGTTACGGTAACTCAACGTGTAAATCACACAAGGGGCCTTCTGACCTCGTCAGACGATTTTGGCAATTTAGTATAAAAACAACGAAAAAGCAAGAAGAGAGAACAGTAGATGTGTAAAAATTATACTATTTTACCGATTGCTCCACTCATTAGTTCACCAACTTATAATTTTTATGTTCTATATTGTGTTAATGATTCGTATACACACCAATCTTATGCGGTTTTCTTTGTTTACTTCTTTATGCATATTAACAGCTTTTTCTAAATTAATTGAAAAACTTGTATTTGATAGATTATCCTCCTTTTTTAAGAAATTTAATTTAATCGATAAATTTCAACATGGTTTTATTAAAGGGAATAGTACTGCTCTATACGATCTTGTTGACAGTATATTAGTTGCCTTGGAAAATAAAGAGGAGTGCTGTGGGGTTATGTTAGATCTTAATAAGGCCATCGATAGTATAGATCATCAAATACTTAAAAAAAAGCATGCGTATTACGGTGTCCGCGGCACAGCCATGTCGTGGTTTACTAGCTACTTTTCCAACCAAAATCAAACTACGGTCTTAAAATCTAAAAGTAAAACAACACTCTAAAGATAAGATTATCAGACAAGGTGTGCCGCAGGATGGTGCACTTGGCTCCTTATTCTTCTTATTCTTCATATTCTTATGATCTACACAATATTCAAAATCTAGCTAATCATGTAATGATTAATTTTGCTGACGACACTACAATCTTACTAAAGGGTAACTCCATTAGAGAAATGAGTGATACAGGAAGTATTTATATCAAAAATATTGAAGAGTGGCTACAGACTAATCACTTAAAAGTTAATCATCACAAAACGAATGTCTTAGTATTCTCAACGCGGCAAGCGAACCCTATTGTAGAAAATGTAGAGTTAACTAAGTGTATTTACCAAACTGTAAGTTCTGCTAGGCTTCTTGGCATAGTTGTTGATGGTAACTTAAAGTGGAGGGAGCATATTAATATGCTTTGTAATACTCTCTGTAAGTTGTGTTTTGCCATGTGGCAAATGAAAGATTTGGTCAGTGAGCAGGTGTTGCGCATGGTCTACAGCGGTTGCTCTTATACTAGAATTAAGTACGGTATTATTGTTTGGGGTGGCAGCACCGACTTGTGTCGAGTATTCATCTACCAAAAAAAGTTACTACGTATAATGCTTCATTTAAAGATTAACCAATTCTGTACAGGTTACTTTAAAACATTCAATATACTTACGGTAATTGGAATATATATCTTAGAAATATTACTTTTCTTTTTTAAAAATAAACACTTACTTCAAGAGTATATTTCCACACATGAGTACGGTACTCGACATAAGGATCGGTACTGCCTTCCCAATCATAGACTAACGCTAAGCGAGAATGGCCCAACTTATGCGGCATTAAAATGTACAATAAATTACCGAATCATATTAAGGAAATAAGAAACTTACTCTCCTTTAAACAGGCATACAACCGACTGCTCCCCCAGATAGAGCCTAATTCTGTGGAAGAGTATTTTTGTTATATTAGTTAATTAATATATGTATTTTTTGACCTTTATGTACTTATCTTTTAATTCCTGATTTATTTCCACTTAGAGGTCAATAAAACAATAAATAATTAAATACCAATTTATTCCATAACATATAATAATATGTTTTCGTTAAATAACTTCTTCAGTGGAAGAAATTGACATTTAATATGTGTCAAATTACTAATAATATAAATATAAATTGCCATGCCTATCAACAAAATTATCTAAAAAACAAAGAATTCATTGATATAACGAATTTTAATTATATTCACAAGTAATAATGCAGGAATAATGATTTAATACAACATTAGAAATTGAAATGATTTGAATTATTCGTATATCAATCTATTTTTTGTCAAGCTCTAACAATTCTGTTCAAGGACTAGGGAAAAACATGGCAAAAAAACCTAGTCAAGAGCTTAAAATTAATAAAACTCATGCGTGAATTAAATTATTGTAAATAACGCTTGAATTATCAATATCCGTTCTAAAATTTACCGCGTTTTCATCTTTCTTAATGTATATCATTTCGTAAATTAATCTTTTCTTATAATTATTTTCCTTTTTTAAAATTTTAGTGTTTTGAAAATCAAAATTATGTCGTCTATCTTTAGAGTGCTTAGATAAAGCAGTTTCAGCGGTGACGTTATGTGTAACAGTGTATTGATGGTTATAAATTCGTTTCTTTAAATATTGTTTGGTTTGTCCGATATAACATTTATTACAATCTTTGCAATCTAATTTATAAACGACATTACTTTGATTACCATGTTTAATGGGTGTTTTTAAATTTGTGAATAAATGTCTATTGTTGGTAGGTATGAAAGATATGTGAATGTCTGATTTTTTTAATTAGTGTTTTATTGTGTCGCTTAAATTGTTTATATATGGTATAGTGTGGTATATGTTATTATTTGATTTTGTACCTGTGTTATATATTTTATTTATTCTTTTTGTGATTAATTTATTGTAAAATTCTTTAGGATAACTATTTTTTTCTAGTATTGTTTTTACTTTGCTTAAATTTTCTTTTCTAAAATCAGGGTGAGCTAACTTAATAGCCTGATCTACTAAACTGTTAATTACGCTTTTTTTTTAAATTTACCGAAGTGTTTGAAAAATAGTTTAAATGCCTACTACTACTAGTGTCTTTAATGTACCAGTTTGTTTTTATTTGTGTGTTATCATGTAGTATCTTTACATTTAAAAAGTTTAAGAATTTTGATTTTCTCTTTCAAAAGTAAATTTTAACCTATCATGATATGTGTTAAATGTGTGCAGAACATGTTCAATTTTATCATTTGGTATGCACCATATACAATCATCTACATACCGCTTATAAAATTGCACATGACAGTTTAGTTTGTCAAGTGAGACCTGCTCTAAGTCCTCCATTACTAAATTTGCTATAACAGCAGATAATGGAGAACCCATTGCTGTACCGAATATTTGTTTATATATTGTGTCATTGTGCTGAAAATATGTAGAATTTAAGCAAAGTTTTGCAGCCAACATGAATTCATTTTTTGGTAAATTTGTATAATTTTGAATTAAATTCCATTTTTTGTTTATAATGTTTAATGCCAAATCTGTAGGAACATTTGTGAATAAAGTTACAACGTCTAAACTGATAATTTCATGATTACACGGTACTGATTTTTTATTTATGAAATTAACAAATTCCCACGAATTTTTTACATGATACTCTGTATTTCCTACAACATTACTGAGAATTTTGGATAAAAATTTTGATAAATTGTATGTTGGTGATTGTATACAATTTACAATCGGCCTTAAAGGAATATCAGTTTTATGAATTTTAGGGACGCCATAAATTCGCGGAGTTATCGAATTATATATTTTTAAATGTTTAGCTACGGATTCGTCTATATAATTGCTATTTAACCAACTAGTGATTAATTGGTTATTTTCACTTTGAATTTTGTTAGTCGGGTCTTTTAGTAATGTAATGTAAGTGTTTTGATCGTTTAATAAAAAATGCATTTTGGCTGTGTAATCTTTTTTGTACATTATTATACTTTTTTCTCCTTTGTCTGCTTTAGTTATTATAATATCTCGGTTTTTATTTAAAAACTTTTTTGTTTCCTTTAACATACGATTTAAATCAGTATCTTTGTGTTTGTTATTACGTCTGTTTTTGTAATTAGTTATGATGTTTACTAATTTGTTACGTAATGTGTTTTGCTTGTTCGGTACTACAGAATTTTGAATAATGTATTCTATATTACAAATTAAATCATCTAAAGGTATGTGGTTAACATCTACTGAGAATTTAACTAATAATTAACTTTACATTTTCCGGAATTATTATATCTGTTAAATTTATTATCCAATCTTCTTGTAAAATTGGATAATAATTCTTGTTATTTTCTTTTAAAAGATTTTCTATCTTTTTAATATTACTATTTTTTATTTTATTAAAATTTCTTTGAAAATCTAAATTTACTTTTTCAAAAAACTCACCGTAATCATGGGATGACATTTTACTACGGATGTCAATTTCCGTAGTTGAAATGTCATTTCTAATTTTTTCAAGTGTAATGTAAGTGTGCCGAATACATAAATTCGGTGTTTTTTGAAATATAGTGTCTCTTATTTTACTAAACTTACTAACTATAGTGTCATTTGTAATCGTTATGTTAAAGGATTTTTTTATAATATTCGGAATTACCTTTTCACGCCTGCATTTTATTAAAAAAATTTTTCCTATTAATTTGTCGTGCTAATTTTAATTTCAAACTATGGAACTTCTTCTGAACCATCAAACTCTCTTAAATATTCATACTTCAAAAATGCAAAAACCAAACTCTAAATACTCCTTGTCTAGTGGAAGCTAAGGAGAAATACAATTAATATATGTATTTTTTGACCTTTATGTACTTATCTTTTAATTTACGAAAAGATATACATTAAGAAAGATGAAAACGCGGTAAATTTTAGAACGGATATTGATAATTTAAGCGTTATTTACAATAATTTAATTCACGCATGAATTTTATTAATTTTAAGCTCTTGACTAGGTTTTTTTGCCATGTTTTTCCCTAGTCCTTGAACAGAATTGTTAGAGCTTGACAAAAAATAGATTGATATACGAATAATTCAAATCATTTCAATTTCTAATGTTGTATTAAATCATTATTCCTGCATTATTACTTGTGAATATAATTAAAATTCGATATATCAATGAATTCTTTGTTTTTTAGATAATTTTGTTGATAGGCATGGCAATTTATATTTATATTATTAGTAATTTGACACATATTAAATGTCAATTTCTTCCACTGAAGAAGTTATTTAACGAAAACATATTATTATATGTTATGGAATAAATTGGTATTTAATTATTTATTGTTTTATTGACCTCTAAGTGGAAATAAATCAGGAATTAAAAGATATATTATATAAAGATTATATTATTGTTTTTTTATTAGTTAATTAACTTGAACACAACATACACACACAAAAACTACACCGCGAGAGTTGCAGTGATAGCCAGACAAGCGATACAGTTTACGGAGTCACTGCAACTAAGCACCCACCACAAAAACAAAAACAAAAATTTTTACTTGGTTCTTATTTTAACTTTTTCCCTTGACGTTTGGTTTGTTACCTCCTCTTTGCTATTTGTTTCTTCTATTGCACTTTAAGATGTAGATTTCACAAAGCAATAAAATTTATTCTATTCTATTCTATGTTATTTTCTTTGTAGAAAATCCATTAAACAGTTAGTACTCCACAGGGTTATCTTACTTCAAGTATTGTATAAATAGTTATATAAAATGAATAAACTACTTAATGCTTAAACATTTTGTATCTTGGCCTAAAATGGGTTAAACGTTATCGTAAATTGTTTGAAAAACATATTCCCTTATAAAAGGTTTTTAGCTACTACTTTTCCACTAATTTTCAATTTAAGAAATTGGATACGTTGTCATAATAAATCGGTGAATGTAGATATTAATTTAATTTATGTTTAATCATATTGGTAACAAATATAGAGACAGTACAAAAAAATGAACTCGAGAAACTATCAAACCTGGTGAATATCGCAGGCATATGTTTTATTTTCTACCAGTCTATAAGAGACCCTTTCCTATGTTTGTATATGGAGTTCCCAAAAACTCTCTATGCAAATTATGTGTTTACACAGTAAAATCGATAAAGAATTTTAACATGTGTAATAACTGAAATCACGGTCGGTATTTTAAGGACACCGTAGAATAAATGGGAAAATGAGAACAACCAATACAGGCGGTAAGAAATTTATAGCTGCTTCTGACGGTGTCGAAGTATAAAATGACCAGGTTTCCACGGCATGGTGTATGATTATCGACTGTTTCGGATTTTTTGCGAGATGTTTTAATGAGTGTACGTACAGTTTTGTGTACATCATTATTAACTAAAAACAAATAAAGTGGTAAATATATACATATGGGTAATCTTATACTTAACGTGTAGGTATATTTATGCTTTCCTACTTAGTACAGAAGCAACAATTGTGTCCGGGTTAGTAATTTATAGTTTGGAAAGCTAATATTATGCAAGATATATTACATGTGCATTTTTTTTTATTTTTTCGAGTAATGCTACGTAATTGGTATTATTGCAGTTTTCAGTAGAGACGACAGGTTTATGAACTAAACAAATATCTGTAATTAATCACAATAACTAAAATATAATGAAATGTATCATAGTTAACATATACTAAAAGTGTATCATTGAAGCATGAGACAATGGTATAGAATCATAGAGAAATTTCTGAAATGGCAGATGGTGAATTACACCATGAATTAGTTAGAATTAATGACTGTTCATTTATTCCTTCACGCTTTCCTTATCTGTATATTTGAAAATAAACCAAACGCTAGGTATTAAATTTAATTACTACTATAGCAAACCAGAGACCAATATTCACTCTCCTACGAAACAAAGGAATCATTAAGATGTCTAATTTATTCTGTGTCAGTAGATATTGATTGAATTATGCTAAAACAGCTAACAAAATAATAACGAGCAGCGGAAATAAAGGAGAGGATAAAATATTTGTAATGACTATAAGTATTGGTAGTTATAGAGAAGGTTTTCGCCTCTAGCGTGGTTGACACGTCGAGTTACCGTGACGTTCTGGCGCCCCTCACCTAGTTTTGCTGCTGAAGAAGCCACTTACATTAGTGGCGAAACGTCGAGTTTGAGTAAGTTGTATATATATTTTTTGTAATTTTTCTTTTTCATTTTTGTTTTATTTTATTTTATATTGTATATATGTACTTTACTATGACGCGGTCAAAACCCGGAAGCCCTCATAACATAGATACTGTTATTCCAGTATATCTCAAGCGCCCTCTCACATTAAAGATATTCAGCTGCAATGTTTTCAGAAATACATAATTTTTAAGATAACGTTGCAGTCGTGTATTTGAAAACAAAATTGAATAACTCAAGAAAGGCTGCTTTTGATATTTGATATAGCGTAAGTTTTGATGTAAAATTATGTGCGTGATTAAAAAAAAAACACATATAACATCTACAAAGATGTGAATTTCTGGTAATCTAGAGGTGAGGTAAGAGCGTAAATGATTTTAATGGTGAGAGTGGAGGACACGACCTCTAACTACAAGTTTTCAAAACTGGTGAATTTCGGGAATATCGAAAAGTCGAATCAGTTTCGTAAATAATTGTGTATACCTTATTTTTATATGAAAGTTATGTTATGTTAGTATATTACAATATACTAGTGGTAATCGTAATTTTTACACATGTAATTACTTGAAAAATACTTTAATTCAATAATTTTAAATCAATCAAGTAAATCCGTAGCCAATACCATTCATTTTGTGTCAGTTTGTACTAGTAGATACTAAGTAATAAAATGATAAAACTGAAACTACGCCAGGAAATATTCCAATTTTACAAGCAATTCAACTGATTTAATATTTCTTACTTTCAAATTCACTCACTAGCGAAATTTTACTGCACTTGAACGCGGTGCAATAAACTTCCATTGAATTTACAAGTTAAAATGTCGAATAAAAGTTCGCTGTTGGAATAACGGTCCCTATTCATATTTTAGCATCAGAAAGCGTGGAACCAATAAAAGCTAATTCACTTCTCCTTACGCAGAAAACTTACGCTGACTTTCATTAGGTAAAGATTAAGATAGCGCGTATTTATCACTCTCGTGCAACACTGGATACATGTACAAGTTTGATCTTTTTAACTTATGTAACGAAGTTTTTGCGGTAGTTTTATGGGGCCGTTTATTTTATGTTAGTGGCAAGACGGCGCCAGTAACTTCAACGTAAAATAAAATTTAAATCATTTTAGCAAAGCGAGTGAGCAAACTTCTTAATATTCGGATAAAAAGTTTTCCGTTGATTTCCCTGTTGTTACATTAGGAATTGCACTTTTTCGACTACAACGTTTTACTTCCGTCGCAACGTGACAAATATAAATGAATCCCTGTAATCGTTTCGGAAACATCGTCCGTAAATGCATTCGTAATCCAATAGTGAGGCGATTTGATTTTACTGAAAAATGTCTGTGTAAACTGATCCAAGTTTTGCTCAAACTGCAATTCTCTCTGAACTTGAGACATAAACTTTAGTCTAGAAATAATTTTATGGAAACGGTTATACATGCCTAGATTCTGTTATAAATACATGACAGCATATAGTTTTTTAAGTTAAGTTTTCATAGTACCGGAAATGAATACTAAAAAACTAAGTGTATCGCTAAATGTTCTAAATTGTTGAGTCCGGAGTAAACTACGGTCCGATAAGCATCATTTTTACGTTACTTATAATATTTCTCTTACAGCAGTGTTATAGTTTATTTTAAAAATGCCACCTGATACTAGAAAAAGGTGATGACGCGCTTAGTGTCATAAATTTTTTAAAAAGTTCGGATTTTACGGACATAATAAAATCAGTAGTGAATAAACTTCTTACTAAAGAATTTAAAAACCCACAAGAAAAGATCAATCAACTGGAATCAAAAATTGAATAAACAAGGAAAGAAATAACGGAGTGCTTTGTAACTATAAGACCGAAACATTGAATGTCTTGAGGAACGCGATTTTTCGAAGAGTAGTGATTATTTGACAAATCAGAATATTACTGATAAATATATAGTGAAAAAAGTACGAAGAAATTAAGTTAATCGGGAGCAATGGAGCAAATGCGGCAAGCAAGAATATACAACAAAAAGCAACAAAAAGTAGCACTTGCTAACAAATAATCTGCAAGTTAACAAAAATATTAAAAGATGATATACAGTCCGCGCGTCTAGATAATCTAGCGTAGGTGAAAATAGTGCTGGAGACTGGAAAATGGTATCTCGACAACGTAAGAAAGTTCCTGCTATATTTGGCTCATCTAATGAGGATGCTATGATCTACGCTGCGGTAAAATTTTCTCATTATCACGTATACCGAATCCAAGCGGAACTTAAAAGCGAAGAACTTGAAACATAGCTAAAAAATAAGAATATCGACAATGTAAAATGCGCGAAAATGACGTCCAAACATCCGGATAAATATTCATCCATTAAGGTAACGGTTCCAGCACGTTACGAGAATTTAATCCAAGATCCAACAACATGGCCACAGGACATTTGTATAAACCGTTTTTTAGCCAGGTTGTGGAAAGAAAGCAAGGTGACAACAATAAATATTTTTCATATCATATGTTCAATCTATTAGAAATCAATTATTAGAGCTAGAATTAGTTGCACATAATAATGATATTTCATTTATTTGTATCAATGAACATTGGCTAACTAATGCTGAAATTAATTGTATATACTTAGATAAGTTTGATTTAATAGCAAAATTTTGTAGAGTAGATAAACTTCATGGCGGGGTCTGTATTTTTGTACGCCGATTGTTAATTTGTTCACCAATTAATTTTGATGATTTAAACCATGAGGTAGACTTTGAAGTGCTGGTTTTAGACATAACGACTACCACATTATAAATATCTATAGATCACCATCTGGTAACTTTAACAGATTTATATCTCTATTGTCGAGACTATTAGATAAATTGTTTGGGCTTAATGTAATCAGTAGTGGTGACTTTAATGTCAAATTTAATACGTCAGATCCTGATGCAATCAGGTTGTGCGTCATATGGGATGTCTTAACGAAGAGTGCACACGGGGTAAATCTTGTCTTGCTAACTTTTTTTTCCAATATAAATAAAGATACTATTAAACCCCTTAACTAAACTGGGCACAGAAGAGGAAGGTCCAGTGCAGTACAGAGAACACCGTGGAGGGGCGACATGCGTGACACGGAAACTCCAGCGTCCATATCAAAGCACACTTGTTCAGTATTATTCTACTGGTCGTTGTGTGTGCTTATCAGTACACATATACTCAGAAAATGTTGCAGTTAGGTACGTTTCGGAAACAACGTATTTCGAAGAAACTAGAACACGTAATAGCGAATATGCCGGATTTAGAATACGAAGGTGATAGAATTAAATGTGTAAGGTGTGACAACTACTAAGACAAGGCGGTGGTGTGAAGGTGCGTCGAAAGATCCATTAAACTGTCACAAGGATTACTTTAAATTTGCAAATATAGCATCACACGATGTGGAACGGTCGTTTATATTTATTTCGCACGCCGTAGACATTTGACTGAAACAAGTGTGGAAACATTAATGATTCAAATATTTAATAGATGCAACCAACTTTGTGTGTCACGAACATTGATGATGCGAATACGTAAGCGTTACTGAACGATCTCCATGATACGGCTGCGCCGCCCTCCACGTTGTTCTTTGCACTGCACTGAAACTTCCTCCCCTTTTCCGAGTTTAGCAATGACGCAACTTTATATAGAGATAAGTTGTGTTATTCTACACATCCTTGCTCTGTGTAGATTTTTATATTGTAATGCAAAAAATATTAAATTTGAAATTACATACTAAACAGATAGTCACACAAACAAAAATAAGGTTAAATATAATTTAAAATATCACAGAGGCTTAAGTTTTCGTCTGTACCCCCTATAAGAGAGCTAAACAACGAAATTCAATTAATCTACCAAATAAATCAACTTAAAAAGAAGTAGGTGAGAACAAAATCTTTCAATTGAATACACAGGTTATTATATAAGTTTTTATTACGGAATATGACACTACATTTCAAAATTCGATTGAAAGTTGATGTTCCACACAATTTAGCTGTCTTTGTGTGTTTGCTGATTTCTGTATTTAGCTGGTAAGACGTCGACGACGGATTTGCTATCTGGTACATTGGTTTTTAGTTCAATGTTGAATAATTTTAATTTTAATCTACGCAGCTGGTAGATTGGATTAATTTTTAACCGAACCATCAACGCAGACGTAATGTCTTAACTGGTTTATGAAAGATTTTTCTATCTTGCGACGTGCACTGAACTTTGTAAGAATTGTACCAGGAATGACCATCTTAAATTGGGTCCTGTTTGCATATTCTTTGATCACCAACTGTTACAAATCGAGAAACGTTCTTTACTGATCATTATTTTTTTATAACGACTTTTCTATTATATTTTTAGGCATTCGTCCAAAAACTCATCGTCCGCTGTAACACCGAGATTCTTGTTCTGAGCGCTTTCGGGATTTGACCGCATCATAGTAAAGTAAACATGTATATAAAATAAAAGTACAAAATAAAAATAAAAAGATAGAATATATACAGTGCGGTTCTAAAATCTCTCTCCCTCTCTCCCCAAACTTTTGATTGGCCGAATAGAGAGGTATCATGGGTATTAATATGAAATATTATATACTGCATTCTTGAAGTAAAATTTATATTTACTTTCAAAGATTGACGACAGGGAGCGATATTGTATCAAAATTTTAAATGGAACGGGGGTCAACCGTTATATATATACATATATATATTCTAGCTTTTAGGAATCCTAGAACTTCTTGGTGGCCAACACAGGACAGTTCAAAATGATCACTTCGTAGGTTTTATCATTTATTGTTAAAAATGTGAGCCTGCCAAATTCTTCATCACTTGGTTGTTGGATATCTTTTGAGGTACCTATATAATGTCGGAGACAATGGGATTCCAAATAAAGTTATATACATAATACAAAAAGTACTGGTATCGCTGTATGCTAATAAGATATTGCCCGAAGGCAGTTTTATCTTACTTCTGACATAAAGGAGTTCCCTCCATTTAGTCTAATGACATGTACATATTTACTGAAAATTAGAGACTACCGTTTGAGAAGTTTGAAGCGCAACTTGTTATTAGGATGTTAAAAATTAGTTATTCCACAAAATGGCACTTTAAATGTTCGAATTTCCGCAATTTCCATAGTCAAACACGTATTAATTATATGAGGAAAGGAAAAGTCCTTTTCGCTCTGGAAGTGATATAATTTATAAAGTTAATGTTCCACGAGTACCTTCCTCCCTTCGAGGCGAGACTGGAAAAGAGAGATACCGTTTAACTGACATTCAAATTAATTTTAGTGTCTTTCGAGCGTTCTATTTCCACCACAATGCGAACCTGTGCCTCCGTAACACCCAACTACTCAAATATAACTCATAATTTTCATTGCCACAAATTCGCCGTGACCGTACTTCCTTTACTTTGGCATCGCGTGCCAACTTAAATTGAAGCAGTCGTTTTTCATATTAATTCAAAACAATTTCAGTTAGGTACTCGTTGTCCGTTAGCACAGCTCCCGCAAACTTATTTCCTTATGAAACAATTGCAGCGGCAATGTTTACGACGAGGGCATGTGTGAATACACGCCTGGCTGTTTTTAATATTAGGTACATCGATTCGATAGTACACTTTATTTTATTTAGTTAACAGTTATGACCACTATTATTGTACGGTGTATCAAGTATAGTTTCATCGTCCATTTGTGCTGTTCTACTTTATAATAATGAACGTCAAAGTCCAATAGTTTACAAATAGGACAATTCTGTACTGAATACAAATATAACAGTACATATTGCATGTAGCCATAAGTGAACTAATAATAAAAATTAGAGCGGAAGTGAATTGCAACATACACATAATATCATACGTATGTAAGTAGTAAATTAAACATTTTATAAAGTTGCGCATATAATGATGAATAACAGCAAAAAGATATTGTATGAAATCAAACTAAATAAATAGACGATTCAGTTGAACGGGATAATAGAGGGATATAAGGTGAAGATTATTTGATGCAAAAGTACTGGAGAGTCTGGAGTATTGTGTGGAAATTTAAACACCCATACAATGCAGAAGCAAATGCTTCTAAAGTGCACCGAAGTCAAATCTACATGGTGTAAGAGCAAGCGATGATCAATATTTTTTAATTGATAAACTTCATTTTTGCCGTAGATAGCAACTCAAGCTACCACATATTAGACTGGTATAAAGGGATGCTATGCTATAGATGCATATTCCAATGTTGGCCTACTCAAAGGTACAGTTCATGTGAATTTTTTCAGCATGATTACTAATCGAATTTCCACTCAGAGTTAAATATACGAATATATGAAAATATTATATGAAAGTCACTTATTTTTTCCAGTTAAACATCCACATGTCCTTCTCTTTATCTCTATCGTCACATTATCCGTAAATACTCCTGACATTTTTATATATTTTTGTGGCTCAAATTTTTAAAATATTTCAATTGACTACTTGTAAATTTGTAGAAAAGATATAAGAGATATATCTATAGATATAATAGAAAGATTTGTATCTATCCACTGCAGGCGAGGTGGTATTGTACTGAAATAAATTTTGTCTTGCGTTTTGTTGGCGTTCCTTCGAAAGATATTTGTGATGGTATAAAATAATAAACAGCAGATTTGCTGGCGCACATGACACAGAGTGAAATTAATAGCAGTCAGTCATATTTATAAGCAGAGGAACATGAGTCGGTTTTTAATATAAAAGCTAGCTTATTTACTTCAAAACTGTAACTGGCAACAATGAATTGTTTGTGCCAAGAAAATTTAGTAGTAGTAGTAAACTGATACGTTATACGATAGATATTGCCAGTTATTTTTCTTATCTATATCAAGTTAAAAATATATTCTATATCTATCCTATCTAAATAATATTGAAACTTTCCTAATGTGATAAAGAAGCTTCCCCTACAGATATCAGCATATTATACGAAAATTATGTCTAACGCGTCATGTGTGTGTTTTTTTGTTGATTCACTCAGCACTCAAACGCACGTATGGAGAAGCTATCTATTTATTTTAAG
Organism: Holotrichia oblita; assembly: GCA_023690525.1. Classification (NCBI taxonomy): domain Eukaryota; kingdom Metazoa; phylum Arthropoda; class Insecta; order Coleoptera; family Scarabaeidae; genus Holotrichia; species Holotrichia oblita. The sequence goes on along the minus strand of CM043017.1, from coordinate 99,580,357 downwards.
AATTATTATATCACTTCAACACTTCGCTTTTTAACACTCTGTAAACAAACAAATTAAACGGGAAATATAAAACTTTTTATTAATAGTCCCAGATTATGTTCTCACTTGTCGACAGTATGTATTACTGTTAAAGAACAACATCCTTTCGTCTGATAAGCATTGCATTTCTTGTAAAGGATAAAGCGCGCCATCAACGACTTTTTTCATTATGATTTATGGTAGAAACACGTTTGAAATATTGTTTATGAGAAAACTAACTAATGCACTGCACAAATTAAATCCATCTAGCGACACTTTGGATAGTTCAATATTTCTATAGGTAAAATATCAGAAGCCCTTTTAGACAGGCACTAATGATAGCTAACATCTTAATTGAAACAACTATCGTCGACTCAATTCTTTATAAAAATTTCATTTGTATTCTCAGTTAGAATAATACCACTCTTATTTATACTACACTTACTTATACTATCAACTACTAACGAGAACGACACTTTTTCTGCAGCTTTATATTTTTCTTCATTCGTATTCATTGCTGGACGATATAGTTATTCATGTGAGTTGTAATGAAAATTTATAGTAGAAGATTTAAGGTTAAGTTTGAATTCTCAAGTGCGGAAAATTCATTGCTTATGTTTGTTTTCCTGTTTTGCTTAGAACTTCTAGACGGTTGAAAATGTTATATCAAATAAGTTGTTCCTGAAAGAGATGACATTATTGGCTACCTATGGTTACTAGCCCTCGTTTTGAAACTTGGATAACTGCTTAACTGCTTTCTATCTGGACATCTTGCTTCCTACTATTGTATAAATACAATAAATTGGGAGGCATATTCTGTATTTTGGATCGCAACCTAACCATTGATTGTTTTTGGTTGAATGTTAGTGGGATATATTATAGTATACTGCTGGCTACTTTTTAATGTCTGAGCGAAAAGAGAAATTCAACATTAGTTTAATACCTTCCTCACGATAGTAGTGCTGATATTACTAACGGGATATATCCTATATCATATTTATGCCTCAATTAATTAGGAACCCATCCAGATGTAAATTTCTGTTATTAAATTGTTAAACTGTTATCTGAGATATGCAGCGATATTTCCAGTTACAGTTTGAAATAATATCCGTGCTACATACTAGTCCTGCATATCAGTGATATCTGTCGTTGTAGCTTTGAGTATTGTTTAAAATCGATCGTAGATATTTATTGCCCAAATATCTGGAGGCCATAGCAATTAGGTTGATCAATTTTTATAAATGTATACTTTCTTTCTACGAAGCCACACGCAGCAAGTAATTTACAGGTAGTGTAATCTAAGTTCCCTCAAGACGGTTTAGTGAGGTATGTACATACTTCATTAGATAATTCAAGACGCTTTATACGTTCGCTAAGACATTCCCATTTTTATGTATTATAAAACAGCATGGTACACGTGTGTCTCTTAAAATGTAATTACTAAGTTGTAGTACAGCGCGGCGTGTCGCATGTACGCATTTTGTATTTAAATTTATATATAATCCCGCATGAATTCCACTTTTTATCGTTTAGCCGAGTCACTAGTTGTAGACTATTGAAGTATATTTATATTTTCCTACTGAATATCTGCATATTTTTTAAGTACATATGTATATAGTGTGTCTTACAATCCATTAGCAAACTTTCCAATGTAGATGTTGAATTTCCAATTATTGGTTTTTTAGCAAGCACTATTTGAGAAAACTATGGCGATTGAACACCACCATTCTTTCGTTAATAAGTATTATATATTAAAACACATCTAAAACGATTTTTCTCAGGTTGAACAGGAATACTATAGTTTGTTGTATGAAATGTAACAGAAGGTCTGGTTAAGGTCTTGAATATATTGGTTGTGCACACAGAGAAAAATGTTCTTGAATTAAGAAAATATACTGTTTTACCCAAATATTTTTAATACTAGAATATTTCTGTTTTGATTCAAACACATTTTCTTGGAATAAGTAAATGCGTTTAATACAATCTAGACTATATTTGTTGTAAAATACGTATTTGATCTGAATAACTTCCCTATTTGTGAAATAGCTGAATTGCAAATTTCGAGCAGCTGCATTCGAGATTATATGTGTATGAAGCGTTTATACGTGCATTTTTATCTGCGTGCACGATTTTGCAAGAATTAGATACGTATAAGTTTTTTTATAGTTAAGGCGTGGACATTTGCAGTAATAAAAGTACATATTTAATAATGCATTATGTGACGTATATTTTAGCTTCATGGGAATTAGAGGAATAATTTTGCCCAAACGTTGTACTTGAAGTAAATCCATTGGCTAAACTTCCGAATGTCGACCACTGAATTGGCAATTTATAAGCAATTTAACGGAAAGTACAGCTTTTACTGAGTCCAAAACAGACCCCCGTTTCTTGCGAATATCAGTCTAAGATACCTAAAAATCGTTCTAAAAAGTGTTATTCCTAGGTTATGTTTCGCTAGTGTTTTGACATTTCTGCGAGGATTTTCACATTAGCGAAACATAACCTAGAAATAACACTTTTTAGAACGATTTTTAGGTATCTTAGACTAATCTCCGCAAGAAAAGGAGGGCCGTTTTGGACTCAGTAAAACCTGTACTTTCCGTTAAATTGCCTATAAATTGTCAATTCAGTAGTCGACATACGGAAGTCTTACAAATACATTATATTCTTACATTAAAACAATGTTGTTTTGCGTCAAAACAATTTTCTTAGAAAATAATATTCTTGTGATAACACAATATAGTTTTGCGGATATACAAATACGGGATTGTTTTGAACTGAAACAGTCTGTTTTAACTCAAGATAATATTTCTCTGCGTGTGTTTGGTAAATATTTTTGTATGTATTATAGGTATACTTGCCTGACTTACCAATAACTACAACTTTGTTTGCACAAAAGTAAATTCACAAAATACTAATAGAAAATCAGATCGAAATATAACTTCTAACGTTAGATTATTCTCTTACCTACATTTTATTAAAAGCAATGAAAATTTCAGCGTTACTAATAAATGAAAACAGAAAATAAAGTGCAAGTAGTTTAGAGATCAAGATCACTTCTCTAAAGAAGTTCAAAGATATACATTTCGACAAAAACTGAAATTTTACATTTAATTATCGGCGCTACATATGTTTACAATTTGAAACGAGCATTAAGCTCCACGGAAATAAATTCATTAAAAGATCACAAAATACGTCTTCTAAAATAGTTCGTTCTAAATAGAGCAGCACAAGAACGTGTATAGAAATATTGATTAAGATTGATGGTTCGATTGTGGTCGATTTTCTTACCTATTTCCGATTATTAAAAGCCTTCAATTATTTATACCTAATTGTATAATTATACGAAAATAACAATCTACCCTTATAATTGTGGATAGTGGCTTTCGCTCAATTAGCCCGTCTGGCTTTATTATAGTAATGGGGTTCTCGTCAATTGAAAAAATAATACGCTTGGCATTTTTTGATTGATGTCATAAAATTTTAATAGACAAATCAATATCACAAAGGGCTGCATAAGCGAGGGAGAGGATTTGCGATGTTATTGATTTTGTAATTCCAATTATCCTAAATAGACGGGAAACGGTGTGATGAGGGAAATACCTTTTGTATAAATTATTACATTTTGACGTATTTAGATATCTAATGAGTGTTGTCAGTTTTCGAGATAGAAAAGATACAAAGGCTCTGGCGAGTGTGAAAACAAACATTTATTATGTATTAACAGAGGCAAATTATTTTGGAATTTGTAATATAACAGAAAACATTGTGAAATATTATCGATTCCTTAATCGTTTATGCTCTTTATTAGATTTATATAAACACAGCAATTATTCGCAGACATAATGTGCAGTTTATTTATTGTGTTTAATAGGTTAATTAGTTTCATTTGGTATATAAAATATCTAATAATATCTATATATAGAAAATATCTAATAATAATAACAAACGTGTGCGTGTGTAGTGGGAATGCAAATATGTGTATGAGGTGTGTAAGTTTTAATTTCAGGGGATTTCTTTTCCAGAAATTCAGTGATTGCATAAAACAAATCCGTAGAAGGTAGCTTCTAAGTTTCGTTTTGAATTTGAGAAAAGGTTTTTCGATTCGCGATGGTGTCAGAAGCTTTATCTGTCTGCATTCAGCAGCAGTAGTACATAGTCTGTGATTCGGTAATGGAACCTGTTTTTAAATAGTAACTGTATTGACATTTCCTCTTCTTTTCTCTTCTTAGATGGCAGTTACGATTTTGCGTAAAGCAGCTGTTTGTATAGCTACATTAACGGCAGGAACATTAGCTTGTTATTTATAAATAATTGTTTGCAGTGTTCGTTTCACTTGTTCAATAGCCTGTAATGCCTTCTTCTGTAGCACGAAAATGTCGTTCGTATGAGCTGACTCGCCCCATAATTGAATACTGTAGCTCATGTTTGTGATTACTCTTATTCTCCTTATAGCATGTACGGCGCAGGAAAGTTTTTTGGAGAGAACATCAATTACAGCACTCCAAGTTATTCTAGTATATCTAGAAATGTGCCCAACAGCTTCGCGGATCCTGCATTTCCAGGAATTCTGTTCCATTTCGATGTAAAAGCGAAATAAAAGGCGTAAATGATAAAACAACTAATACTTTGTAATATTTCTAATAGAGAAAATGGTTTAGACGGTTACACACGGTTAGAGGACTATTTAGTAGAAATTGTTGAAGTCTTCCCTACAAGGTTATATTTTATTATGGTTTTAATTAAGAGGGAAATTTAATGAGACTAAAAATAATAGTTAGATGGTTTTCTAGTGTTTTGCGAAATGTATTTGTTTCTTCGGAATAAGTGCTAAGATGGCATATGATCAGACTTTCATCATTTACGACAAATTGTACAGGTACTTACAATGGCAAGTAGACAGAAAAATGTTTTCTTCAATTAAAATAATAGTACTCATAACCTTAACGTAACGGCTCAATAGCTGCAGAGGTCAGCTTGCCTAGTGTTGGGACAAAATGCTGGTGTTGAATTGTCGCCAAGGACGGTGATGTTTTTATCGGAAGATCGTATTCCGATCAATCTACCATTCGTTGCTGGGAGGAAAGTAATTTATATCGCAGTATTATTAAGGGTGATATAGTGCTGTGATAAGGTCATTGAACACATTTACATATACAAAACTACACAGCAAGAGTTGTAGTTGCAGTCATACAAACGATACAGCTTAAGAAGCCATGCAATTAGCACCTACCACACATAAAGAAAAAACTGCATTGTTCCATCATACCTTACTTATGAATGTTGTCTAAGATAGAATTAATATACTCAATATATTGTAGATACATATGTACATACAGCTGACCAAGAATAGCTTTATCTATGTTATTGCTATTTCTAGTGTTAGGGCCAGCACAGCTAGCACAATCTTCCATACTTGATCTTAACTAGTTACTCTGTGACTTCAATTATACTTTATATTTTGTGTTTTTGACATTAACTTACTCCAGCAATGCTATTGAGACTTAATATACATATATTTAAGCCTTGGACCCGAACCAGATGTTTCGAATTTCCTGATTAAAACTCGAACTGCATTGCTACTAATTTATATTCAATTGTATTCAGTCTATCCTCCTTATTCACTTAACTATATTACCAAATATGAAATTGCTTCCCCAATAGTAATAATTTTATTTACTATACTTGAAACGTATACCAAACCATTTATTAGGTACTAAACGTTGTATTATATTCACGTACAAGTAAAATAAAGTTAAGGTTGAATTGGGTTAATTCTACTCATTCAGAATCTAATTTAAAAATTTAATCCTGTAAACAACACTGGTAAAAGACAAATTTCAATCTCCATATGTTAGTCAAAGAAGACAGTAAATTGTATAAATACTTTAAAATTGTGTTGTACATTTCAAACTAAATAATTAGATGGAGTAAGATAGTACTATCAAGTTTAAATTAGTTCGTAGTAAAAAGTTAGAAAACAAAATAAAAGATTAATTAGAAATTGCTGTAAGAGTTTCACCAAAGCGTTACTAACGATGTATACCTATTTACTAGCTGTTACGTATAACTATTATCTAGTTAATAAAATGAGAACCAATGGTTATTTCGTTAACTTCTACCTATGGTGTTACTGAAAACCAATTATATCTAAATTATATGTAATAGCATTCTTCTTTTCATAGAACAGATACTTTACAGATATGTTTAGTTCTGTAAATTTTATTAGGTGTTAATTATATTACTAATACAGTTACAATGCAAATTGTTTAAACATTTAATTATATTTTCTTTTCTATTTATGTTATTGCTAATAGTACTATAATAATAGTATAATAGTTTAGAGTAGAGTTAGTTTAGGGTGAACTAGCAATAGTAATTTTCCTATGAATAGATTTGACAATTTTAGTTTTTCACAAACATACTGTGATGTTTATTAACATACGATTGGCACAAAACGTAAATGTGTGCATCAAATTTTATAAAATAATTTAGTTGGTCTGTATCACATCTAACACTGGGATTAGATTTTTCCGGAGAAATTACCTTCTGTTTCTGCCCTAATAAGTCTGTTAGCCAGATCTTGTGGCAATAACTTTCTTTACTGAGCAATATGTGTTTATTAATGGTGATGGCAATATCTTTTACTACTTAAGCATATGAAAACTCCGACGATATACAACATAGTTGCAAGTTAGGATATCTTTGTCATATTCACCACAAATTTCATAGTCGAAACGTAACGAATTACATGCAATTAACTAAAAATTAGGTAGGTATTTTGAATTGCTAACCCTCGATCTAGAGACGCGTTACATAAAGCTAACGATCTTAATGTAAATATTACTATTCTATTATAAACATAATTACTTTACTTTAAAGCAAGTTAAACGCTCAAAATATATTTCTTGCTTATTTAATTGGTGTTGGAAAATTACATTATATACATGTATACGCCAAGAAATACTTCGGTGTTAAAAAATATATTTCTATTTTAGCTTATAATTACTAATGTAAAACGCAAGTCATTGTGCATAAGGTTGGTAATACATTTGACATAAAAAATATTTATCTTTTAATTCCTGATTTATTCCCACTTAGAGGTCAATAAAACAATAAATAATTAAATACCAATTTATTCCATAACATATAATAATATGTTTTCGTTAAATAACATATTATATAACGAAAACATATTATTATATGTTATGGAATAAATTGGTATTTAATTATTTATTGTTTTATTGACCTCTAAGTGGGAATAAATCAGGAATTAAAAGATAAGTACACAAAGGTCAAAAAATACATATATTAATAAAAAATATTCATAAGCGCAAAAATACATAGAAATAAAAAATGAATAAAAATATGAAACTGTTGAATATTAACACCGGAATATCGGATGAAATTGGTTTGAATGAAATAAAAGACAACATATTAAGTTTTATACCCAACTGGTGATGACACGTCACTAAGTATCCATATATACAGGTGTCCCAAATCGGGTGGGATTGTATGGGCATCTTCCTTATTATTGAAGAGAGAGGTTTATTTCAATGGGCTATGAGCATTTGCAATTTCATATGCTGATTTAGAATCTATTTGAAAAGTTCAAAATATCGAACCAATCAGTAGTGAGAAATAAATTAAAAATCGCCCTTTCCTTCTAAGTCAAATACCTCCGTAAATATAAAAGCTACGAAAAAGTTTCATAGAAAAGGTAATATGCTCGATATAGTCAATTTAAAATTAATGTCAAACAAAAATTCAAGGTGGCGGCTTTCGGGCTATCCATAACAAATTTAGTTTAACCAGTTAAACTATGTAGTTCCTAGTTCAACTATGTAACATAAGTTATAATTAAATAACCAAATACTAGCCTAATTAACAGTTTTATATTTTAATCAAGTAGACTTACATGAACTAAAAAAAAATGAAATGAAATATTAAAAAAAAAAACAAATCTCAATTTTAACTATTCACAATGTTCAAAATGCTGACCATTATTCGCTACATACATATAAATAACAAGTTTGGGATAACTTTCCGCAACGTATTTAAATAAGTATAAAATATAAAGCACACGTTAACAAAAGTAAAGAGAAATGTAATATAAATTAGTGCTAATCGTGAGCGGATTATTTTTAATTTCTTAGTAAAGAACAAAATATATCAATAAATAACTATAATCTAAAATCATATTAATCCAAAAACAATTTTCACGGAAACAGGTATTTAATCTACAAAATAGGGAAATTAGTAAGGTCTATTATGTATATAATGAAACTGTGTGACAATATAATTGTCTGATACAATTCTAGTGTTGTTCATTACGGAAGTTGCACGTGAAAGTGGAATATACTGAGTTGATTATACTGAATGGTGGATGTTTTGTGATTGCGTTGATGTTTTTATATGGTATTGGAGTCAGCAGTAAATTGGTCAAAATAGAAAAATAAATTATTTTTGTCGATTTATATACGTAGTATTTAATTTCAGCTTGCCTGAACGTTATTAAAATATGGCGATTAGTTTAAAGACCATATTCTTCCTTGTTAATTGAAAAAAGTAATTGTAAATGCATATAGAAAATAATATTGAATATACATTTGTGGGATTAAATGTAAATCGTATGATTGAAAATTATTTTGATGAAAATACACTGATGGTCGAAGAGGCGACCTTATCTTTTAATTCCTGATTTATTTCCACTTGTAGGTCAATAAAACAACAAATAATTAAATACCAATTCATTAATTAATTTATTTTTAAATTGGTATTTAATTATTTGTTTTATTGATTGAAATAAATTCGGAATTAAAAGATAACTACATCTTATTGCATATACGGATGACTTTGGAGTGGTGGTAAGTGGAAGTGATACAAAATCGCTGGAAACGGTAGCTGAACAGACTGGGGACGTGGGTGGACAAAAAGCATGATCACGTGAACTACTTTCTTCCGCGGCTTCTGACAGGGCATACTTCCTACCGTGCATACCTTTGCAGGTACAAGCGAAATGGATGAGTGCAATGGGTTTGACACGGTAACACGGAATATACCTTCTTTGAATGGCAAACGTGAATCCCGGAAAGACAGCAAGCAGAAAGGATTACAGGCCATGTAACACCAACTACCACCGTAGCAAGTATGCTCGAAAACGAAGAAATTTGAAAAGTAATGGAAACTATTCCGCGAAATATCATGGGAAAGAAGGACATAAAAAATTTAGACGCAAGGCTAACGCGCCAAATACCTACTCAATTATTACATTAATAGTGTACATTAGTAGTGATCATCGTCTGTATACAAGAACATTTTTACATCAGGATTAAACACCATTTATCCAAAAGAATGCGGCAGTTTTATTTATGTTGAAGATATTTAGCCAAGCAAGTTCAGATTGTTAACACCTTTTTCTTAGTAGTAAGCGTTTTTCTGTTTTGTAGTAGGTGTTCGTTGAAACGGCTTATATGTGTATCTATCTATCCATGTCCTTGATTGAATTTTGTTATTAATATTATTATATTTAAAACCAGAAAGTTTACATAATTTCCGCTGGAACAAGAATTATTCATGTTCAAATGATCATTGCTAATACTAAAATGCGCTATAAAAATAGAAACAAACATGCTTTTTGTCATAATACCACACTGTATACAGAGTTTATCTTTATTTTCATTAATGGTACTTTTTCGTAGTGGTTTTTTTATTATGAGAACGTGTTAGCAAATTTCACTACTAGCTACATCACGATGGCCATTGAAAATAAACCAATACGTCCTTGACGTTCTCTAGCTCTGACATGCTTCATATACACTAACTCGACGGTGTTAAACAAAAGTCGTTTCAGTGCCGAGATTATTTCAGGATGTTTGATATTCTTTCTTTTTTGTGCGGATCCTACTCTGTTTCTTGTGCGAGGAACTTTACTTAATGTAAAATGCACGCAAATATTTTGTTTTAATTTAAACGTTGGACTGTGTTTCCAGCGTGCTTAAATTGCTTTTATCGATTTTTATCGACCGCCCACCAACACGTAATTTTCTTCATTGGGTTAATAAAACTGGATATAGAAGTACCAAGTAAAAGATGAAGTGAAATCTCGCAGAAAATATTTCGGAATGAACACTCAACATTTTCGCCCAATATAGGAGATTAGGTAATTGAATAATAATAATAATAATAATAATAATAATAATAATTGAAAGAAGTGCTCGACCGTTTAATATAAAAATAATGTAATTGATGGTGAATTAATTCCTCGGGTATGCGGTCAAAAGAAAGAGAGGTCAAACTATTGACTTATTTATTAACTTCTCAATATTTCGCAGAATATTCCTGCTACAACGTTAAAAAACAACAGTGAATTATCAAAATAGAATAATAAACAATTGTACTTACTTAATACAAAGTGTAACTTAAACCGGCAACGGTATGTAATAACTAGCAATACATTCACATAACTAAATACATCACACACAAAACTACACCGCGAGAGTTGCAGTGATAGCCTATGTACTACTAAAATCTAGCAGGGCTAAAACAGAAAGCATCCCTTTGTCAGCTGCCGAAATCAAGTCATCGGTTACATCCAACAGCACGGTTGTGCAATCATAACCAGGACGAAATCCTGATTGATATGCGGGTAAAACATTGGTAGCATTAAGATACCTAAGTACTGCTGATTCATAATTTTTTCAACTATTTTGGATAAAACGGGTAAAATACTAATCCGAAGGTCTTTGAACTCGCCGGAAAAGTTTGATTTTGGTAAGGGCAACACAACGGCTTTTTTTCCATTGTGCCGGAAACACGTTATCTAAAAAACACGAATTAATAGTATTCACCAAGAATGGAAAGACAGCAAAGTTTCAGCATCTCAGCAGTGATGGTATCATGCCCAGATGCATTACTTTTTAAGTTAGACAAAACTTCAAGTAATTGTACTTCATTAATAAGATTAAAGGAAAACTCAACTTTTCTACCTGCAATTAAGTATAGAAAATTAAGTTAAATACCGTCATGTGCAAAAAAAAACGAAGTTGTTTCCTGAAAGTGCAGAGTTTCCAAGAAATAACAGTGGTCTTAATCTGATTACAGGTTCAAACTAAATAAACCTATGAAATAAAAGATAACCACTTGACTTTCGTATTGCTATTGTTGATTATAATAACGTGTATCATTATTAGTCAATAAATAAATTATTATAATTCTCCTTGTTACAATTAATTTTGAAATAATCTGGTATATAGAGGTTTTCCTGATAGTTGTCAAATGAATAGTTAATGTGATATTATCTATTCAGTATCAGCAAATTACTCGTTTTAAAAGGCTATTCACTCTTATTACTTTACTGTTTAGGTCTAAGTAGATGGTATGCTGGAAATCTATCTAATTCGTAGAAAAAATTTCGTAGAAGCATTACAGTATTATCAAAATAAATTTTCGGAGCGTACTGGGCCAAATAAACAATACTTTTGCGTTTATAATAGATCTGTTCGGTAGCTCCAATTGTCGATAGTTTCCAATTATTATCAAAACTAATCGCTCGAATATACTATCCACAAATTTGCTGCAGAACCGCAATTACTTTTTAACTCAAGATTTGGTTTTCTAAGGATTTCTGACTAGATCAGAACTATGGACTATGGAGAATCTCAAGCATACCTACTTCCTTTACGTGCCCAAAATCAAGGCTTTCTCCTCTCTACCTTTTTTAAATGGAGATTCAAATTTTCTGTATAAATGGTGCATTTTAGACTTCTTTGCGCTAATTTAATTGTCATTTTGTTATTATGCCTTGTTAATATACTGTTACCTATTTTGTAGTTAACACAGAACGAAATATTGAACCGCATTTATTTATCCTACCCTGTGGATGGACAATGGTTAGAATTTTTTATCTTGGCAAAACATATGCCTAGAATATCTTGGAACAAAAATTCTTTATGCTTCCTTATCCGGAGGTCGATTCCTGATTAGTTCTTTTCGAAAACTTCGACTTTATAATTTTCACTAGTAATTAAGACAATAATTTTAAGGTTTTGTATACATATATATTGGGTGCAATCAGTAGCGTAATCACTTGTTCAACTCAAGAACAGAAAGGAAGGTGTAACGGTAAGTCTGTCAATTTTCAAACGCCTGTAGTCTTGACAAGCAATACAGCGACATCCATCACAAAATAAACAAAAAAGGATACAATTTGATAATGGAACATGTTTATTCATTCAGGTTATCATCCGAGCGGCACACTTTTACACTGGTCTTATGGGATTAGTAAGTCGTGTTCCTCAGTCCATATTTTTCGAAGTTCTAAAACTTTATAAGTATATATAGATGGATGAACGTAAGCGTAACATCTTCAGCATGCTGAAGAGGCTATGCAGTCAGTAACTAAATGGCTATACAATTAAAAAGTACATTTAATTGAAGTTGGGTTTTATTTTTTAATATTCAGCTGTTTATAACTAGTAATAGAAGTTTAGGTTAATTTTCATAATAAAAGATTTTATTTGTGACCTATACACTTTAATGCTTGTATTTTTAACACATAATTAAAGTATTAAGGAATCCGCGATGAAAACAACCTCTAATTATTGGATATACATATGTTGTTGGTTATGCATCGAATATGTTGCCTTTATTTCATGTTTGCATGTAGGCAACAAATTCTAAGCTTCTGTAAGTCTGCGAAAGTGTATTATTAGATGAAAAACGCTCACGCAAATTGCTACTTCTCTTATATTTAAATGTCGATTTCCCTATGTAAACTTTAGTGTTGTAATGAACTAGATTTCTCATATTAAATAGTGTTACGAAATCTGATGTGATTTCTGGCCTTATTATACATATATGTAACACTGAATATAATAATTCGATTATGATACAACACAGAACTGCACTTCAAAATTTTATCTCGGCTAGAACCGGCGCGGCGTTTTAAAAAGCGTTCTTTCTCGGCTAACCTAAACACTTTTAAAGATATTTTAAGTCAAGTGCTGCTACTGCCTTTCAACTTAAAACATGTGCGGCTTTCTCTCGATGCTTGCACAGGGACCAGCTCGTATTCACAATGACTTCCTCTCCGATTTGTTTTTCTACCCATCATGTCACATTGGCATAGGTTTTGTCGTATCGGACGTTATTTTTCTTTTCAATTCTATTCTCGTTTTCGTCTTTTAAAAGTAGTTCAAAATTATAAAATTAGATCTCATGTATTTTTAAACAGTATTATGGAAGTTTACAAACTGTCATTTGTAGGCTTTATTCATATTATTTAAGTATCTTTACGTTTTCCTTGTGTGAACAGGCAATCATAAAAAAACGGTTCTAGAATCGGAGCTGCCCATTAATATTGCCATTTGTTAATTCAGTTGTAAGTATATAATTCATAATAAAACTTCTTACTTCTAAAATTATTTCTATGTAACATTCCTTACATAATAATTTCATACGTATTTACGTACATATTAATAACCAATGTTATATATGTCTCAGGATATGAATTCGCACGCGCGTCTACTGCAGTCTTGCTTAAACGAGAAACGTATAATTTAAAATAACCTTAATTTATGTTACAATTATCAAGTATTTCCTCCAAACTTATATACCCCGATAACACAGTCCAACACAGTTTCTTTTTCTCGCATACCATTAGGTCTACTTTATGTCGTTTTTCATGCTTACTCTGAAACTATCATTCTCGAATAATGTTGCAATAATGTGCAATAATGATGTGAGGCTGACATTAGGTCATCAACACAATCCCGAAGAATGGTGTCTTTTTATCGATGCTTCGAAATTGAGTTTGACAGCTGTCTTTCTTCACGTAGGAACGTTTATCCACCCAACTCGATTGGCTACGCAGTCCATATGAAGGAAACTAATAAATATAAAAAACATACCTATAAATCTTATGACTTGTAAGTAGTTATATTTTTAATTTCTCGAATAATAATAATCCAACATTTTCATCCGTTACAACTTGCACACTGAAACATGATATATTAAATATAACTAATTGCTACTATGCTAGTTATTCCTAGCAGAAAGAAGATGACAGTTCGTTAAGCGGTAACATCTGACATTCAACCAAACATATGGTGTTTATTAAAATAAGAACAAACGTGTATAATATTACATATACAGTAATTCGTCATAGAAAGTGGTCGATGCAACTTAGATGTGCTTATTTTCTCTAATTATTCCGAATACTGATATTGACATATTTGTGCAGCGTGCTTCTCAGAAATTATTTTCTGTTTTAGTCTGTACATATAGACTACAAGGAACAGTGTTGAATATACAAACGCAGCTTCCTTTTCTTCCTGTTCCTATTTTTGTTTGCAGTGCTGTTCCTTGCTGCTGTTTAGAAGCTCTTACATAAATTCCTTCCGTTCCTGATGTTGACATGGGTTTAAGTGTAGAGATTTAAGCAGTCTTTAAATACTCCTAAGTGTTAACGAATAGAATCTTAGCGGAGAATATTTATTTCTCATGCACGTCGTATAATTCGGATGTGATGATAATGAAGAAATTATACATTCCTATAAATCTTTTATGTGTTTATAAATCCTCGTTTCTCTTTTTCTTCCCTTTCCGGCCTGTCCTGCTTTACCCCAGATTAATGTATATATCAACGGCATTTTATTGTTTCTATAAATTTCATTCTAACAAAGAGTTATTACTGTAGCTTACTGGGAGTTTGTTTAGGATAAAGTGTTTATGTAATTAATGACGACGACTTGAAAGGTACCAACATTTTGATGTAGTTCTACGCTAGTAAAGGTATACCTTCTTATTTACGCATATAACATAACTACAATGGCCTTATAATTGCAATTTAAATTCTAGGATAGTTACAATGAGTGTAGCATTGTGCCTGCTTGTTGTTATTTGTAACTAGAATTAGATTCTGCTCAATACTAGCAACGGAACCATTTGAGTTAGCGTATTTAGATTAGTCGATTCGCAAAACAAATACATGAAAAGATACTTTGTAATATTTCAAAAAAATTTAAATAACAAACAATTGTGGGTGATGGATAAATTCCGAATATACACATATTTGAACACACCATCAAAGACTGTATTAAGTACATCTAGGGGAGTGTGGGGCACACAGAACCGCCGGGGCACAGAGTACTTCCTAGATATTTTTGGTGTAATTGCTGCCATCTGTTTGATATTTCTCTATGCTGTACCTACCACATCATTTTATCATGCTGCAGTCAGATTTGTAGGTTAAACCAGCACTTGCAGTTACAGTGCGAAAGAAACTGTTTTGTAAGCTAAGGCTTGTACTATTTTCTTGTTATTATATCCCCTAAAACAGTTGACGGTATTTAATTTGTGTTTATTCACTGCAGTCACTTAAAACTGCTATTCATAAGGTTTCAAGAAATCATAATAATTTAGAATTGTGAATCAACTAACCTATAGAAACTTGGTTAACAGTTGTAAATGTACATTTGGGGCAGAGGGGACCGACATGTGGTCCTCTGTGCCCCATGGATGGATTCAGTGCCAAGAATGTCACCACTGGGACCACGATATGTGAGGAGGTGCATCAGACAATGACGATAAGTTCGTATGCGTAAATTGTGACGAAACTAGTTTCTATTTTTCATGAAAATAAGTATTCGCTTTTAATTCATTTTTTATTAAAGCAAACATTTAGTTGTTATTTTTGCCATATACTTTCTAAGTTTATTTAAGAGTAAAATGTATTTTATGACTAAATATAGCTACTTTCTTTCATTTTTAACATGACCTATTTGCTTTGTACATAGTTAAGCTGATGGTCCCATATGCCCTGAGGTATGGGGCACAAAGGACTGACAGTATAAACCCATTTCTTTAAAAGTACAACCAGTACTAGTTCCTATTTTTTTTTAATGTTTACATTAGACGATAATATACGAGCGTAGTTCCCACATCCTACGAATGTAGATTCAAATCATAAACCATGTCCAAATACCAAGACTTTTTGTTTTAAGCGATCCTCTGTGCCCCACTCTCCCCTACTAGTAATGGACGTATAAAAATCATGTTGATTAATGTACTAATAACAATTTGACCTGATCAATTCATTAGAAATTTATTCTATTATAGGACAAGGAAGAAAGCATGCTACAAATTATCATATTTCAGTTTGACATTTTAACTTTAGTATAACTTTTCTGCGGGTGACATAATAATATAAAAAGAGTTTTTTTACAGTGTACTACTATGTATTGCTATACATATGTAGGTGTATGTGGGACATATATATAAATTCCAAGACAGTATCAAGCAGATGTGGTGTTTTATTCTTTAGTTCCTATACGTTTCTTCCCATTCAAAATTTAAACTAAATATATCAAAAGAAGAACTTTTCTTATTACTAAAATTCCTACTTTTCTCTAATTGTTCGAATATTTCCAAAGATTTTCAGAGAAAAACTACATAGTGGGAAAGACATTAATGCAATATTCTTTCATATCTCCCGTGTTATACAAAATATAGCATATGCTGCATGCGTCATTAGGGTGCCGGCGTAATTTGGTCTGAAAACTAACAAAGGTAGGAATGTGAGATTTCTGTACGGGTGTAGTATACTACAGCACTTATTACAAAATTATTTCGGAATATACAGGGTGTTGCAAGTTGAAATTTTTCATTTTGAATAGATTGCTATCACATGAGTTTGTGATTAAATTAATGGGATTGAATTTATGGCACGATGGTATCGTAGTCCATCCGGCAATTCATGGTTCGATTCCATGCATGGGCACATGTTTAAATAAAAATATTGCTTATATTGATGGCAGTTGTGGAAAAATACATTGCATTATGTAAGTACATGCATATATGCAAGAAATTCTGATGTCTTATTAGTAAGATTATATTTAGTATTCGACAGTACTTCTGTAATATAATTAATGTTATAAGGGCTGTCGGTTTGTTCTAATAAGGCTCAATTTTATTTATTCCCAATATCTCGTAATATCTTTATTACTTCTTCAGGGAAAAATTCTACTACAACTATTACATAAAAGTTTGTTAACAAAATGTTCATGTGATAGACCACAGTACTTACAATGGATGACTTTAAATTCTTATACTGATGTGATATATGTAAATGTCAATATAAAAATATTTTTGCATGATTTAAATGGGATATATGTAAACGTCAATATAAAAATATTTTTGCATGATTTAAATGGTTACGTTTACGCATTCTTTACGTAACACTTCTACGTGATAATGGTTGGTAGTATCAGTACATTATAATATGTTGCCACACCTACAAATTTACCTAAAGATTACTTCACAACTAATATTATCCTAACGACTAAGCCTCTTCTTGCACTATACAGTTATGAACAGTTATAAAGTGTTTCTTTTTATTCATATAGGTATGTAAGGTAATTATTACTTAGGGTACCAGTTGTAGGTGAGTACTACTACTTGCGGTAAAATCTACATAATTTTAACTATGATGAACTAGTTATGTTTTAATAGAAATAATTGTAACTACATATATGCGCTACTTGGAAAGAGATGTTTCGTCTTTATATTATGAAAGTTCAAATTTTTACACCAAATCACAAATAGTAGGGCGATCATATTTGCTAAAGGAGAAAATGTAATCCATGGTTTGTGAGCTGCTGGAAAGGTGTTGGATAAATGTGTAACTCGAAACTTTTTAATGTGCCTTTCATATTCTTTTATATTGAAGAATAAGCATTTGATGACGTTAATTGGCGCTGAATGTTAATTATATATTCCGAAAGAAACTCTAATTCCTTCTTATGCATTATTTAGGACGAGTATCAATAACTTGATCACTACAGGATCAATAGAAAAGGGAACGAAAGTCCAATATAAAATTTATATACATTTACACAATTACAACATACGACAAAATTAAAACGCAAAATCTCGACACCTTGAGATTGTACAGGTACAAGGTATACATGAAAAGAAAATTTACGATGAAAAACCTTGTCTTTATAGCATGTAAAAAGTGTAAATATATATGGGCCCGAAGTGGAAGATAAAGTCATTACATTTTAATTGCTGTCTATACGATTACGATTAATTATGCTCGATAATCAATAAATTGTACATTTACTGTTACATGTGCGCCGGTAGATTTCAACATATACTTATCAGTTGCAGTAAACGTTTCCATTATTTCTTTACAGTAAACTTGGCGGACTTTCACAAATATCACTGCGTTGTAGAAAGGATATCCAGATAACACTGTAGTACTTGTAAATTAAATAATTTATTCTCTGCTAGATGATAAAATTTATACATTATAGTGTATCGTATTTGGATAACAAGTTCCCGGAGATTGTTACTTTACCGACAGTTTTCAGCAAATGTTACGTAGGGTATCTTTTCTCCAATATGTGATTGGAAGATAACTACAACTGGGTAATAAAGGCAATTTATGTTATAAGAGCAAATATTGGACATTACTTATGAAAGGAAACAGTAAGTGAATGAAGAAAAACTGTAGATTTGTATTGAATTAATCTTTTTTTTTTGAATAAATAGGTGACGGCTGTTAAACGACTATGTTTGAATATCTAATCTTTAAGAAGACAATTCATCAATCGCACCGTCTGCACACATTTAGGGATCCTTGTTTATATTACTCGTTTACTGGCGCATTTATATATTCCGCTAAAATCGGAACGGGTATTCCGTTCATCATTATAACAGGATTATAACAGGCAAGCGCAGCTGTACAAAAATAGTCTCTTTCACTTTACGCCGATCTTGAGAAGTCAATTCACAGAATTGCGAATATATATTTTTCAGCTTTGCCATTTTGGTATTATGTATCAATTTCTCCTGTTTTTGTTCTTGGGTGTATATTTATTAATGAGTTAATGTTACTTCAATTCTTCGGTTATAATGACGGCAAGGTTCAACCCCTTCAATATACATGAATGTTTAATGTATCATACATGATACCGGTTGCAGAGATCTACGTGCACGCATACGTGTATAATTTTTCCGGGTTCCAAATATCTTATAAAATATTTACTTGACGTGCTAGCAGAATGTCCTGCACAAGAACATTTACAAGGCAGCCGGGAGATAGAAACCACAGCAGTCTACCGCTTTTCCGAGCGCTAACCATATCTGAGCATATCTTTAGATACATATGTAGTGTTTAGATATACGTAGTATAATATTACCACCTACATTACAATTTTCTTAGAAATTGAGGGATGGCTAAAGAAATAAATTTTCTAGACTAAAATGATCTATAAGTACTATTAATGTTGCTTGTTATGTAGGGGAGACCGGGGATAGTTTGGACACGGGTATACAATGGACAGCTTCAAATTTCCCTCCTGTTTTTTAACTTTGTGAATTCCGCACTACCAACTGTTCCTAATGGTCGCAATGACTCAGTTGGCAAATGGACACGGCCATATGTCAACAGAGATTGATTCAGCACGTGATTCTGTTTTAATTTGTGTTTCGCTATAACTTTTAAGGTACGTAAACTATATTTTTTCTAACACTTGTTATAAGATTTGTTAATTCGTATGATTTTAACACATTATGATAACTGTCTAAAGTACACTAAATAAGAGTTTACTTAAAGATAATGTGTATCTTTTAGAAGCGGACGTAAAACATGTCATGGCGGCAGACGGGGATACAATGGACTAATGTCCATTGTATCCCCTGGCGCCATGTAATCATTCATCATGTATTCTATAAGAGACTACTTCCGTCAAACCGTTTCCAGGAGACAGAAGAGGAATCTTCTTTCATTATCTTAGACCAGGTCATTTTAATTTTACCAAAGGCAATTAAAGACACGCGTCCACGTTTTAAAGATATGGTTTATTTTAATATGAACTTAAGCGAATATAGTTTACAGTAAAAGTTGTGTAGTTTGTGACGTATTTTTAATTAAATAAATTAGTTTATTAAACAAAAAATGTCTCTTCTTTGATACTGTGAGATGTCCAAAGTATCCCCCGAGGCTGTCCATTCTTACCCCATGCCTGGGGATAGTTTGGACAACATGAGCTGTATCATTTTTTCTTCTCTCCAAAGAAAGCTATTATTCTGAATAAGTGTTCGGTAACGAAATGTCGTCTATAAAGAATTACCACAACCATAGCTAAAATATGAGAGGGCTAGAACGATAAGTAAAAATTATATAAAATAAAAACCAAAAACTGTCCAAAGTATCCCCGGTCTCCCCTATTCCTTACCCTCTTCATGGTAATTGAGTAATTACAAACTTTGTTCTGTAGGCCTTGCAGTAATGTACTGTTTACGCGGTATAACAATAATATCATTGCATGTGTCCAGTCACCGAAGGATCTGATTGAAGGTATTTTGATACTGCTTAAGGTTCCGATTAAGTCTTTCGTTCATAGTGGACTGACTACTCTGACTAACTTTTCGTTCGAGCAAGCAACCAACTAGCATGTGTTTTTTCTTTTAGACGGCTAATATTTATTAAAATAATTCTTCCAATTCATTTACTTGCTCAATACATGAGTTTCGACTAAACCCCTCAAACACCACCTTGCTCGTTAATTTTTCTTGTGTACTTCTTCCGAACTCATTGTAAATTAAACATACCACTCAAGCGTTTATTCAACCATAATTATTAACTGACAAGGAAACTCAGGGGAGTGTCCCTCGCCGATTTAAAACTTGGTGGGTTTGTAGACTGATGCAGTCTAAGAACAACGGTAACTTTCATAGATGCTAAATCGCCCGTTTTTGGAAGGTGGGGCGCCCTAAAGCTAACGCTACCTTTCGCTATTTGCTTGAATATCTCCAAAACTATAAGACACATAAAAAAAGTTAAGACAAATATATAACTGTTTTATGAGTACTAAAGGATAGCGACAATAGTTTGCCTGTCGTAGTTGTTTTTCAGAAACAACCTCATCCCCCATATTTTTAATTTTTATTTGCTGGAAAAATACACAAAGTTATGCAGAATTTATCCACATATATTATGTATATTAAACATGTTAGAAAATAACTCAATTTATATATATTATTAAATATATATAATTATTAAACTGTTGTCAGTTTAATATCGCCTTGATAATGACAGCATTGCTGTTGAAACGCGTCGGTGTTTTAGTTAAAACTTGTTTGGTGTTCAGTGGGTTAAAGTGTTTAGTGTTCTACTTCTGCACCAAGAGATCCGGTAAGAACTTAACTCAATTTATAAAAAATAATCAAAAACATAAGAATTGTGTAGGTATACCTACGTAAATATATGTGTATGTAGGTAAGTAATATTACTTATTGTTATTGATGTGAACAAATCGTAGAGATGTCAACGGTTTGCACGGTCCGAGTCTCTGTTATGACGGCTTCCGGGTTTTGACCGCGTCATAGTAAAGTACATACAGTTGTACAGTTGTTGTTGCTTTAATTTAGCGCTATAATTAAGTATATAGAGTGCCTTAGATGAGAGAAGTGATATCATCGACAATTTTTTAATTGGAACACCCTGTATATTGTTCGAGTTTTGGAATATACTGAACACCCTGAATCCAAAAAGGTATATACATGTCGTTTAGCTTTATAATAGCGCTATTCAAATCAGACTAACATCTGTTTACAGTTTCAATAGACTGTTTCTTTGTTGTCACAGTTTTTATTGACATTTCTTTGCAACCGTTTAATATTGTGTGCATTTATTTATAAAAAAATGTAGGCGATTAGTTTTTGCAAAATATCATTATTTTTACTGGTGTCCCATAACAGTTAAATAGTACAAGAATTGTATTAATCCGTGAATGTTCTGTATTATTGCTTTGAATCAATTTAAAGTGAAAATGAAATTAAGTGCAGAAAATTGAAATACTTATGATGATCGGGCACAGAGACAGATCACTAACTCAGATGGAAGTTTGTGATTTATTTAACGATAAATATCCAGAAAGACCCATACCGCAATCAACAGTAAGTAAGGTTGAAAAGGAATTTCGAGAAACTGGTACGGTTGAAAGTGCACGTAAATGAGGTCGGCCCACTGTAAATTTTGATAGAAAAGTAGATATTCTACTTACTGCTGAAGAAGATGCGCATTCTTCTGTTCTTAAGATTAGTTGTGATCTTGATGTTAGTAAAACAACGGTACACAATTTATTAAAACTGGAAAAATTGCATCCCTTTAAAATAAAACTTGTACGGGTATTAAACGATGATGATCCAGATAGAATAATAGAATTTTATGAAGCAATGATAGATAACTACCACCGAGACCCTTTCTTCATATCAAACATTATTTTCTCTGTCAGAATTGTAGGTACTGGACAAAAGAAAATTCCAAATGGATGCGTCAGCATTATACACAATACCCGCAAAAGATAAATGTATGGGCTGGTATTATAAGAAATAGAATCATCGGAGCCTACATTTTCGAAGGTAATTTACACGACCTAACCTATCTTCAGTTTTTAAGGGGCTTTCTTGTACCGAGTTTAATTAGTTTATTCCCCCAGTAGAATTACTCCTGGAAGTTTTGATTATACTTTACGGTTTCAACAGAGAATGGTGCGCCTCCGCATTATGCTGTAGATGTTTCAAGGTACCTAGACGAAATTTTTCTGAACACTGGATTGGTAGACATTGACATATTGAATGGTCAGCGAGGCCGCCAGACCTTAATCCTTTGGATTTTCTTATGTGGGCTAATCTGAAGAATGTTGTTTATAAAACGAAACCAGCACATATTCAAGAATTACAAGAGCGAATTCGAACACAAATAATAATATTTCTCAGGAAACCATAAACAAAATTCAACAAGAATTTGTTCATCGTTTAGGTTACTGTCAAATACAGCAAGGGCTACAGGTCGAACATTTAACACAAAGTCGTGTATCTGTTATCATTAGCTATCAATAAAATTGATAAATAAAATTAGTCGCCTACTTTTTGCGATTGATAAGAAATAGTTGTTAGCACGTATATTTAAAATTCTGTCCGCTAATTGACTGATTTATCGGCGAAATTATGAATAAATCCGGTTGTTAGTTTAATATCTTATCATGCTCATGGTTTTCGCATTCGTGAAGTTTGTAAATTTGATTAAATTTTCAATACAATACATCTTAGACAGCTAGCAACTATCCTATTAAATTCCAACAAAAAATCATACTCATATTACATATTTATTTCGAATTTTATCGCCTGCTATGTATACAAAGTTGAACTTAATAAGATTTTAAAAGCACCTACTTCAAATCGAGCGCAGCTTTAACTAAAAGCTATTCAGTTACAGTTAAGATTGTATATTTTGTAAAAGGATACTTGTTTGTGTAGGTTTGGCTTTAATAACTGCAGTTTAAAGGAAAGCTTTTAGAGTTGTTAATACGCTGATACTCTAAAACTATTTGCTATGTAATACAACACGTTGCTCTGCTGCAAGTGGAGTTTTAAATACATTTAGTGCTTGGTATAATGTTCTCTTGCATTTATCACTGTTACGTAATTTTATATTTTAAAACATTATCATTAATTATCTAAATGTAACTTTAATTATAATTGAACAACAATATTATCATTTGTAATATGCCTAACACGACATTTTACTTTATAGTTACATACTACTAGCATACTATCGCACTCACAGCCACAACAGTGTCTTTATTCATAAAGTTATAATTTAATTGACAGAAAATAGTGTTAAGGATACACGAAAGTTGTTGCAAATAGTGTGTAGAATCGAAAAATGTAATAAAAGGACGTAGTGCCATTTGAAATTTTAATGTTCGATACGGTGGGGAGGGAGAGCTAGAGAGGGCAAGACATGATTATTAGTGAAAAAGTTTCCCTCTTCGACCAAACATTGACGTGGCTCGAAGTTTTTTCGTATTTCTTGACGTTTTCGACTTATTTAAGTGGATAGTTTTTATTGGAATACTATGTATATATTTTTGTTTAAGGTTACATTAAAAGATGAATATGCGATCAGTTTAGCTACAGCGATATGTGTTTTAATTTATCCTTGTAGATAAACTAATTGGACTGATGAGCTACTCACGCACATGTTAACTACAGCACGCGCATAACCAGTATCTTATGTATAGAACTAGATGTTAAACCAATTACTAAACACATCAGAAGTGTTATTGTTCTGAAACAGTTTGTTGTCCATTGCTAGCAACACCCAGATTCTTTATGTTGTTTATCAACGGTTGATGTGAAAAGCAGGTAAGATGGCATATAGTTTCACGTTTCACACATATAGATTTGGTTCTGCGAAATTCGTCCGCATAATAGGTTTACTATATTTTCCACAAGCTGCCATATGTTTGATCCGTTATAGACCTATTACTTGTTTTAGTAAGAAAGCAGTTAGACCAAGATAACTTTAGATTCAGCAATCACTTAAATTCCCTACGCGTTTAATTTAATTTTACTTTCATAAACAATAAGTCTATGGTAATCTATGTTTACGACAGTTTGACGAAGAACTAATGCACTTGTCCAGCAAGCACAATAGTCTAACGAACACAATTTGTCTATACAAGTTTTACTGATAGTTGAAGTTTCTCGTACACGATATTAAACAAATAACGCATTTTCAAAATTTAAATACCACTTTTCGCTTTTTAATAATGTATGTCGTCTATCCTTTTGTAATTTACACTACTCTGTAATTTGATTCGAAGTAAAATCTTTATTCGATATGTATTCCCTATTTTATGAGTAAAATTGTTCGTATCTCCATCTATACCATTCAAAATAGTCATTTATTTGTCGACTTCTTATTTTGAATTTCTTTATAGCTTGGTGTATATTTATAACATCAATATACGACGTAAGTAGGCACGACACTGGATTTTCATGATTAATATAGGAAATGATGGAGAACGTTATACAGAGAACTATCAGCTGCGAGTTCCTACATTACTAATTCATAAAATGGAAACACACCGTTCATGTTACACAGTCTCGACCCGAAAGCGGCTTAATGTAATCGGACTAAAACATTTTTTACAATGCGCATCTGAATTTGTATGAATGTATCAGTCTGTGCAGTGGCTAACATAAATGTTCTAATGCGAGCAAAATATATTTTCCTTCGCGTTTTCGATTTCATGAAAATTACCTCAGGTATACAACGATGGGAAAAGTAATTGGATTAGAATATGGCTTAGCTGTTTTCTGCGACAAAAGATCAAAGAAAGTTTTCAGACGGCTTGTTTCGGTAAAAAACAATTCTTATTGTTCTAATTGACAGTAAAATGTACAAACTAGAATTATAAAAATTCTAGTACTAAAGTAGTTAAAATGTTATATTATTTCACATTAGTGGATCATGTGTGTTTTCATCTTTAAATATCCATTTGAAGTATACGCTGTGTCTAACGTTGAGTGTTCACCTATGCTAATTTCCTTATTATAATATAAATCCTAATCCTAAAAATTCCATTTAATTTCTTATTCTCCTAATCCATCCTCACTCGCATCACGCGACAGAACAATTTTCTTAGACCGGTTAAAATAAGAAAGTACTGAATGAAATGAATTTACGCAATAAGAAGTTGCAAGCCGACAATTAGAAGAGAATACTCCTAGAGATAGCATCTGTGGTTAATTTTCTGCCCACCCATTCAAATCTGCTGACTTGGTTGAGATTGCCTACGATAGTATGGAATTTTCCATCACCTATCAACTGAACGTAAGTATTTACGTACTGAATAACCGCATTTATTACTACTACTGTTATTTATCGATTTAAAATCCCCATAAGTTTTTATATAATAACTTCTAAAAATAGTGGTAAGGGTGATAAGAGAAGTTACCTTAATCGTGTAAACAATGCTTCGTCAAAGTTAACTTCATATTATAACAGATGTAGATTCTAGCTGAAGGAACAAATGCGTATGTATTAATTGTAAGTGTTTGTTTCTTATAACAAAAATAAAAACATTCCTTAAATGTCTGAGGATTCAGTCTCCAATATATATGTAGTTCCAAGAACTATTATTCACATTGCGCCTCTTAAGTTTAATAGGAAAACCAACTCTATTTATAGATACGCCGAGACAAACACATACAATTATATTCAAACATTGAAGTTATGCAAACTTTAAAAGAATATTTATAACTCTTCGCAAAATACTTGGAAAAATTTACCCCAAGAATAACAATACAAGATTTATTCGAAATATGTCGTTGCAAATGCGTTTATAGCGTACGCACATAAACTTTTAATGAAACACAATTATGGATGTATGCTCATGCAAATTTATTGCGTGTGATAATAATTGTTAGTACGACTATTCCAAAGAAATTTATTACCCCAGCACTAAATGCTGTACAACACATTAAGAGTAAGAACAGAAGCAATAAGCATGGTTTTCAGGTTAGGTTAAATGAACAATTTGTATATAAACGTTTGTGATTAAGGCCTAAGTGGACGTGTTTCAAAAAATATGTAGATGAAGCTTATTCTCACGAGGATTCAATTCTTTTTAAGTAAGCTATTTACTTTCCTTATTTTTTATATAATCTCTATAAATAACGATGTAAAATCTGACGGTATATTGGGGGTTGTTGAGACCATAATATAAAGAAAAAATATGAATAATTTGCTTAATGGGTTTTACAAGAAACGTGTTAATGACAAAATTATATTTTTAATTAAATACGTTAATTATTTCAAATTAATATTCTTCGTTCACCACAATTGCTCATTTCAAATTTTCTATACCAACTAATAGTAATTATACACTTGGCAATGAATTATAATTTTTTTGTTTTTTTCTTTAGTAACTATGTACAGTTTTTACTTTACAGTCGTAATAATAACAATAAAAACCAATTTATACGGACACGTCAGGTTTTCGTACAAAGGTTCTGTCTTAAAATGCTTTTCTTTTATACTGTTCTACGATACTTTCTGATATCAAACTCTAACATGTTTTTCCATAACAGAAATGTGAAATCTCTGGTCGTGTCCATCACTGACGTCACCGAGATTGGGGGAAAGAAATCCAAGTGCGAGTATAAAAAATGTATTTTAAGGCTTATGTTACCGCCCAATTTATGGTAACTTATCAGAAGTTCATTAATAATTGCTATGTAATTGTCAGATTTTGTTTCCTAAAATTTTGTGTAAATATGAAAAATACGTTTCTTAATTGTTTTGAAAGCTAACTTTGATGGTTGTTACATTTCAACAATTGTTGCGAAGCAGTTTCACTTTAAGAGGCCCGACTACCGTTTGACAGCTGGCGATGTTGCCACAGTCACATTTTTTCATAATATAATGCTTTTGTAATTTATTTAAAACGTATTTTAAAATCGGGCTTCGTACACACATGTGTTATTTTGAATGCTCATAGCAAATTTCAGTAATTAAATCTAACTGTAACGGGAAAAGAGATTGTGAAGTTAATACCGAATATTAATAGACAAAATTGTATATGTAGATGTAAAACATTTGTAGAAATATGTGTATGAAACCCAATTTTTTAATTATATTGAAATAAAATCAAGCAAACGATTTATAGACTTATGTAGATATGGCACCGCTGTAAAATAATCAGCTGGTAGACGACCCTCTTAATGGGTAAATTTAACAGATACCGTCATCTTTCCAGAAATGTTAAAAGTTGACATGCACTAGATGGCAAATTTTTTGAAGAAACAGAATATGAACAGAAATAATACATGTAGTATTCAAAAATTCAAAATTAAAGTCACTTCCGGTTTGATCGGAAGTGCTATAAAAAAACTGGCTGCACCTGAAGAAGCCCACCAATCACTCATATATACGGTCCGAATTTCAAAGTTTTATTTTAACTAATAAATAAATGGCGGGCTGATACATGATCTCGTTGACACCCGGTATAGTCATAAGTTTCTTTCATATCAATTGCGTACCCAATCGGGATGGATGGATAAATGTTTCGAAGCATCGATAAAAACACGTCATTGTGCCGGGTTGTGATGATGATCTAATGTCAGCATCAAATCGTTGACATTACCGCAGAATGAAAGACCTTCTTCAGTTGAGAAATACTGTGACAGTTCTTGCTGACGGTTACGATATCCAGAAATATGTGCGTCTGGAACTAACAGCTTCCATCCTTAAAGTAGAGATCCTTGTATTTTTGCTTGAGTTTTTGACAGGAGATCTCGAATAAGGTCATTCAATTCTGACTGATTTTCTAAATGAGGTCCGTCCTCTAGAGATGGCAAATCTTTATCATCGCTGGTTGATAATAACTAAACTTTTTTCCCTGCAT
This sequence comes from Holotrichia oblita, assembly GCA_023690525.1. NCBI lineage: Eukaryota > Metazoa > Arthropoda > Insecta > Coleoptera > Scarabaeidae > Holotrichia > Holotrichia oblita. The sequence continues at coordinate 99,552,071 of CM043017.1, read as the reverse complement.
CAGCAATGGCTTCACTCGAACCACCTACAGGTCTTGGTACTGGCAAGGCTCCTGAACGAGGTACTAGACGAGCAACAGAAGACACAGTAGTGTAAGTAATTTTGTTCTTATATTTGTTGGAGAAACCGAAAGTTTTCGTGCATCAATCACGTTGTAGCAATCAGACAAATGGTCCGTTTCTTAAAATCCTGACGTGCTAGAGCAAATTTAAAATCAGTTTCAGAATGAGCAAGAAAAACGACATAAACTACACCCACAACGGTGTATGAGAAAATATAATTGTGTTGGACAGTGTAATCAGAATTAGATATAAAGATATAGGTACAAGGCAGCAAAATAACAAACAAATATAACATGTCCAATAATAATACGTCCACACCTTTAGATAGTTCGTACACACGTAAATAAATACTAAAAATTGGCATGTCGTGAAAAGAAAACCTGCATTTATGGCAAAATCAAAATTCATCTGTTGCTATTTCATAAGTTCTATTACAAACACAAATATTGCTTGCATGCAAGCGGATACAACCTGCTGCCAGTAGGATGGATCCATCGTTTCCAGAAAATAATTAAGTTTTCGGTTCGCTGTGAAGCGCTACATTTTCTTGATATATGTATATATACCTCACAATTTCGTATGAAACGTGTAATTATTAACTAATCCTCGCTAAATGTTTACTTTACTTCACGAGATAATGATTTATTAAATTTAAATATAACCGCGTGGTTCGTCATTTACGCTAGACGATATAAATATTGTGTTTCAATTAGCAGTGTAAATTTAACCTGACTCTATTTATATTACAAATATACATTTATGTAAATTGCACTAAAATAACGTACCAAGTGCGATATATAATATTACCTACATAATATTGACATGGACATGAAGTTCACATGCATTAGTTCTAGAGTTCCACTAGTAAACGACAATAGAATGGTAGCAGAATATCTATGAACAGTCGGTTAATAATTAAATGAGATTTATTCAGCAGGGAAGCTGCATTTGTAACACTGCAGAAGTATTCATTTCCAAAAACCTAAAATATAAACTAATCGATGTACAAATGACCACAATGTCCATTATTAGGGCCACCTTACCTTTTAAAGTATCTATCACTCGACCCATATTTCCATTGAACATTTTGACGGGATAGTTTTGTAGAGGATGCAGTACTACCATAACTGGTGATTTCTATATCAAAAGGTGGTGCTAACAGAAAAATGTGTTATACAATAACAAATACATTACTAATGTATTCATTTCTGAATATCTGGAATATAAACAGAGCAATGGATAAAAACAAACGACTATTATCTAGACCAAAAATTTGTTTTCAAAATGTAGTTCTACAGTGAAGCGGGTAATATCATTAGTGTTAATTTTCATGTCAAAACGTGTCTCCCTAAGAATGAAAAAAATCACTTCATTTTTGTATGAAAGATCCTTCGAAAATTATTCAAATTATTTCGTTTTAATCGCAATTGTATCGAACGACATAATTAATGGATGCAGCATTTTCATTGTACCTTTTAAATTATTCATTGTAAAGCCATTCAAAATGTATTCATATGCCACAAATAATAGAAAATAAAAAAAGACATTTTCTTGGAATGTCTTTCTGATTTCAAAGCACTCGTTCTCACTGCGACATGTGATCTACTATAAGTATCCAGTTCTATAAATACATTTCTGGTACAATCTACTTAAACTGTAGTTAGTGAAATAAGTGCCAGTGCTTGAGCATTACTTTAAAATATACAGAGCAATACAACAAAGCTACATTAAAAATGGTTAGGTTTATGTAAAATATCATGTATATTATTTTTTGACACAAAAATTATGCTTAATGATAAAATGAAGTTGTGTAAAAGTCATACTGGTTAAAAACGTGTCTTGCATTGTGGCTATAATTAATTATAAATAAATAAAGTTTTATTTAAAATGAAACCTACTATATTTCTAGTATCGTAATTCTAAGATTAAAAATTTATGTCGCTTCTCCCAGCCCTGTAAACACTCCATCTTACTTTGCAGATGTTTTAGTTATTAAACTAGCATTCCTTTCTTCTTATTTTCATTCTTTGGACCATTCATAGTTAATCAGAAAAGTAAAGATTAATCAATCTGTTAATATTTGATCTGTTAGTAGTTTGTAAGTAAAAATAAATCTTAGTTGATTAGCATATTTAATTGCTGTAACTTCTTGTCTCTTGTACATATATTATTGCACTGTGACAACTTGATAAACCAATTTATTCTGTCAAACGGTGGTCGCTCTGTAGTTCTTAGTACGTTCAAGGTAATTATTATATATTCTCCAGTTAACAGTTATATATCGTATTTACACTATTTACATTTTGTTGACCAGGACTAGTTCATCGATCTACATATGTTGATGCCGCTTGATCTCAGATAGAGTTTTTAACTTTACAAATCGCCAAAACTCTGTAATGTAACTGTAATTTCCTGCAGAAATTAAGAAAGTTCACTCAACGAAAGCCTGAAAGACCAAACGTTTCAATATGAATAAAATTAATATGAATAAATATACAAAACGACGCAAAAAAGATTCATAAACATTCAAGAGAACGAACAAGGTTAAAATTTTTTTCGATTTTAGATTATCGAGATTTAATCATGGCGTCGCAATATCGCCGTAATAATATAATAACTGTGCATTTGAAATTTAGATTATCACTAGAAACGTCAAACGCGTTATTAATTCATTTAAGGCAGTTTTAAATGCCATATTAATGTTTTAATTTTATACAATTACATAATATATCACATAAAATATTTACACCTGTAATTATATCCGCTACTCATTTAGGATTCTGCTGGTTCAACATTAAATCGATTTCATTTAAATAATCATTATGTTTGAACGGACGGAATTCCCTCCAATTGCTTGTTCGTCGTTACCGCTATAGCTGGCGTGCAGTATTTTCCTAAGTATGTATCTACCTACTCGAACCGAATAACGTTCGCTACGATATTAAGTATTTACAAGTAGAGCTTGTTACTGTTGCAGTCGTAAATTGCGTTTAATTAATAGTCCTTAGATTCTAAAATCCGAGAGAAACCAAAGCACTGTTAGAATGCAAAATAAACTGCCGGTTACTTGCTCACGCACAAGGAAATCGTCTTGTTATTTCTTGCAGGAATATGTACGCCAATATTTTAGTAAGTGATCGTTTTCAAAGCTTTATTATTATATACACGTTGCTATAGATTACGTAAATTATTATTCAATATTTAGCGGTGTTTCTATTTACAATGACAAAAACAGTCAAATCGGTTCAAATCAATGTATTTGAGACGACTATCAACATACATTGGTACAAAGTTGCATTTACTAAATAAAAATTTATACAGAATCGCATACGCCTATGATTTTTTGAATAGGGAATTGCCTTTAGGTGGAGAGTATACGAAATACGTATGAGTTATTGAAATTAAAATTTATACATATAAATACGTATATACTCGTCTAAAGAATGTTCACATGTTCTAGTTCTACGTCAAAATCAAGTTCGATTCGTATTTTGTGGTATGATGGGAGTCATTTAGTTGGACCTATGATCTTCGATGGAACGAACTGTTTTGCAGTGTTTAGAAGTTATCCAAACATCAGTAGAACATTTCATAGATGACCTACTTTTAGCAAATAGGATTGGGTTCTGATATCAGCAAGATGGATGCCCAACCCACAATTCCAGAAATATAATAAATTATTTGAATGATCAATTTGAAACTAAAACTATTGCTACCAAGACCACTTTTAGATGGCCACCCAGGTATAGAACTGCGCCAAATCGAGAACGGGTCGCCTCGACATTTTTACCACACCCAACTGTTCTCCTTTCCCTAAAGCACTTATTCACTTTAAGGGAAGGGGAGAAGCGGAGTGTGGGAAAAGTATCGAGGAGGCTTGCTGTCGATTCGGCGCAGTTCTAACCCAGATCAGCATATTTAACACCTCTTGACTTTTTTGTAGAGCATGTTAAAAGTAAGGTATGTATATGGAAGTCGTCATAATTATAATAATGTTGAAGAACTACGCGAAACAGTGCTAGAAGAGTGCGCAAGTATTAATTGAAATACGTTTCGGAGTTACCCGAACTGTTATCAAATGTTGTTGATTATGTATAGCGAGCAATCGTCAAATTTTGAACATTGTCTATGAATAGTTAAAATTTTTTGTATTTCATTTGATTTGTTTTATTTCATGCAAGTCTACTTGATGACAATATAAAATTGTTAATTAGGCTACTATTTTTTTATTTAATTATAGGTTATGTTACATGAATGAAAAGAGAATAAAAAACTTTATTTAGTGATATAAAAATTCAATAAGACGTCCATTTAACTTGAGAAAGTTGTTATGAATATCTCGAAATTCGCCATCTTGTTTATTTATTTCACATTGATTTTAAATTGGCCGTATCGACCATATTACCTTTTATATAATATGTTTGGGTCAAACAGCACCTTGATCAATTGCTGAAATGATAATGAACACTGCACTGTACCCCGTGACTCGCCACCCACGGTTTGTAAGGCCGTGTAGGTAAAATTGATTCTTGATCGGCGACAGTTAGTAAAAGAGAAAACTAAATCTTAACTTAATTCACTCATATTTACATGCAAAATACAAACAAAACATAAAACGGCAACATGAATTACAATGTATGATTGAGAACTGAAATGATCAATTGTTGTATCAGAACTGCCCTCGCAGTGAATTTGGTTCGGTTTATATACGTAAAAGTCAGATTAAGAACACAAAGAAAAGTATGACGACATAACAAATAAGGAATTCTGAAAGAGTTACAATAATAAGTTTTATTTCCTAATTGTAGGTAAATATGTTAAATGTGTATTCATAGAAGAAAACTCATTAAGACATTGAAGTAGAATGCAAATGTAAATAGTAAGATAAAGCATTTAGAGATAATCTTACTCACTAAATTGAATAACCGAAGTAAACACTTAAAATTACATTAGTCAAACTAAGAATATGAAATGAAATAAAGGGACTGAATACAATTGAGAACGGATTAATCTAAACATATAAACTACATATACGTACATACATAACATTGTATGGAAAATATTAATAAAATTGAAGGCACATGAGCCTGAACATAATATATTATATAATACAAATGAATTTTATAATTTGTAATATACAATTATGTATTGACGTTTTCATGTACACCTGTATGTGTTATATGAAATAAACTTATTATTATTATTATTATTATATTTGAGATATTTGACTTGGAAGAACATGGCGGTTTTTAATTTTTTTGGCATAACCTCTGACTGGTTCTATATTTTGAATTTTTTCATACAAATTCGAAATTAGCACATAAAACTACAAAACATTGCCCGTTTAAACAAATCTGTATCTTCAGTAATAAGTAAGAAGCCTATGCAATGCTACCCGATTTGGGACGCCCTAGGACTTTTCCCTAAGAAATGTAAATGCAGTCAGGGCAATAAGTAATAAGAATTACATAATACAAAACTGTAAGAAGTCCAGTTCAATATTTCTAATAATTTGATCTTACATAGATAAATTAATAACTAAAATTTTGCGTACTAGTTCAGTTTGGCGAAGAAGAATATGATTAATCTGAAGCTGGTCAGTGTATGCGTTGATTTACCTGCCGACAATTACCATGTATAGCTTTGGATAAGTTTTATAACTGTTGTGTCAACTATTTTCTGAACTGGCTCATATGTAGCTTGTATAGTTTTGATTCACTTATTACTACTAGCACATTTTATCTATAACCACTTTATAAGTTTCTTAATAATTGCCCTTTCTCTTGATTCAAACCTCAGTAAGGTTCAACTTCTCAACACCGAAGTGATGCTTTCTAATGCAATTCAATATATCGTTGTGCATAATACATGAAGAAGTACTTCATATACATGCTTGGCAGTCTGGCCAACGGGGTTGAAATATCAAACCTAAATTATCCAAAGGCTCTTTTAGGTGGCACTGCATGATTATTACCCTGGTAAACTAAATAAGATGTCTCCTACTCTAAGTAAATGCAGCAAATTTTTGTAGTACCCTGAGATACTCAAGAGCCATACCTGAATTCATCCCATGGTATCTCAGCGCAGCAAGTGCTGGTTTACTGTCCTTCAAATTGAGAGTCTTCTACCGGTAATCATCTTCAATAGCTGTTGTATTAGCTATAGTGTGTATTATATGTACAGTGAGGTGCAAAGATATCCGGACACGTCTAGATTGAGAAATACACTGCGCTCAATACTTTATTCCAAAGAGCCGCTTTACAACAACATTGCAATATACAAATGCGTATATATGGATATAGCATAAATTAAAATATGGGAATTTAAGCTTCTGTAGCGTCAAGTAGATGATATTATTATTCCTTGTAGTAGCATTACATAAGTATAGAAATGAATATCGCGACTATTATTTGACTTGTTAGTTTTAACGAAAATTAGTCAATATCTAAAATATACATATTGCTCCTTTAGTTAATAATAAATCACTCAGATTACTGTAGTAGAAGTTATCATGTAAACTAAATTTTTAAGGCTTCATAAAGGTAGTAATATAGAGATAATTCAATTCTGATTAATAATAACTAATGTATTTTTATATTTAGTTATATTTTTTAACATGTAGTTAGTGTTCTTATTTATGGTTTTATATATGATTTAGTTGTATGAGTTTTAGGTTAGTTGCAAGGCAAAATAGGAAACAACTTACTAAAAGTGTTTTGACAGATTAACACCTTTTAACTCAATTACATATTCAGAATAAAAATATTTCATTTATATTATAATTAGTATAAATAGTAGATAAATATAGTTTAAAATGATAAAAGCGATCTGGAGCTTTCGCCGATCGCTTACTGAAAATATAAAAAATCTCATATCAGCACAAAATTCGAAACAAAATTTCTCAAAAACTAGCCAGTTCCACATAATAAGGATGTTGCAGTAATTAAAATTACATCTTAAACATATACAAACGCGTATTGGCGAATTACGTGTAAAACCAAATGTGCCTGTATAGCAAAATAATTTTAGTAATACCGTACGTAGTTTTAAAAACATTTTCCATCTGAAGATGATTAATCACTTAATACAAGCGCAAGTAACAACAGGTAACTTATTTAATTTGAAATTTCATTTAAATACTTCTTAGTATTACTAAAACCGAAATACATATTCATATTATATGAAGAAAAACGTGGTAATTAAGAGATTAAAGACGTATGTATGTTATGAGTGTTTGTCAAGTTTATAGGTGCTTATGATTGGATAATCCACAAACACAACTCTATTAAGGCATATATATTATTCTAGAATAAAAGTGTAGTATTCTGTTGAACATTAATCATTTATTTTATACACAAACATTCTTATTGTTGTTTTTAATGTATTTTACTATAAAAATTAATATATACTTTTATGAAGTTTTACTTATCTTTTATTCCCTATCATTAATTACAACTTAAATTTATTCTAGTTCACATCTTCGATTACAACTTTATCGTCATCTTCTATTTGAAAGGTAAATGACAAATAATATCAAAATTGAAAGACATGCCTGTTAAAAATATTTATAACCAATTCATCACTGATATATTGAGCCATGAGTGAACACTAACATAATGTTAAAAAATTGTTAATATACATAAAGTGATTTTCACTAAACAGAATTAAATAATTTATTTACTTTCTATTATGACCTCTATTGTATTAGAACTTCACAAAATATTTTATGAGTTTGCAACATAAATAATCAGGTACACTAAAATCTAGGTAAAAAAAAATTGATAATGTATTCTTTCGCGAAGGCTTCATTACTGCATCTTATACCAAGAGGCACCTGACAGCATTTCACCTGGTGAAGATATATAATGTGAACATACATATATTACTATTTTATATCGGAGAACAACAATCTTTTCTTTGGTATGTATAGTTGCAAAAATGCTATTCCTCTTAATAGTAGGTTGAATGATTACAATTCAATAAAGGAGTCATATATTTATTAATTTTTAGTAAAACGGACAACTCGGAAAATATCCGTGATATAGAACAACCGTCCTAAATTCTAACATTTTAATTTATATAATATGTCTACATATATGCGTTTATATAATACAATGTTATTGTACGAGTGACAAACTACGGTCCCACCCAGCAGGTACTAAGCTGCCCTGCGGCTCTTTGGAATAAAGTATTGAGCGCAGGATATTTCTCTATCTAGACGTGTCCGGATACCTTTGCACCTCACTGTACATACATTGTATATTTTTGTTTGTAGTATTCCTGCGTACTGTCTAACTCAGGAACCGGGAGTTATCCGATTTTATATTACAATTTCGTAGTTTCGGAGCTGCTAACAGAAGAAGTAAGAAATTTTTGAAAATTTTCTAAATCGAATGAATCGCAATTACGACGAAATGCTATTAATAAATTCTTCTATAAGGATAGTGACAGATGCGAACCCTCATTGTCGACTTTGCGTATACTTTCTATTTATTTTGATTGCTCTGTGTATCTGCTTTACCAAATTACATCTCTATTCTTCGTTAAACTGACAACGAATATTTGCATCGATCTTATCGCTCATCTCATCTATTCCACGACATTTCAAACGACAAACTTACAATCGTTTAAGAGATACTATTTCTCAGACAAAATAGCCGAAGATATTACCTGACCCGTCGGAGTCGTAAATTTTATAGAGTGTTGTCGTTCGTGACTTACATTTTTACGATAAGACATGAAACAATAAAGCTGAAATTGTGTATATGTGACAAAAAGATCAACTTGGAGGGTAGTTTCGGTTAACTGAAATGCGGACATGCGTTTGAGCGCTACCTATCGCGCGGACGTCGCTCGTTGCGACTCTGGCGAAATCCAACAGTTTGCTCTTTACTGCCGTGTAGAACAGAAGCGTAACGGCGATAAGAAGATGACGGATAAAATGTGTTCGCGAGATATGTTAGCGGCCAGCTGGTGATGAGAACTTGATCGTCTATTCTTGCATCGACAACAAGTACCGTAGACGCAACGATTACATTCATTTTGCATTATAAACTAGAAAAATAAGTGTTGGGTTTATATTAACTCTTTTATAAAAGACTTACAACTACTTATGTGCAGCACCCTTATTGTTTCGGGATTTTTTGGGCGCTTTCAGAGGTACCGTAAACTTAATTTTTGTAAGGAACTCATTGTATTCTTAGAGAAGTCTGAAGTCGAGAATTGGAAAAACTGAATATTATACATTTTTCAACGCTAAACTTGATGCTATCAAGATGTTTATTCTGCAAGGCTTCTAACAAAGGAAACACAAAATGTAATCCTAAAAGAGAAGCTTCAAGAGCCATAATCTAAATTTATATGTATGTCCTAATGTTTACAAATTTCATACATCCCCTTCATTTTTATTTACCAACTCCATAGGCTATAATTAAATAACATAAAATGCTTGTTACTGCCGCTAATCGTAATGATGGCATTCTATTAGGAATTGACTTAGGAAACTATTCTTCCTGGAGTAATGACAGTAATATGATCTCTGAGTATAAAATAATCAGGACAAAATCAGTACACTCTAGTAAAGCTTCCTCTCTAGTTTCTAAATAGAATATTAAAGCTATTAACGTATACTCTGAACATGAAGACGCATTTTTTGTATCTTTTAATTTTTTTTAACGTGCCTACCGTATTAATTTGAATTTGACCGTTAATTTCTTGTTATTACGTACAGAGTTAGAAGCAGATATTGTTCAATATTTCCATTGCTATTTCAAAATTTTAAATGGAACCCTACAGACATCTTTCGTTTGCGGGTATTCGTTTTCGAGATATGTACAGTCATTTGAAAATTGCTTCAGTTGACTGTCTGGGAATATTTTAATAGTGAAAAATGATGCGGAATTGTAGAAGCATATGTAGTAATGATAAAACGCAGTTTACAAAATAAATATGTTAGATAACAGAATCTGTAAATCCGTTTTAAGGTAGCATCGTGATTCGACACAGACTAGCTGGACAACATATGAGACTCAATTTTATAGTTCAGTAAATATTGCCTAGTGTCAAATTTATCTAGCTAGTGGTTAACTACCGTATTTGTGCATGACACCATACGAAAATTACAACAAATATAGAACCTCTCAAGAAGTATCACTTTAACCACATTTGTGTCATATGTGAACTGATAGAAAATTTTATTCTGGGCTTTTACTAAGACATAAAAATAGTATTTCCATTAAAAAGAAGATGTTTCCAGGATTGCAATTACTTCAAACAAAATACATATATTATTGCATACAACATAACCACACGAACCTATATTATATTAATCTTTCAATCATGAATAATATATCTAAATTGTACGACTTATATTAAACCTAGATAGTACAATTGTAACAGCCAAAATGTGTTTATGTTTAAAATATAGGTCTGCTGTAAATATTGCATATAGATTTTCATTAATATAAGATTTCTCCTTAATTTACTCCATTATATGTTTTTCAAGTCATCTTATAGGTAGGTTGTAACAATATTCTTAATTTGTAACTGTTGTACATGTGAGATTGGTGTGTGTCCGAAGATTGTACAATGTTAGAGATTTCTAGTCTTTCGTAGAAGTTTTTAGTAGAACCAGCATATGCAGCGAATTCGAATAAGTCTGTATTATTAAATGTGTATATTCTATGTGGTTGAAAATTACAAAATATAATTGGATACCTACCTTTGACTTACAACTTGGTGCGTTTCATCCACAGGATAGTTTTGACAGTTCTCGTAGACGTTGATCTAATATATTATTTTGAGTGAGTTTCCGTGTTTTTCGACGTAGATTTTGCCGAATAGTTAAACCAATCATGTTACGTTTTTATGGAAATCCGGATTGTATGTGGAAAACAAAATAAGTTCTTAGAGAGTTTTCGTTGATTCGAAAGTTATGACTCGAAGTTTTTAAGCTGCACCTCAAGGGAAGTTTGAATTTGTGAAAACTTACGTTTCCGTGTAGTAAACCTGCTAGAGCAAAATAGTCCATCATTTACTCTTGTTACAATTTCTTCTATGGTTTTTAGTAGATAATATTGTCTGAGTATATTGCGATGCACGTCACTTGGATCTACAGGGTTTCCACGGCCAAGTGGAACATAGGGAGAATACATGTAAAATCGGTTTTCGGTGAATATTATCTCCCTAATACTACTTCATCCAAATTTAAGTGCCGGATATTATAACTGGGTTAACAACGAACATTTCCACAATCATAGTACAAAGAAAGTCATTTTAATAAAGCCAAGAAAATTATTATTTTTAAACCTATTGTACGTGAATTCCTAATAACGCGACGCCTTAATAACGTAAGACACAGATTGTTTGGGGTTCGAATCCGAGTAATGAATTTTATTTTTTTATTTTTTTTTAATCTTATTAAGTTTTGTTGTTTATTTTGACAAATGATTCGTCGTTAGTAACAATTAAAAATCGAATAATATAGCACGTGATCATTTTTTTTATTGTAAAAATTATTCATTATTTACCTTAATCCTCAATCGATTTTATAGTCTTCAAAATCTCTGATTTTTGTAGTGTTATTGAATTTGTAGCATTATTGTTGGAGAAATTAAAAAATAAAGCGAATCTGCCGGGATTCGAACCCTAAACAATCCTTGCATTTGCGTTATTAAACTGTCGCGCGAACCATTACGCCACGGACGCTTACAGTAACTGACGTTTAATACGTCAGTTACAGCCTTATTAGGAATTCACGAACAATAGATTTAAAAATAATAATTTTTTGGCTTTATTAAAATGACTTTCTTTGTACTATGATTATGGAAATATTCATTGTTAACCCAGTTATAATATCCGGCACTTAAATTTGGATGAAGTAGTATTAGGGAGATAATATTCACCAAAAACCGATTTTATATGTATTCTGCCTATGTCCCACTTGGCCGTGGAAACCCTGTATACATATTCTGATCTTTTTATTTTTTCGTACTATTACCATAGGACTTACAACTGGTGTTGGTTCCTTTATTTGAATTATAACTCTCAGATCAACCGCACCGCGAGAGTTGCAGATAAGCGATACAGCTTACGGAGTCACTGCAACTAAGTACCCACCACACATTAAAAAAAATCAACCATGGAGTCCAACTCCTTTTTCACAGTTTCTCTTATAGAATGTGGTACTTTTAGCGCCGGTCTGATCTCAAATTTTGGATTTTCAATCAAGTCAATAGCATATTGAAAATCTTTTAAGCATCCTAATCCTTTAATTGTTCCGTCATTAGAATTCATACTATTACTACTATTACTCATTAAGCTTTCACAAGATCTCTTACCTAATATACTATAAATATTTGCATGGACTAATTTAACTTTGTATGGCTTTTCTAGGTTCAAGTCTTCTTTCGTTAGCAACCTTTGTTGTACCTCTGTTGAAATTGTACCAAAAGCTATTCAAATTCACAAGTTTTAGCTTGAGTTTTTATTTCTGCAAGTAATTCATCAAAGTTCTGTCTTTTTTGTTTTAATTAAAAAAATTAATCTTTGTCAAGTAATTACTAAATTTCTGCTTAATTACTATCAGATTTTTCTATTCTGACTGAGTTAAAACTATTAAATATCGTAATAACTAGTAGTCGATTGGTGCTCATGTATGTTACTGCTTGAATTTCTTTAGACCTTTTCGTCAGCTGTGTTGCAGTAGCAAACTATTCAAATTTTTGTAGCCAATTTTTCCAACTAATTGCCATATTAAAGTTTGTAAATATGAGAGATTCCACCTAAAGATGAATCTTCCCGGTCGGTCAGTTTGTTCTATATATATGTACGTTTCTTCTCTCCGTTACTGATTCGGCTAACTACTTTTATTTTTCACTTCTGACACTACGTAACTTAGTAATCAATGTTTAGCTTGTATTTAAATAGTAAACAGATTGACACATCAAGGGTCTATTATAAACTGTCAACTAACACTGACAAATTACAGTAGCTACAGTAGTTCCCATTTTAATAGAGAAGATACAGTTCCTGAACCAGGTGCTTCATTATACCAGCCTAAAGATAAGTAGAAATTGCCGAAATTAACGCTGGTTATGTGTTAATTGAAAACGTTCGATTAGAAACGCGAGAATTCAAATTTAGAAATTTTAAAATATGCCACTAATGCACAACTTTTAAATTAACATGGGTTATTTTATAAAAGCGTTAGGAAATTTAAATCGTAAATAGTTTTGTAAAGAAACAACTGGCATAAACACATTTTATTTTATCACGAAGAAATTTGTAGATAATACCACCGTTTGTAAAGGAACCCAAATTATAAATTAAAGTAGAATTAACACATGTTTATAACAAAATAAAGTTTGCAAAACTGTGCCTTATGTTTTCTTTCACGATTAGTATCGTCAAAATAAAAAAATAAACAGCTATTTTATATATCTAACCCTGACAAAATATATGGAAGGAAAACGTCATACATTAGCTGAGGTAAGAGTCATCTGAGATAAATACAAAGAACCTTAAAAGTGTATCAATATATATTATTATCAAAATTAAAATCCATTTATTGAATTAGTAAACCACTATATAAAAATATCACAGATTGGACTGCAAGGTGGATTATATTGATGCTGATGACATTGCTGTAAGCGGAAATTTTAGAATTTGAAAATTAAAAAATATTGCGGTTGCGTTCCAAATGACTATATCAAGTAGTTTCTCACAAAATGATATTGCTAAAATATTTTTAAAATCATTGAAATTCATTCTTTGTTTATCTCAACGCTTGGTTAACCATCAATATTATTCCAAATGATGACACTTTCCTTTCAGTACCACCTCATTTCGTGAAACTATTCGTCTTCTTTATTATTTTTGTGTATTTTTTACAAGTAGTTCTGTACAAGGCCTACTTATTAAGTTATGTTCTACGCCATGTGAGTAGAATTGCATGAGTGCTTACATTCCTCATGTTTCTACACGACTTTTGGACTTTTTAGAAACGGGTACATTGTCACACAATTACAGTTCTTTATTTCTTGTTAAATGTATCTGAAACGTGCTTATCCACAGAATTATCTTAGATGATCCTAAACACAAAATTACAGAAAATTGTTTAAATTCGATTTTAAATTACTATTATTACTATTACTACATAATAGATTTCGAAGCTGACATTGACGTATTCTAGCTAAGTGTATCTGCCAACTTGCAGTTTGAAGTATATGTACATATTTGCACTTTCTCGCCTTCTTTAATCTATATTATGTTTTTAACTTGCATGTGTTACTAAATAAGCAATATCATCAATTTCTGCATAGTATTTTTCTCCATTGAATATCAAGAATTATTGACTGATTCATTATACCTAGTCTTATTGACTAATAATCAGAATAATTTCAGCAAATAAAAAAGATTTACTCTCCTTACTACTTACTTTATATAGCAGTCCATTTTTCAGTCATCGCTATCGTTCTTATAAAATGCTATATAAAAGGGATATTTAACTTCAGCATGCGGATATATGTAACTTTACTGAGCATTTTAAGTACTCCGAAGCTACTCACAAATTACTCTTTTATTAATTAAAAGTTAAGGGAAGTAATTGCAGTTTAACTATGTAATGAGGTGTAAGAATTTCAGTAATGTAACGCGAAAGCTGGAAAAAGTATTATCCTTATTCCACGTTTACTTAGTTATAGCAACGTCTTTTAATTTTAATAAAACAAAACATTATTAAATACCTTGCCCATCGTATTTTATAACAGCGGTTAGTACCTGTCTAGTTAGCAAAAAGGAAATAAAAACGTTTTTCTCGAAAACCATTTTCCGTCCCTTCTTTTTCTTCTCGTTAAAATTTTCATGGGACCCGTAATTAAAAATTTTAATCTTTCATGAGGCCGCGAGTGGCTTCCTTTCAGCGGTTTTGGTCGAGGCAGAAGTTTCCACTATCTTTTAATAAATTGACACCCTACCGAATGAGGTTTCCTGAACTTTAATATCTGACTGGGGGAAAGATGTGGCTTTTCAGTATGTCCGGTATAATAACCGACCAGCAGTTCCTGCGGACGCTCTAATAATAAAGTTTCAATAAATTTTAATCAACTGTTTCTTGACGCAGGTGAATCGGAGAATACCACCATCGGATCGTTAGTAGGATGACGGTATGTTTATATTTAAATAAAGCCAGGAAAAAAATGTCAACGTACTTAGCAATTCCGTCCTCCCCCACACAACACAATTGTTTCTTTTATTACTGAATTATCCTATTAACGTTCAATAGAATGTCTACCCAGAATGAAGTAATTACATTTGAATTGGTTAATTAATTCTTTCATTCAATTAAATTTTTAATTGAATATTTAGTCTGTTGCCATCTTCTTCGCTTTTCTCATGAATATTTGATTTGAATCATTAGAACGTTTAGGGTAAATGAAAATGTGTACAATGAGGATATGAAGCGTTAAGTTATTTATTTACTACAGACATCGCGTCTCGTATTTTATGAGATAATATATGCCTGCTGTTAATTGATTTCTTATTGGTAAATTGGATCCTTGTCTGTATGCAGGATGTGCCCACATTAGTATTTAACGTTGATGTGTCTTCATTTTTTGGAAAATTGCGAGAAAAGGATATGAACATACGTTTTGCCGCGTTTAGTAGTTTTTTATTACAGTATATTAATTGAACGTAAAACATGTCTAGTTGTTCGCTATCACAACGGGAGGGCACCGGTAGCATAACCTAAAATGTCATAAGATAGAGTATGTATGACATCTGTTATTGTTGTTATTGTTGTATTATTGTATTGTGTACTATTGTATTAATTCGTTTTACTTGAATGTTTTAAAATAATAAATAAAATACCGTTGTTCTTATACATGTGTTGCCTCTTGCATTCGTAATTATACTGGAAACCGCCTCTTCAACTAATATTTTGCAGCAAAGTGCATAAGTTAACTAACCTATGGAACTCAATCGTTACAAACATCAATTTGATAATGTTCTAATTCAAAATCCAAGTTAATTTGATTAAAAATTGGTATGACAAGCAGGCCTAGCAGAATATATGTTTTCTGAATTTGTTCTAGTTGTTCTGGTGAATTTCTTCTAGTTGAATGTTTATAGAATATTTTATTCAAGCATTTGTGTCAGTTTAAAACTTAATGTTGCTGCAGAATAATATTCATCGATACAATTAAATGAAGAAAAACTAACTTGAACTTCTTAGATCGCTACAGTATGTCCTCGAGTTAGTTATATATTCAAGTAGAAACGAAATCTGAATTTTGATACATTTTTATGTTTATTTTTGTACCCTACATGTGCACGTAGATTTAAATTTAGTTCTCCAATATCCTTTACACACATAAGAGCGCCGACATCCATCAAGTTGACTTGCATCGTTAGTGAATTTAACGAACTTGCCTTGCAATGTAAAATGATGCGTGTTAAAAGTAACAGACAGTTGCTTCGCTACAAGTAAGCGCATGAGTTTCGTGGAAGCGAAGATTTTGTATAAATTTCAAGTTAAGAGCTGTACACAATAAAAGTAGTACAGATGTTGTTTTATATACAAATTCATTAATCTTCAATAAAAATTATACCTAGCTCGTTTGTATAGTTCGTGATATCTATAATTCATTTTAGTGCTATAGAATTTCATTTCAAATCTTGATAAATTAATACTGTATACGTAGGTCTTCTTGTGTACTGTTTACAGATTGACTAGTGTTGATATATTTCAATAAGGATCTTTATGTTTGTGCCATATAGTGACCATATAGTCAGGTATACTTAGGATTAGCATTACATTGAAAGTTACTAATCACTTATACATATAAGTTCTGCTCTTCTGATCTTACCAATCAATTGTTAGTTTCTGTCAACCGTCTGCCGTAATTTTTCCTTTTTCAAAATTTCACTTTCGTCATGCTCTGTGAATACTGCTCAACGTGCTAACTACATCCCAATAGCTTCAATTCTCTCAAACTCACTTAGATAGCACAGTTGACCGTCCGTTGCATACATTCAGAAACACAAAGCCGGTTTTATTAATACATATTAATACATAACAGTACAACAATTTATTTTGGAAGTAGACAACTTGGTTTTAAAAACAATGATAAGCCAAACATTTTTTGTGGAATTCTCATTTGAGCACAACTTTTATTAAAATGTATAATTGCAGTGTTTATGCCACCAGTATAAATAAATGAAGTCACTGGACGGGTCGATATCCGCAATGGTTAGGCGCCTGAATATCGTCGTGGCTGAACGATATCTGTCGGGTGTTGATTCTCCGGAAAATCGGTCACATTTCTCTCGGAGTATTGAAATCCGGATCGACTTACTGGTCGCTGTTGGGAGTGCTTAACAGCGCGGCATTATAAAATGCGGTATGATGCTGTCACAAAGCCATTTAAACACAATTTACACACACAAAAGCTATACCGCGATAGTTGCTGTGATAGCCATACAAGCGGTACAGCTTATGGAGTCACTGCAACTAAGCTGGGTCTTACACATAACAAGAATTACAGATTTTGATGTCGAATTTGTAAAGGCATTTTATACTGCCAATCACACAATATAAGTCACCAAGTTTAATTAAATAACATTTTCTCAATCAGTAATACCACTAATGCTTTCGTACGTGTTGTAAAGGCTTCCAGCTTGGTAAATGTGTGAATAAAAGCGTAGCATCTATCCTTCAAACCAGCCGGCTACTAGCAGTTTAAAGTATCACTTTACCAATATAAGAATTAGCAATTTCTATAGGATTGAGGTCGCAAACACAGTTTTAATGTTGTGCTTACGCTTCTTTTTGATGAAACGTTTGATGTCATTGTATGTCGCACATACAATATGTAGTTTCATGTACCAACTTTGGCAAATTAAATGCGAATTTTTCAGCGAGAAATTTCCATTCACTAAATAAAGGCTATACTTTGAAGCAAATTTAATTTCTCTAAAAAAGATGAACTTTTGCTTTGATGAACTTCTTTAGAGTAATTAAATTCACTTTAAAGCAAAGTCTTTATTTACGAAATCAACATTCTCCGATAAAAAAAAATCGCATTTAATTTGCCAAAGATGGTACTTGCAATCCTAATATTGGCTTCATCGATTTTCCTTTATTTTTACTTGTATGCATGTCCTTTTATTATTATTTTTAGTATCTACTTTTTTTGTACAAAATTAATCACTTCCCTATACGTAATGCATTATATCAGGTTTAGTATAATTTTAAATTTCATTTTCGTTATTAGTTATCGTTGTTAAAAAGGTACTATTATTAAAACTTACAATCATCACACTTGATTACTAATTTTTAATTTTAGTAATTCGAAGTATTGTTTTGATAACACACGCGTGATCAAGAGATGCGAGTAATATCAATAGTTTGTCAATGAATATAGAGAGAAGGCAAAATCTAACTCGAGAGTCTTAAGAAATCACCTCACATCTATTATCATGTATACAACGACTTATTTTTAAAGAGTTTCGAGGCGAAAGAAACGTTTTACATAAACATTCATCCCTGCTGTGTGTCCATTTATTCACAGTCGTTCCGACTACTTTACCGGAGAGAGACGAAGAACAACCGGGAATGTCAAAGTTGGAACATTGTTTTCACTTAAAAGGATTTGCGTGTAGCGTTCTGCGATGCCGTGTAGACAAAAACCAAGAAGCGCTGTTTAATTTTAGTGTTTAAATGTTATTATGTCCACTAAACGAAGGCAAGCTCATGTCGACCTCTTTCTTCGCGTTTTTCATTTCGTTATATAGTTTTATACTCCTTTTTTGTATTCTTAATAGACACCAGCAGTCGATAAAGTGAAATCGTGCAAAAAGTCGCCTATATTACACGTATACCTTACATACTTTCTAGAGATACCATCTATCCTCGCTCGCGGGAAGCTCAAAGAACTAGCAATGGTTTCTTAGTACTAAACGTACCATCTAGATTACGAATTAATTTTCTTGAATGCACAGACTTGAGATAACATGCCGATTATGTCTGTATTGCAATGCGCCATCAGTGTAGCCAAGAATTGAAAAAAAAAATGTTATTTATAGTGATAAATTAAAATTAGGGATGCATGTGCGGTGTGCGGCAATCTACTTTTATTGTGAACTTTTGCTTTATTAATAGTTGTTTTGGTTTCAGTGAAATAATTATATAAACACTCGTGTTTTTATTATGCTGGAAATTTAAAATTGTAAACACTTAATAAGAGTAATCAAACTGCTTTTTCGTGCACTGGTATCGCTAAACGTTGGAAGATGCTCAACATGTCGATGTATTGCCAACTTTTGAAAATATAAAACCCAGATTGTAGTCTGAGTTTCAGTTGAGTGTAACGACAAGTTCTAAAATACCATGCGCAGTAATATATAAAATTTCTTGTCGTAAAAACACTAAGCTTTTTTAATCAGATACGTTGTAATCATGTTAGGTCATCAAATCGGTGGAAGATATTAGCAAAGACGAATTAGTTATCGGTTACTTATAATAATTCTACATCCTCTATATGACCATCATTCCTAGTTTTAAAATTATTTCATGTTTCAAGAGTGAATCCATGAACTGACGAGTGTTCTATAATGTAGAAATGAAAATGGGCAACCGTGTATTTCGTACAGGATGTGAGTGTACCTGCAGTAATAATATAAAAACAAAGACAAGTAAGAAATCGACATCTAGAAAATTTGCAAGGTATTGGTGTAACGTGAAGTGGCAGCTCCTTCTGCACAAAATTGAGTTCTCTAACATTTATGGGCGCCCCAGCATTTAGGGAGTGAAGGAGTGTACCCTACTGTTGGAAGCGTATATGGAACGAATGTTCTTCGCATAGATTTTCTAAAAGTTTACTCGAACCTATAAGTTTGGAATCAATTACTATTACCTATTATGTAATTATTGAAATTTATATATAACTGTATACAGGGTGGTGTAACCAAGATGGGCTGGACGATTATAATTAATTTGAAAAAACTAAGTCCGAAATGGATTTACAAAACTCAATCGCCCTGTATAATGACGAATAATTTCAAGTTAAGTGTAGGCTATTATTTTACTCTACAATTTAGCACATTTAGTGATGCACTTAGTTTTCTAGACCCAACTAATGTTAGGTATACCAAATTATTTCTAGTAATCAGCATAATAGATTGGAATATTTTAATATACAAGATGTCTCAGTTTTTTGCGTTACAGGCATTATCTACTTTTCCTGTATAGTTATAAAAAAAACTTTTTAAATAAAAGTTAGGTACTTGATATAATGATATGTCGAAAACAGAGGATTTTATTTTCTCGTGATCTTGAAGGATATTTCAAGGTCAACTTTGTTTTTTTTTGTGGATATATGTATTTTTTAATGTTGCTTTTTATTTATCAAAAATTAGTAAATAACTTTTATTTGATACATTTTTTATTTTGCTTTGTCAGTTTTCACACAATTCAGATAAACTTGTCAAAAGCAATTCTTATTAACTTAAAGGAACTTAAGGAATACGATAATATTATAATGTAATAAATGTTCAAATTGGGCTCCATCAGCGTGGACACAAGTTTCCAAACGATGCCGACGTCTTAATCCTCTGTTGCAAGATGAAAGTATCATTTCCTGAGTCATGACCCTGCATCCCATGCGAATTCGATTTTTCAGATCATCAATATCTGCCGACGGAACTTGACATACAATTTCTTTAAACAACCGCACATGAAAAAATCAACAGGCGACAAATCCGGGCAACAAGTAGGCCAAAGGATGGAACCTCTATTTCCAATCCACCCATTGGGATGCAGCGCATCTCAATAATTCGACACAATTTGCGCATTATGGGGTGGAGCACCATCTTGTTGCCAAATTATGTCTTGTCTTTCATTAAGAGGAATATTTGCCATTAAATCCGGAAGCCCATTAAACATTCCACACTATACATTGGTTCCCCACACTGTTTGTGTGCTTCCTCCATCCACCGCGGATTTTGGCTGGACCAATAGTGCGCATTATGTTTGTTCACAACACCATTATTGTGAAAACGACTTTATATTATTAGGGTTCCATTCTGGGCCCTATCTTATTTATCATATATATAAACGACTTTCCACGCAAGATAACAGGCAAGTACATCATTTATATATGCCAATGACACATCTGTTTTCATAAAAGGCGCTAAGGATAAAATAGAACGCCTTAAAGAGGATGCACTTCGCTCAACATCAGAATGGTTTAACGTCAACAAACTAAAACTTAACAATAATAAAACACAGTCTATCGCGTTTGGAGGCCAACAGGCAGGGTGCGGTAAAAACAGTGAGCTTCCTTGGTATTGAAGTCGATGCAGCCTTGACATGGAAGAGTCACATAAATTCACTTTTCTCGAGACTTAGTAAGGCGATCCATACCGTAAGAGCAATAAACTACTATGCCAATTTCCATAGCGTAACCTCGTATGGTATTACGATCTGGCGTGGCTCCATGGATAGTGCACGTGTTCAGATCCTGCAAAAAAAGCCTTTAGTGTTGTGTAATATGCATCATACTGATTCCTGTGGAGAAGCTTTTAGAACCCAAAAAGTACTTACGATCACCAGCGTCTACGTATATTCTCAACTGCGTTAAGTTTGTGCACTCCAACAAATCACGTTTCAAGAAGAACACAGACTTACATGAATATGACACGTGAAACCGAGAAAATTTCGTTTTCGTCTATCACCGTTTAAACTAGATCCAAGACGGTGTAGACTATTGGGGTGTTGAAATGTATAACCATTTGCCTGAGCATTTTAAACCTTTAAATATACACTTTGTAAGGAAAGTAAAAAAGATGTTATTAAACAAATCCTTATGCAGTATTGCGGAATATTTTGATAATGTGTATTAGTTTCATTTTATTTTAACGTTTGGCAATCTGTGTATGTTTGTTTATTTTTTTATTATTATTTATATTCTTACTGTGTATAATATCTTCTATATAAATAAATATATTATATATATTATAAATTTATCTGTTGACATTATTGTGACTTGTCATGTATATTTTGATGACCAATAAACATTCACTCATTCATTCATTTCATTCAATACATTCCATATAAAGAAACATTGGTTTGATGCGTCACCAACTGCTTCGATTAGTCTGTATAAAGAAAATACGTTGAAAACGTAGTCCATATAGTTCTCAATCAAATTCTAAAAAGGTTTTTCGAAATTCGTCACCGTTTAATTATAATCCTCCACACCATCTTGGTTGCACCATCCTAGAAGTTTGGGTAGAAGTTTGTAATACATTTAAGAAGCAATGTTTCTAAGTATATTATAAATTTCTAACTAAATATAAAGTTCAATTTCAACTGCGGCAAGGTAAGGTACACAAATCACGTGGTGTTATAATCACACCGCAAAATTCCAAAATACGCGCATAACTTACGTAACATAGGGACGCATCATAACTGTGTACTTTATATAGTATTCGCAACAACGTATACACCGTAGAATTTTACAACTGTATTAACATCAACTAATAGCACATTACCGGCATAGTGTCTTGATAAAGTACCTATAACATGAGAAACGTAGTCATACGAAATTTGAAACGCCAAAGCGGTGTATGTGTAAATCATATACAAGCTACTAAGAATAAAACATTGTGTTTAATGTAAGTATGTACCATTATTTTTACGTAAGCTGTGAGTAAATGATAAGTTTGTAATCACTAGAATCGGAATAGGTTTCGTTTTACCTAACATAAACCTAGTGTTAGTTACTACACTTACTATTTTACTAGTTGTTGTTAAAACGAGATTATCACTTCATAAAGCTTTCACAAAAATAGTTTAATGGCGATAATTAATACCGCGGTGGGTTGCTACAATATACCCTTGCGTATACATAAATACTATCTTGAACTATATGTATACATACATATATCACCTAGTCATGAGTATTTTACAGAATGTAAGATAGTTTGACTGGCGTCAGCTTATATCAAACATATAAATATTTTTATGGTAGCTTAAATTTTATAGGAAATTATTTTGCTGTTGGCGGCTTATATTCCTAGTCATAGATGCATATACAGACATAGATTGTGCTCACATGAGAATGCCAGCCATTGTTCTGTATATAGGTTAACGAATACGATGCGATAATAATGTTTAGTCATACAATTGCAAGTAATGCATAATCGGTGTCAATTGATAGACAGGAACACTTTTAAAAATAAAGTATGTAGACATCCATAACGTAAGATTATTGTGACATTTTTTTCAGGGTCACCTTACATCATACATACATCAAAGAAGTATTAGTTGCTATATTGATGTACTATCAGAAAAATCTAACAAATCTACAGCAGCATTTACATAAATTAATAGGTATTTCCGCCAGTTAGCACAAGTAGTTAATAAGTTAATCTGTATTAGTTGGTTGGTTTGTCTAATGGCCGGTGGAAAATGGTGATAGGTGTAGGTAAGTAAGTAAATGTCTTGGCAAACTATTCACTTTTGTGTCTTAACTATTATTAGGTGATTTCCTATTGCATTTACACTGACTCACAGTGAAAATGATGCAATGGTATATAATTTGGAAAGGAGCTGAAAATGTTACGAGAAGTAATTGTTTGAGAAATGTAAATTAAATATATTATACCTACCATTCTTCAAATATATTATAAAAATAAAACTAAACTATTTCAATCAGTTATTACGAATTCTAACAAGGTAACATTAGAGCGGTTACATATTCAACATCACAGTGGAAATGATCCACCTACAATAATAATTAATTAATTATTTTTGAAAGTTAAAAAGGAAGCAATTCATATTTAGCTGGGTTTCCATTAGATTTTATATGAATTGTAATTTATTTGTAATAAATTCCACTAACGCATATAATCCGGCGAAATACCGTTCCATTCTTGTAAAAAAGTATTTTTTAGTTAATTTCTATTGAATATTCGATGACTACGCAATTATGTTTCCAGAATATGCCACAAATTTCTGATAATGTTTATGTCAATTGGAATTTTCATCGTACATCGTACGAAAACATAGTAAAGAACAATTGAGAATAAGTCAAAATAACATTTAACGAACATGACAAGCAAGATTGTTAGGCAATTTAGAAATAATCCATTTCAGGTGAGACGTGTTCTTAGAAAAATCGCAAATGTAGAAACTGTTGGAAAAATAGCCATCAGAAAACCATCTATAAGCTAGAAGAATAAAAGAAGTCACTTACAGTTCGTATTAGAGCACCAAAATAAAGATTTCGACTTCTGAAACCCTGTTTTATTCTCCGATGAGAACAAATGTATTCTTTCTGGCTCAAATGGGAAGCTTAATATGCGGAAGAAAAAGAATGGAGAATTAAAACCGCAACATTTAAAACCAATTGTTAAACATGGAGGTGGATATGTAATCGTCTGAGCCTATGTTTCTGGTGATGTGTGCCTGCTGCTGGTATTGGAAACCTACATTTTATCGCAGGTAGGTACTATGGACAAGTTTATGAACTTAAACATCCTTAAACGGAATTTAGTGTCTAATGCCAGGAAACTTGATACAGAAGATGATTTTCGATTTTACGAGGACAACGATCCGAAATATTCTTCCCATGTGGCTCAAGAATGGTTGTTGTATGGCCGTAGTATGATAAAATACTAGCTGAGTTACGTTGCAAACATTATCAAAAATTTGTGGCGCATTCTTGAAACAAAATTGCTTAGATGACCTAAAAGATACTTTCCTATAAGAATGGAGCAGTATTTCGTCGGATTATACGCGTAAGTTAGTAGAATCTGTTCCAAACAGATTATAATTTTCAAAAATAATTAATTCATTATTATTGTAGGACCATCATTTTCACTGTGGTGCTGAATATGTAACCGCTGTAATTTTATCTGTTTAGAATACGAAATACTTTTTCTAATTAGTTTAGTTTTATTTTTTTAATATATCTGAAGAATAGTAGATATAATATATTTCCCAAATAATTACTTTTCGTAATATTTTCAGCTTCTACCCAATTATATACCACTGCATCATTTTCACTGCGAGGGACTGTACATTGATCTACATAGTTGTATACAAGTTATTGGCATACGTAATTAACTATAGGAACTAACACTTTACATTGTGTTAGTTGCTATTTTGGGAAGCTATTAGTATAAGTCAGATTAGTTTACTTTCCTAGATTAAGGGCAAGTTGGAATTGAAATGCTAATAATTAACTTTCATTACAAGTTCCGGAAATAAAAAATGACTCGTCTGCTCTGCTGTATCTACTTCAGTATATTGCCCATCGAAATTTGAAAGTCTTTACATTGGATAAGTTTATTGGTAGTAATGTCGACAAATTATTGTACATGAGGTAGATCAGTAAATAAGTATGGCCCACCAAGCTTCTTGCTTTCCTGTCCTAACTACTCATACAAGTATTTGTACAAGTACCTTTCCGTTATGTTTAGATTTGGTTAATTCATGTTTTGTCAGCTACACAAATAACTAATCCTCTCACAATACCAATATAAACGCTACTACTGATACTTTAGAGCCGTATGGTATATTTAGAATAGGATCAAGCATTGATAGTATCAGGGCTAATCAATTCATATTATTTCTGTTATAACTGAAATTTATAATTTTAGTACAACCAAAAGTATAAATTTAATAAATTTATACTTTTGTTATGCATCCTGCCACTATCGCTATTTTGATTCTGCTTGTGCATACATTTTCCAAATACAGATACACTTTTACGGCGAAAGCTTATAATTGAGTCGTAATAAAATAACGACTCATGCTTTTAAATAAAGTTTTAATTATTCATTAGCTCGCGATGAAATGAATAGCATTTATAATGAGTTATTGTCCGTAATAACGACTAGTACATATGTCTATATTTGTAATAATAGCGTTCCTACGAACAATAAAGCTAATCTAGTATATCAACATGTTTTCGAAACATTTCTTTTTTACACTGTTCGCTAGCTTCACACAGAATGCCGAAGGGTAACGGTTTTGAATAGCAATTAAAAATTCATGCTATTTGAAGGTAATTGGTCACAAAGTATCGGATGAAACGAATTAAGATTCATTCGATCAAGCGTCAGCTGAAAATGAAGGAGAGAAAAAATGTTCTAAATCTAGGCTTTTTAACGTGTTCTATTACTTACACCTTTTAATCTTATTAAACTAGATAAATATGCCACAGTTGAAAGTTTTGCGTAGAGACAATTCTATGTTTGCAGGTTTGCATTTAAATAAGGAATATATAAAGGAATATGAACGAATGTTTCATGATAATGGTGATACAAACTGGAGATGTTGTGTGTCGAAAGTATTTCGTTTATTATAGATAGATAGTTGTTCTGAAAAGCGTTGATATGACATGTATTATGCATACAGTTCTTTCTAAATTCTAAAATAAAAAGTGGTGGTGGAAACTAGAACTGTAGTCACTAGTAATGGCACGACTCAAAATCAGTTTTATGTAAACTATATATAGATAATTGAGCTAGTGAAGTGTATAAATATTTCAAAATTAAAAAATAAAACCCAACTTCACATAAGATGTTAATGTATTAAATGTATTAAATGTATTGCCATTTCGTTACGGATTTCGTAACATCTTCAGCATGACAGTCATGCTGAACATCTTATGTGAAGTTGGGTTTTATTTTTTATTTTTGAAATATTTATGTAAATTGTTTTGAAGAACCATTATTACTTAACATTTGATCAAAAAATAGTTTTTGTGTTTATTAGCGTAACCACAAAATTTGCGATATTATGATTGACGAAAATTTATTAGAATTCATATGAATACGATACATAAAGTCCCTTTTATTTTTCGTGTAGATTCAAAATAAATGATAAAAAATATAGGTTTGTATTTAAAATAACAAAGTTGCTTTCTTTACAGCGGAAATGGAACAGCCTGTATAATCGGAATTATTTTAGGTTTGTAGATGTTAAAAAAACTAGACACATGGAATAAAAAAAGATTCAACTATCTCTCTTATCTGGACTTCCGCGTACTAGGTGGGCACCCTGCATATTCCAAGGAATATTGTATGAATAACTATTATCTATAAATAGTCACTTAAAAGTTTTATAACGAAATATACTGCGCGTAGTAAATAACGGAAAAGTTTGCTATCAGTTTATTGACAAATGTGCAAGCATAGTTACCGGTGCTACACATATACTATACCTTAGGACAGCGAATCAAAACAAGTATCTATCATCATTACAAATTCTGTTTGAATTTTTAGGCTTAGCTCTATTTACTTTTCTCATCTGATTTGTTTATTTTCTTCCTTATTATGATGACCAGAGCAAGTTGCGTCTGATAAAAAATAATTTCAACTTGTCGTAACATCATATCAAGCCATCGGTGGCCTAGTATACTTAGTCAAATGGATACGTTGGATTAACCTCACTTTTTAGTGCGAATGTACTAAAAATGCTCACATTGCTGTTTGAAATATTTTCCTTCGAAAGCTAGAGATAGTCCGAGCAAAGTGGATACATGGTTAGAAGAAAGAAAAATAATACATAATGGAAATGGTTCTTACGAGAGCGACTTGAAATGTTTCCGGAATCAACAAGAAAAGCACAGTATTGGTATGGTTATTTATTTTTATTTTTCGATGTAGTCTCCTCGAAGATCAATACACTTTTTCAAATGGTGCTCCAGTCTCTTCAAGCCGTCGGAAAACTAGGATGTTTCGAGGTCTGCAAAATAATCATCTGTAGCGGCGATGACCTTCTCAATTGAGGCAATCGCTTTCCTCCCAGCAATTTTTTCAGGTTTGGGAATAGGAAAAAGTCGCTGGGGACTAGGTCCAGTGAATATGGAGGATGAGGGACTAATTCGTAGCGCAACTCATTCAATTTGGACACGACGATGCGGCATGAATGAGCCGGTGCATTGTCGTGGTGAAAAAGCACTTTTCCGCTGCAAACGAGATCGTTTCTCCTTCAATACTGCATCGAATCGGGTCAATAAATCGCTGTGGTATTGCCCCGTGATTGTTCTTCCTTTGTGCAGATAGTCGATGAGAATCACACCGTGGGAGTCCCAAACAATGCTCGCTATGACCTTTCCGGCCGATGGAACGGTCTTTACTTTCTTCGGAGCTGATTCGTCCGGAAAAGTTCATTGCTTCGACTGTTCCTTGGTCTCCGGTATGTATAGATGTATAGATCCAAGTCTCATACACAGTTACGAAACGCATGAAGAAATCCCTTGGATAGCTTTGAATCCCTGGCCAGACACTCCTCCGAAGCCGTCATTCGGGGTCATCGCGCCGAAAGCTTTTCCTGTCCAAAATTTCGTGTGGGATATGGCTAATTCGTTCTTCTGAGATGCCTGTAGTCTCTACTATTTCAGTTTCAACCAGCGATAGGCTAAAACGACATCATTAATCTTGTGGATCATTTCATCGTTGGTAGCGGTTTTTGGGCGTCCACTTCGTGGTTCGTCACTTGCGTTTGTGCGTCCACGTTTGAACTCGCTCACTCAGACGCTAATGGTCGAAAATGATGCAGCAGATCCGCTATGAACCTCTAGCAAAATATTTCGAATTTCCGTATCCGTTTTCCCAGCCGCACAAAAGTGTTTTATCACTGCACGAAATTCGATTTTATCCATTTTAGCGAAATCTCCTGACTTAATACGCAAAAAACACTCTTAAACAAAAACTGTTGTCAGTTGAAATTTTGACAGTTCCTATAAAGAAGGGTTGCCCTCGCCGACCAATGAATCCACTTCAACCTTCGTTCGTCATCTCTTGCCAATTCCTGAAACATTTCAGGTCGTCCTTGTATTTGTTCAGAAAAACAGTATTATAAAGCTGCCATAAAGTACTTTTTCATTTTTAAAAAGTAGCTACTAATAGTAGATATATAGAATATACTTGTATCAAAATAAAGGAATGTCGGGGAATCCAGCAAATAAACGGCAAAGACTCCTTGTCTGTTTTATACTTGTATGTATTGAACGTTTATCCCTTATTTATGTAAAAACCCAAAAAGTAAGGTTGATTCGGCGATGAAGTTCAATGTTTTATTACTTTCAAATCGACGTTCATGTTCAAACGGTAAAATGCATATAAATTTAAGTTTTACATGCCTTTGTAACATAATACGTAACATTTATATAGTAATTTCCAAATAGATTCCTTGTCATTGTTATGCAAGCTTGAAACAATAATTTCTGTTTCTATAAAGACATAAATGCTCTTTGTGAACCTAAAATTTAGTAGATTATATTTCAAATTAAATTATGGCGCTCCTAAACTTCCTACAACTCTTTTATAAAAGGCCAGCGTAGAGTGAAATTTTACAACTTCACTCTGTTTAAGTTGCCGTCGTTCTTGCGTTACGTGTACGCTGTTTTTTATTTATGAGACAAATTAACGTCGAAATATGAGGGTATGTTCTACCTGTCCTAATTCGGAGAACTGTGTTAATCGATATTCTACCTTGTTTAATGTTGTTTTCTCTTCTTTTGTTCGATATATACACGGGAAGAAAAAGAGTGAATCAAGTTTATTAATAGCGTTATAGTTATTGGATCGTAAATCTTTCTGGAAATTCATTATTTTTCTACCACGCACGCTGAAAGAAAATAGCGTCAAATACAACGAACAAAAGCAGGCATGCGGCATATGCTTCTATTGGTTGCTTCTCTCTTACGTATTATATACTGAACATTTTGTGGCAAATGTCTGTGTAATACTCGAGAAGCAATTCCGCATAGAAATGTTCTGTCTTAGAATAGCGATTCGCCGTTGTAGACTGGCTATGTCCTATATCGGTACGAAATCTGCTAGATTCGTGCCAAGTAGATTTGAGATTTACTCGAATGTTAACATCTGATGAGGTAATACGATATGTTGAAGTAGAATTTGATCCCTCTGGAATCTATACCGTGCAACGTTAATGTGATTTGTTTCAATCGCTCGTACTTGAAGTTGGAGCATATTGTTGAACTATATTGAATTTTGTTCGCATTGTATAACAGTAGGATGAACTTATAATGTCATAATCGCACGTTCTACAGATAGTGGTTGCTGATATTACTCGAAATTTATATAATAAGAAATATATGCGCGGTAATAAGCCATTCACTATTTTAGTTAGCAAGTTTGCATAAATTACTACATCGCATCTACACATATAATAAAGTTTATTTCTGGTAAAATTAAAATGCTGACACACGTATTGGCATTTGATTACAACAATATTCTTATGAATTTTAGGAAAGTATGCAGCACCAGACCTTTAGTAATGACAAAATACTAATTACTTAACATTTATAGTGTGCTAGTAAAATGACATGCTCTTCTCAGCGTACACTGATTAAGATTTTCACACCGTTTTAAAGTAGACTACTTAATTTGACACCGAAACATCATAGAACACCTCCAAAGAAACACGTAATCGTTAGACAAACTAACTGGCAGCATGTTGGACAAACTGACACATGAACGAACATGCAGTTCTATTTTCTAACCATTATGAATAGATTATCGGTCGAACATACAGACACACTCAAGATAATGAAGGGGTTTGCCTTGGAGTTACTCAGGCAAAGGAAAGTGCCCTCCTCTGGAGAATAACTGAAACAATCTTATGCGAAGGAATTTATAAATTGTAGACCACCAGAGTTAAGGATTCTACCTTTCTACCTGGTCAACGTGCACTGGGATAGCACCTCACAAAGATGAGAAAGAGGAGTTAAGACATACGTTTATTTTGCGAACTTTGGACAAAGGCAGTGGAGCTTATACTGAGCAACTGTATAGCACTAGTGCGGCTAGAGTTTCAACAGTTAGGTTCAGAAGAATCTAACGCCAGAGGAAACTAAAGCCATGACAACATCAATTGCAGGATTTGTTACGAATACTGGATTGCCATGAGGTTAATGGAACTGGGTAATAACAATAGACTACTAGTTCACAATAAGAGAATCCTAAACGATCTTCATTCGATGTATTGTACTACATCTTAAACTAGTCAAGCAACAATAACAGATGCAACTCTGTAAACTGAATTTATGAGGTAGTATAACCAAACGAAAAAGTGAGAAATAGGGCTTATAAACATTACTGTCTGTATTCTAGACATTCTTTGTAATGTTTTCGTAAACGATATTGTTTACAGATTTGTCACAAACTCTATTATTTTTCATCTACTTGCAATGTTACACTAAGCTTCTCTCGTTATCTCTCTCGTTATCTTCCATTTATGCTTCATGTTTCATCAAGTCTAGTTGTGATAAATATTTTCTCATCCGAGTATATCGAGATTACACTACAAAAGTCAAACTAAAGAAACCTTAACGGTAGCTCTTTAGTTTTTGATCAAGGGACGTTGCCTGTATTTTTCATGTATGTCAAAATTCATAGCATTCATGATACATGGTAGCTAAGTAAATATTATCCCTGTCAAATGAGTAATATTAAAAAAAATTATTATTTCTCAAAATCTACTATTGTATAGGCCTGGAAAACGCTTAAACCAAGAAATAATTTTATATCTTTCTGTGCGTAATTTTTATTCCAACAACCTTTTTGTATTCAAAGTAGCTTAGATATGTAACCTTCAGTTTGCTAAGTAAGATGTCATTATTACATAAAATAGTAGATCATTACAACTGCTTATCTGCAGTTTTGTCAAAACTCATAGGAATATGCTTAGGGAATCCTTGGAGAACTTATTGATTAATAACTAATCAATACTTTGTACATAAACACGTATGAATGTACTACAAATAGTTATAAGTTTAGAGATGTGCAAGTTTTAAATTTTGTTGGCAATTATGTATCTGTTAGAGACGATGACGTTCTTTCAACTCTTGATATTAATACTCCCTGGAGGTATCCCAAGCCATGCATAAAACCTAACAAAAGATTGACCGCTTCCCACAATTGAAATAAGAGGGCCTCTTTCAATAAATCAAAGGATTCTTGAGACTTGCGGTAACACATGTCCATATAAAAATTTCGAGGGTAAATAACGAGAGAGATTAAACTTCGGCCAGATATCTGACTGTCGCTCATGTTAGGTGCATGCTGAATCAGTTCGTGTATTGCAAGTAAAGTTTACCGTATCCATTCGCTTGATTAAAACCGGAGTTAGTGACTAGGTATGCTTGCAATTTCAAAATGTACTGGCGGAGTTTGCGGTATGAATGTTTCTCTGAATAGTTAATTAAATAAATGCTCTGAAATACCTTTTTTAGACCCTATTTTAGAAACTTCATACGTCTAGTGACGTCGAAGTAATAGAAGTAGACATAATATATACAGTAGGTATATAATATAATATCATCCGAGTGGTAGACTTATAGATATCCTACTATTGGTATTTACATGCTGATAACTGTAAATTACATCACAATGATATATAATACCTAATTGATAGAAAGTAATTGCAAAAGTATTAGCAATTTTCTAAAACATATACATTTGTCGCATGTACCTCCATTCGCTTTGTTAGAGTGGCAGCTTCGTCAGGGCGTCAGTAATTCCTCTACACATACATATTCATGGTCATCCATGTTAAACGACTAGTGGAAAATACTGACACACTGTGCTTTTGAAATTCTGACAATATTCACTAAAAAATTTCATAAAGTACGGTGATAGGGGTATTAATATTTACTTATCTTAGAGAGTTTCGAATAGATAAAATTGGATACGGTTAGTATAGTTATAATTGAGCGGTATTGACAAAGTAACCCAGATATGCCTGACCATTTTTGTTTTCACTTTTCTTGTTATTTTGGAATATTTTTGTATTAAATGGCATTGAAAAACAAACTGTAAACAAATTTTTGTATTTACATAAATGCTTCTATGTAAAAATGACTGTCCTTTTGGAAGGACGTTAGGCATATGCCTATAAAATTTCATGTAATACGTAATAATAAACTTTATTAAACGCGGCAGTGTACTGGAAACAAAGAAATACATGTACCTAAATAGATTTATAACTATTATAGGTATGCGTGTATGGTACGCTATGAAACATTGCATATGAAGAGCAACCTTACACTTCCTGCATATTGTTGATACTTTCTTGTGACAGAGGCAGGCAACGAGTTTGTTTTTCTTTAACAGTTATCAAATGATCTAGCCGATCAAATCTCTTGTACATAATGTTCGCTTCGATTTGCCCAACATATTGATAAAACGATCCTTCTTCGAAAATTTAACTGGTCCAACTTCCCATTTTGCGTCTGCCTATGTAGAAGCCATGCATTTTGCACAGCTATGCCTAGTAAAGTAAGTAAGTAATTAGTGAGAAGTACCACTTTTTACACCTAATGCTGGTTCGATACAAACTTATATTTTGGTCGCTCCTATCAATTCTACCCATAAATTTATTGTAAATATTTATGTTGTGAGTTGGTTAACAATGATCCTTTTGTTAGTTGAACGACAGAATCTAGGTGCTTGGTGCAGTGGAAATACACCTGCATTATTAGATGCGATGTTAACTATACTGTTGTCATTCCAAGTTGTTATAATGACAGAATTATTGGCAGTTGTACGATGATCGTAAGTACCTCTCGTTTATTTTTTGGGAAAGGACATTTCACACGGCTTATTATTAATTAACTTGATTATGAAACAGTTTAAATATTATATAACAGGTATGGTATGAGCATAATCGGTTAGAAATAATGCTAAAATGTTAAAATAGACGACTAGATAAAGCTTAAGGGTAAGTATCCTATAAAATTTTAAATAGTACTTATATATTCAGTGCACACGGCATACACGGCAAAATAGCAGTCTGTGGTTTTCGCGTTTTTGGTGGGTTTTTATTGTAAAGTAAATTTCAAAATTATACCAACAAGTAGCGCCAGAATTCATTAATATATTGGTGTTTCGGTGATTGATGTGCTGCGTGTGGATGTGTTTGATGTGGTAAGTTTTAATTTTTCTAACATCATTCACTATTCGACAAGCACTTGCCCCGCTGTTTTTGTTCATGTGTTTTTCAAATAGAAAAGAAAAACTTCCATCTGCTATATATATATTCCGTCTTTTTCCTGTGTACGCTGTCGCAGATCCTTGCCGCTGCTCAATTTCTCCGTACACTCTGTTGTTGAAGACGCCACGACGAGCACCGTAGGCGTGAAGAGCGTGTTTTCCTATTTCCTTAAGTCTTAAAACCATAAAATTTGCAAAAAAAAAAAAAAAAAAAAAAAAAAAAAAAAATCAGATAGTGTTACAATGTCTACAGTAACTAGATCACAAAAGAGTAAAATTAACACGGCACGCACACGGCATACACGGCAAAATAGCAGTCTGTGGTTTTCGCGTTTTTGGTGGGTTTTTATTGTAAAGTAAATTTCAAAATTATACCAACAAGTAGCGCCAGAATTCATTAATATATTGGTGTTTCGGTGATTGATGTGCTGCGTGTGGATGTGTTTGATGTGGTAAGTTTTAATTTTTCTAACATCATTCACTATTCGACAAGCACTTGCCCCGCTGTTTTTGTTCATGTGTTTTTCAAATAGAAAAGAAAAACTTCCATCTGCTATATATATATTCCGTCTTTTTCCTGTGTACGCTGTCGCAGATCCTTGCCGCTGCTCAATTTCTCCGTACACTCTGTTGTTGAAGACGCCACGACGAGCACCGTAGGCGTGAAGAGCGTGTTTTCCTATTTCCTTAAGTCTTAAAACCATAAAATTTGCAAATTAAAAAAAAAAAAAAAAAAAAAAAAAAAAAAAAAAAAAAAAAAAAATCAGATAGTGTTACAATGTCTACAGTAACTAGATCACAAAAGAGTAAAATTAATCAAAAAGTTGACAAAGGTACAAAAAAAAATAATAGTTATGTTGAAGTTTTACGAGAGACAGTAGCCAATTCAGATAACTTAAAAAACGAATCCGACATAATAAATGATTTGCGCAATAAACTGGCTAAAATGGACTTTGAAATGAATGAATTAAAAGAACAACTACAGGTTCACAGAGAAAATGAGACATTTCTGAAAAATAAAATTGAATTCATTACTGGGAATAATCGCAACCAACAGGATTTAATTAAACAATTGCAGGAGACTATTGGAAAGTTGGGGGATCGGACTAAAATGATTGCCACAAGCACTTCGACACAAACTGAAAATAAGACATTATCGAGCATTCAAAGTCAAACCGAAAATATCAGTTACAAATGCAATAGTAAAAACAAATCCAACCAAAATAGAGTATTACTACTAGGGATAGTCATAGTCGTAATATGACCCATCTCTTAACAAAGCATATATCCGGAAATACTGTTATTTCGACTATATTTAAACCAAACGCCCCCTTAAAACATGTTATTGAAGATGTGGAAAACCTTACTCGAAGCTTTACAAAAAATGATGTGCTTGTAATAATGGGAGGAAGTAATGACAATTATTCTAGATTTGATTTTAGTCTAGTAGATCGCTTAATCACTGAAACAGAACACACAAATGTTGTTTTGGCTAGTATTCCCTACAGGTACGATAATCGAAAATTAAATTATAAAATACGTGAGGTAAATGAATCCTTGCTCAAGCAAGTACGGGGCATGCACCATATTACTTATATTGACATCAACGAAAATATGACGCGAACTGAATACACTAGACATGGTTTACACTGCAATACCAGAGGAAAGGAAATGGTTGCCAAAAAACTCAAAGTCGCTGTGGATGGTATCACTAACCAACGGACTGTACCAGTATTGCGACTACAAGGACCACGGGATGAAGATTTGACAACAAGCAGCGCGGTTGAAGAGAGTAGTTTTTTATAAATAATAAGTTTCGCGTAGTTCATGTTAATGTTCAATGTATTTTTAACAAGTTGGACTGTTTAGAAATTTTTTTATGTGAAAAAATCCGGATATATTGTGTGTGTCGGAACATTGGGGTGACGATATGAAAGTAGAAAGCTTACGAATTATCGGGTATAAATTAATAAGTAAATATTGTCGGAAAAGTACTATTCACGGCGGCACAGCAATTTTTGCAAAGAATTGCTTACATATATTTAACGTCAATTCCATTGATTCCTTGAATGTTGAAAAGGAAATTGAAATTTGTTCTGCTTTTTTCACAGCACTTAACAAAAAAATTGGTCTATTGTCTGTCTATCGTCCTCCCAATGGTAATATAGATATATTTTTAACGAATCTTTCACTAGCCCTAAATAAACTATACGAAAAATATGACCATATTATACTAGTAGGGGATATAAATATTGATGCTTTAAAAACGTCTATAAATTTGGATTTGATGTCGGATATTTTGGATGCATATAAGATGATCAATTTAATAGACAAACCTACGCGAATTTTTACAAATAAATTTGGAGACCGCTCTGAATCCGCAATAGATTGTGTTGCTACGAATCTGCCGGTTTCATGCTTGTCGTGTTGTTCTGTGCAGCCAAACTTGGGGGATCACTTGGCCCAGATTCTTGATGTGGAGCTAGGTATAACTGCAGAAGATGTCGACTGCTGTCCGCAGTCCATAGAGATGAGAAGTTTAGGTGCCTCAAACATAAAGGAACTTAAATATCGTTTGGACAACAATGATTGGTGTAGTTTGTATACTCAGTCTAATGTTGACGATGCCACTGAAGAGTTCATGAGCTCGATTTTGTGGTGTTTTGAAGTATCTTGTCCAGTTAAGCAAAAAAAGTGCTAAGTACTAGAGCTCCGAACCAGAAATGGATAAATAATGATGTTAAGACTAGCTCCAACGAGTTGCGTAACTTATTTTGGCTTAAGCAAAATTTGAAATCACCATTATTGAACAGTTTGTACATAGAAAGGAAAAAACAGCACAATAAACTCATCGCAGAAGCAAAACGCAACTATTATGAAACAAAAATAAATCTTTCTTCTAACAAAACCAAAACCTTATGGAGAATAGTGAATGATAGATTGAAGCCGGACAACAGATGCAGACCCTCAATTAACCTGACCAGGAATAATATTTTGATTAGGGATGCCCGGGAGATATCGCAGGAGTTTGGGGACTATTTTTCGTCGGTCGCGGGAGGGATGGTTGCTGATCAGTTCGGCACTTCTACTTTACATCCTGTTGCTGTTTGCCCTGCACCTTGTAGTTCCTTCACTTTTGGTCCGGTTTGTGCTGAGGATATCATTGCCGTAGTCAACAAAATACCGAATAAGACCTCATATGGTGACGATGGGATCAGTAGTCATTTACTCAAACAAATTATTGGTCATATAGCTGAGTATCTAGCCTTTGTGGTCAATATGTCTTTCAGCACGGGCAAATTCCCAACGCCGTGGAAGACAGCAATTGTTGTGCCCGTCCATAAGAGAGGTAGTGAATTTGACATAATGAATTATCGACCCATTTCAATTATAGGTACATTTTCAAAAGTAGTTGAACGCGTGGCTTACAATCAGCTATCTTCTTTCTTGTGTAAACATAATGTAATATCTAGTAAACAGCACGGCTTCAGACAACATAAATCTACGGAAACGGCGTTGATAGACTTGACGCAATATATATACAAAAATATGGATGCGCGTAAATATGTTGCCGGTATCTTTTTTGATTTGACTCGTGCATTCGATTGTATTGATTCTAAGATATTGTGTCATAAATTGAATCAGTCAGGTATTCGTGGTTTGGCACTTGACTGGATAAACTCATATTTATCCAAAAGGCAAATGAAGGTCAAAGTAAGCAACTCCTTCTCCGACAAATTTAGTGTGGAGTTGGGTGTACCCCAAGGATCGGTTCTGGGTCCATTGTTATTTCTGATCGCTATCAATGACCTCCCTAGCTTTCTTTCGGATGGCTCTTTAGTACTATTTGCTGATGATGCTTCAATAGCGCTCGCGTCTGATACTTCGGAAGGACTTTTGGGTGCAGTAAACCAAACAATAACTGAAATGTCAAACTGGTGCGAGATGAATCGATTAATTTTAAATAATGACAAAACATCTGTAGTATACTTTCACAAAAAACGTATCCTCCCAATTGACGATTTGTTTGTACCATCTACCAAAGTTTTAGGTATTTTTATGGACGATGACCTAACGTTTGAGAGTCATATTCAGTACCTTGCCAAAAAACTAAATTCTGCCTATTATGCAATTTTACAACTTAAGTCCACCCTAGATATACGAAGCCTGATAAACGTGTATTATGCTATGGTATACTCCATTATATCTTATAATATAATTATCTGGGGTCAAGCTGTGAACTGGCATAGAATATTCATAGCACAGAAGCGTATCATACGCCTGATTTTCAATATTAAACATCGTGATAGTTGTCGAGAGATATTCAAAAGATATAATATCTTAACGTTTTCTTCTATATATATATATCGCTGTGTCGTATTTGCCAGGGAAAACTTGAGTAAATTTAATGAATTTTTGCCGGATCACGCGTACCAGACGAGAAGTCGAGACATATGGGTTGTACCTCGTCACGGTACGTCTTTATTTCGTAGGTCCCCTGAGTTTGCGTGCATACAGATCTATAACCAACTTCCGGACCAAATCAGAAACGTGGCAACTATAAAAGGTTTTAAAATGCGAACAAAGGAGTATCTGACTGAGAATTGTTTTTACAATTTACATGAGTATGGGGTTAGTGAAACGTAATGTGAGTGTGGAAATTTTATTATAAAGTTGTTCTTATTGTAATATTGACATATTCTATCCTGTAAAGGCTAAGGAATAAAGTAATATTATTATTATTATTATTAATATGGGATATGCAGATTAGAAAACTTATAGGATATAAGAGATGAAGTTGTTAATACATGATGTAATGTTATTATTTGTAACTATCGCATTTAACATTCAAGATCGGTGTTAATTTCAATTCAGGCTAAATTATTAAAATTAATGGTAACACAAAACATGAAATATACACCACTGGGGTATGAAAAAAAAGGAATAAGAAGGAGTGGCAAAAACAGAAAATAAAGTCAAGCAAGAGAGAAGATATTTTATTAAAAGAACAGTAGTTTGAATATATAAATAAAACATAACAACTATTAACAAAAATAACGAAATATAGAAATGTTAAAAAAATGGAACAAAAAAGAGCAGAAGCAGCGGAGGTGAAAAAATACCACCAAAAAAAGACAGATACACTCAAGGTATGCGAGGGTAGAAAAAAGAAGAATCGTATTTTTTTGTTGCGTTTATTTATTTAAAAGTTTAGTTAGATTAGAAACACTGTAGTAGTTTTAGATCGCTGCTACTTAAATTATCCATTCGTTTAATATTACCAGTATACACTGTGATTCCAAATACGCCTTACCCTCGCCTCCGGCCAGCAAGAGCTTTTGAATGAAAGGAACTATCACTATATCAAGAAGCAAATATCTACAGGCACTAGATCGTTTTAGAATATCTCTCCGTCTCTTCGCCTTCACACTGGAATTTAAATTCGAACCATAATCAATTGGGACAGTTAGATTCTCGAGAGAGGTCATGATATGTTTAATTAGGTATAGGAGTTTCAAAATACAGGCATGATAACAGAATGCTTCTACTGTAAATAAAGGTTGCTCTAAGAAAACGAAACATCTTTCACATATGAGAGAAAGTATGTACGTAAATTTATTATATCTCTTAATTAATAGTTTTGAACTAATTTTCTATCCTTTAGTGTTTTTTACATACTGCTGAATACTATTAGAATCCTGAAATAATAGATAACATATCTCATGTATTAGGAGAAAGTAATTAATTAATTACACAATAGTCCATTAAAATTGCATCGACTGTAGCAGTACAATATTACAAAATGTGTACCTGCAATAACCTGTAATAACAAAAGCGATCCAATAACTTACGTTCCATTTTTTATCCTCAACAAGGTTGTAACTGTTTTAGACGTGAAGTCATTACCTTGTTTATCTAGGTCTAAATTTAATAAAAATATACGTAAACACAATTTCCCATTCAATTCTCTACCAAACTAACAGCACTTCTTTTACGACATTTAATTATGTCGACGGTAATTGCCTTTATAATAGATTTTTGTAGAAGAACTCGCCAGCATGTATTAGAGGATCATTAATTTCGAACACGTAGACTTACTTATCTGTAGAGCAGCTTGAACATGAGCCTCAATGTAATAAGTGTGTGCTCATCGGAACATGGCTATAAACTGAGTATAAAAATTATAGCTTAATCTCTGCTAGAAGAGCTTCGTACTACATACAAATACTCGTCTATTTACCAAACCGTTAACCGTAGGTATAAAACGTTTTGAGCTCACAGTTTCATGTATTATATATTACTAAGTAACCGACCGGGTATAAAGTGTGTGTTAGGTATCTTCATGTTCATAAAATAGTTTCCTTTTAAAATCCTGACGTGTTACGACTCGAGAATCACGATTGCGGATACTGGTTTGAGATGTTACTAAACTTTTAAATTAATTAATACAGCACATATTTTTATTGTAAGATGAAACTTATATGTTAGCAGAACGCTTTATTTGTAACTTCGAAAGCTTAGACAGTAGACCATTCCCTTTCTTTATGTTCCAAGTTGCTTCACTTGTTGTCCATTCTTGCAACCGTAGGTTAGTACTATTACGTACACTAAATATTTCTATTCTGTTTGTGTTTGATTATTCTTTACTTTTTTATGAGCGATCGTTTAAGACGTAGAGAGCTTATTGATACTATTTATTCTAGAAACTGTAAGTAAATTTGTTGACTTTTCTCTTGCAAACTACTATAAATTATATATTAATATTGAAGATATTATTACCACTTCTTAACGTTCCACTACATTGTTACGTTGTTTATTCCATTGTTCTCTAACGTCCCACCGCTTGAGGAGGCCCTGTTTTGGAGTTATATTATATACTAATTGAATACTATATTATAAATTAATATATAATGTATAATTATATACTATTTACATAATATTAGTGCTACTACTCTACAAAATTAATATATGAGCTCTATAGGTATAGCAGTATATACTTGTGATGAAAATTACTTACAAAGAGTGCTTCGTTGTAAAGTCAACCGCTTTTCATCAAAATAAGGGTATAAACAGACGCTTTTTAGACGAATAGTTCATAGAGAACTCCGTATATTTAACTGTATACAACTCTTCATGGCCTTATATAGCGACTTGTACATGTATATACATGACCTATGTATATGATTCATTGAATCCCTGGTTTTCATTTTCAACTGTTTCATGTAATCTCTGTTCCAGAATGACTTCATATATACTGCTGCCAGCGTTCATAACAAGACTATTCTATGATTATTACAGATTTTATTGAACAGAACGCACTACTCTAACAAAATTCAATTTAGAGTAGTAAGTGAACATTGATTTCGAAATGTCTAAAACTAATCTGAACGATATTTTCTTTTGAACTACTCAGCCAATCACTAAATCACTTAAATTATTTGCATTAATTTTCAAATAATAGCTATATAATATAAGTAGTAGTAGTATTATTGAATTTTTTTTTTCAGTTACGGTAGGTGCAGCTTGGAGATTCATAAAGATAAGTTTTAATTTTTGTCATTTTTATGCTAGAACTAAGTTGAAGCATTCTCTGATATAATGTTTTGTAGGCCGTATAGCCCGCTGTAAGGAAGTCGAACTTTCTAGCCTTGGTTGTGCTCGTTCTTGGTAATGATGCACTAAAACTGACGAAAAATACAATAGAAATGTATTTGCGGTACCGAACGAACACATACAATATTTTAACGTTTAAATACAAGATGGTGTCACTTCAGTTAATTTCCGCACGATTTATAGTTTCAATATTAGTTAAATGAGAGAAATGAATATTTGTCTATATAGAGAGAACATTTCGCCTTTTAAGAACTCATAAATTTCGTAACAGGAAATGTTTAGTGAAGTGCAGCAAAGTAACAGGTATGTAAGTACTTAATTACTTTATGACGACAAACTTCCGCTTCATAACATCGAGTAAGATAGGCCAACGGTTTGAACATTACCTGAAAGTTTATTCTATTATGCTAGACGTTCTTACATCGGGTTTAACATCATGAGGAAATCGTTAGCGTCT
Source organism: Holotrichia oblita (assembly GCA_023690525.1). Classification (NCBI taxonomy): domain Eukaryota; kingdom Metazoa; phylum Arthropoda; class Insecta; order Coleoptera; family Scarabaeidae; genus Holotrichia; species Holotrichia oblita. The sequence continues at coordinate 99,509,904 of CM043017.1, read as the reverse complement.
TAGCTGTGCAAATGGAACATCAAATACTGTGACATGGCTCACGATTTCCATGCTTTGTTGCGACTAATGTTTTATACCTACTTTAAAATGCATACGTACTGTGTAGAAATAATAGTTACCGCGAGTACATATTGTTCTGACATTGGTAAATGTGTCATTAACTACGATAGGAAGTACAAGTATATTACCAGTTTTGAGGTAAACGCACGGTTTGGTAGTAATAATAACCAGACAAAAATTTGCTTTCGATTTTAGCTATTTGTTTGGCAATTACTACTTGTTGACGTAATTAAATTTGTTTAAGAACACAATAAATGTGCAGTGTTATATACTGAAAGACATACTTAGCTGATGTAACTAAAATTTTGTATAATTACTAAATTGTAAATACATATGTTGAATACAGCCAACAAGATATAAAGTTATTTTCTTGTGGTGGGTGTAGCTGCTGTGATTTCCTAAACTGTATTTCTTTGCAAGACAAGAACTACAACTCTTGCTATGTAAATGTGTTTGCATTGCTTTGCTGCAGAATTGCTTCGTCGCGAGTAATTTTGCATTATAGGTATTACATAGTTGAAATATATTAAGATCTACAGATGATCTTGTGAAGTATATGATCGTATATAGCAAATGCAGTGATACCTCGCCTCTTCATGTTGTAATTCTTCAGAACTTTGCGCGAGGAACACTCAATATAACCGTATCGTTTGAATTTCACTACTAGAAAGTTGTGTACATAGATTAATGATGTACATTGTTTTCCAGCAAAGTTAGTTATTTATCAGTTTTGTGACTTCTATTAGTAAATGGACGGTGGATTATAATAGCTACACATAATGACAAGTCGGAGATAAATAAAATTGTATCAAACAATGACCGCTGGATGGAGGTTCCTCCATGACCATGATGCATGAATCTTAGTTTATATTGGAATAGCGTCGCGTACTTTGTCTTCTCGGCAACTGGTGCAAATATGGCCTGACAATGCGTCGCGCTTGCAGCGTACTTCATTGATATCGAAAGACTAACGAATCGAGATGGTTGATCGATGCGTACATCGAACTGTGCTGCGGCCATTGGCAGCAGTGCATAATGGTATGGGCTGCAAAGGCATATAGGGGATGTACTTACCGGTTTAGTGTATAGACAATGTGTAGTGTTGCTGTGAACGAGCGATTTATGGAGAGTACTAACCCTATTAATCCATTTTCACCTAGCAGTATCGCTGTCTTGGTCAGTATAAGCTACACTGATTCAGTGCTGCTTCAGTACTAAACTCTATTGCGATATCTTCATGCGTTCGAGTAATGCGGTGCGTGCTCGCGAATTATGTGCAACAGTGCATAATTATAGCAATCATTTCCATAATACTTCAGACACATTTCTGAAATAGCGAGTCCGCTGCTAATAGATTAAGCACTACAAGCTGCAGGGTACTTAATACAATATGCAGACATACACCACACAATCAAATAACTACATATAATGAATTGCTGTTATAAACACTTAAAAATTTGCTACTAAATTTGCCATACATATTTGTTCAGTCAAAACAAGAAGAAAATGTGTAAAACCAAAAAAAAAGGGCACAAAAGCAATAATCTCGTAATATCAAGCCGTTCGCGGTTAATGCAGAAAGAACTCGTAAACCAGTATTGAAAATAAATTGTAATAGTAATAATTTTTTTGTTAATTTGATTTCTTTATTTTAGTAATCAGATGTTACAGAGTTTTAATTGGTTTGCTATGTAACTTATATATGTATACTATACCACTTGATCTTGCTATATGTAAGAGCTGTTGATCTTTTTACTAATACCTTTGTCTATACAAAGGAAATACTCTGCAAAGGAGGCGCCGACTCTGTGATTAACTACATGAAATTATGCAAGTCGTTCTCGTATTGCTCTTTGCCACGCACAATACCTGGCGGTAATAATGAAAGAACACAATGATGTCCCAACATCACGTTCTCTGACGATGTGGGCGGAGCTGTTGACAGAAAAAAAGCGATTTTACGGGAAAAGCGCACATTTGCCAGAGAGCTTATTCTTAAGGTGCAACGATGTCGCTTTGACGTAATTCTCCGTATGACAATAAAAGTTCTCACGGAACATGTAATTTAGCAACCTTACGTCGTTTATTTTAAATTTATGCAAAATGCGTTGATGAAATTAACAACAATAAAAAATCCAAAATATTTATGTGTTGTTCTAAAATAACTATAGCTGCTGAAAACGTATTATAGAGCGGCGATATTTAGCTTAAAAATGGGACACAATAGATACCTGTTGGAGGATATACAGGTTAGTAAGGAGTCATCTTAAGTGCCGCTTTCCATGTATAGCAGCAGAATTCTAGGAGCACGTTGTCATATCGTACCGATCATGCTACGAGACACACTGTCAATACGAGCTAGATTAATACTGCCGCATTATTAACTAGCAATACTTGTAGTTTAGAGGAGGCATATCGAAGAAAGACTGCGTGCAAAAGCGTCACAAAATGAGTGCGTTAGATATATTTACACCACCCATAAACACCATTTACAATTTCTTCAGAATGTGTTTTTTGGAGTTTCAATTGGAGTTCATAATTTAGTTTAAAGTAATTATCTTAGCTTGGGTTGCCGCTTGGTCGATGTGGGCTGTTGTTAGCTGGCATCACATGATAGATGAACATAATGATTCTGTCAATATATTGCTAGTGGGGTTAGTCAGTTCTTTAAATCTTTTACGGCATTCTTAAAATCACCTATAAATCAACTTGTACTGCCTACAGCGCGTTTGATGTTGTAGTGAAAACGCATAGTCTCCGCTACTGCCATCAGAATAGAAGTCATTGCGCTCGTCATTTCTCAATAGGTAACTCTTTAGACCATGCTGAGCATCTTTTGCAAATCATGCCGGTTAGTTTTATGGTATATGGATAGACCAAAAAAGTGGAAAATCTCTAGATACAATTTTGTATAGCATCTAACAATTGAAATTTATACAGTACCTTAAGAAAGCTAGAAATTTAGAAGGAAATTTTGGCAGATAGAATCAATACGGAATCTACATTCTTGGGCAAACTAATTTGAGAGTTATTTAATATGAAGTTTGGTTAGATAGCCCGAATTTTCTAAATTGCGAAGTAGGAGAGAAACGTATAAGCACACGTTACCGGATTGTTGATATTTAGTCTTGTTCTCCTGTTATTGTTATTTGAGTGAAAGAAGTATCAGTGTTTTAACCATTACTGTAATGTGCCATTTTAAGGAACAAAGATACAATACAAAATTTTGTATAAAATTTGATATGCTTTTGCAGCAAAGTTTCAACAAGAGAATGTACTAGTTCGTACGGGATACTTCAAATGGCTCACGTAATCCAACGTAATCCTTACTTTATTCAAAATGGCAATGGACTTCAACTGATGCCATCCGCGTTTAAAAAAATGAAAAGCCAGTATATTCAAACCGTCGGAAGACTTCAACAATAAGTTAATATGGCAGTGGGGTAATTATTTTCACCGAAAGCTTGAACATGCATATAAGTCAATGACAGTTCATTCCCACAAAAGATTATTATGTGCGATGAAAGGCGTGTTCACGACTAGGATATAGAAACAAAGGTTTAGTCACTACAGTGGATGCAATTGAGCATTTTGTATGTTTTGTATGTAAATCAAACCATTATTAGGGTTAGATGAAAATATTTCAGAAGGAAATCAGATTTGTGACATGTCATAGTCACGAGATGATTCCTCCTTAGCTACACTATTCACTAGAGCTTGGTTGCTGTGTGTTTCATTCTTATTATTTATTATATAAATAATACAAATGTGCGAAATATGAAAAAAATTAGAGGAGGGAAAGTATTTCAGATTTATATCATATAAAGTTATATAACAGTAATATTTGAGTCCAGGTTACTGATGCGCGAATTGAAGCAAAATTTCATACGTACGTACCCACAGCAGGATGTCAATCAATCCTGCATATATTATAAGTTACAAGTAACAAGATAGCAAAGAATAACGGCAAAGTATCAATAGTAATCTTGGTATGTACTCCCCAACCAGCATCAATTAATAAAAGTAATTTCATTCAACTTAACCAGTCCCTTTTATTAATTAAAATTAATATATACAAACAGAGTAGACTAAAGCAGTACTCTACGAATGCAAAGGAATTGAAAAGCCTTGAGACTTTTGTCCGAGATTATGAAAACAGATCTGGATCTTTTGAGGAGAAGTTTCAGCTCATCTCTTTTACAGACGCCTTAAGATAACGTCACAACCCGTCTGGACGGATTTAAGAAATTAAGCATAAATAAGAATAGTAGTATATATGAAGGGAACCGGATGTTGAAATTTTAATTAAACGTTGTATGTAGACAATACGTAACCTAATTTTCAAGACGAAAAGTACAAAACATTCTTCTCATGCTTTGTTTGACAAATTTACGACAGCAATGGCTTCTGTTTTGTGTAGATTTAGTGTATAGTATTACAAAAAACAAAGGATTTATATGGTTCCGCTGAATATATTTGTTTTTCATATAGTGCATTCAAAAAAGAGTTATATTTAAGTATCCAGTTTTCTCTCGGGTTCCTAAATATTTTTGATTACTCACCTTCTAACAATATCATTTTTGTTAGTTTCTTTTTTCCAATACTCATGTATGTAGTTTATATGATAGATTTTTTATAGGCACCAAGTAAAAGAAGTTTATAAGTTTGTTTGTCAACTGTAAACAAGAAAAATGAGGTTATTTTGTAACGTAAGTAGCTACACGTGTCGTCGTCTTGAGAAATTGATGACGGAAAAAACAATAGCGAAGCTCGGTAGTGAACTACCTGGAAAACTACATGTAACCGTATATTCTATTAACGCATGTGGGAGCCTTTTCGTAATATATGAGAAAAGAAGAGCGATGACAAGTATCTGAGAGTTCAATTTAAGGCGACTTCGATTGTGAGGAAGGAAATAGTCCCACTGGGTGATAAATTAAGGCTCCTTGCATTGTTTCGCATCCTGGGGTGCCTGACAAGGATATACGCTCCTTCTATTGGTTGGGAAGTCCTGCAAAGGATTCTAAGAGAGGAAACGCGCCATCAATTGAAATCGGCTGACAATAGACTTTTTTCGTAATTAACGAGAATTTTGTTGGTATTTTGGTCGTGAAAAGATCATTGTCGACTTGTGTGTTTGTGTGCGTGCGTTCTGGGAGATGAAACGAACATAATAATGTAAACAAAATGATTAATAACGTTCGCAATATTGCGGGTCTTCGTTTCGCTCAGCAGAATGAACTTTTTAGTGCAATAAATAATTAATTTCCGTAGCGCTGACACGAAAAACGCTACGCATATATAATATATTGTAATTAATTATTTAATAAACATTCGATGCGTGTTTGTGTTGTTATATGTTTACTCGGATTTAAATACTTAATTAATTAGTGTGTTGTAAATTGAAGTAAACAAATTAGCTTTAGAAATGTATTAATATTCAATAGCCTTTGTATGATTCGCAAAAACGAGGCGATTTAATCAGATTAATCCTACACAGTTTACATATATGTATGAATATGTTTTGAAGAGTTAAAATGCATTAAGTATGCTAACTTGTACAATTAACATGCAGATATATCTAATTTCCTTAATTCTTGTTAACATTCTATACAGAAGCTGGAATTGATAGCCTTCTATACCGTTATTGCTATATTTAATCCCAAGATTGACAATTTCCGACAACAAAAAAGAAGATGATTGTTATTTCATAGAACTGCATTACGAAAAATGTTCAGTAATTAATCTTGAACTCAAACATTACATAATCCTCTGTTCTAGTCAAATAGATTTTGTATTGAAGGCAACTACACGATATCGGGCATTTTTTAGATGGAATACAAAAGCACCTTTATCTCCTCGCTTCCATGGTTTTCTGACTTTGGCTTGTAAAAAACCCGAGGTCGATTGAAAAATTTAAACGGTACTAAAAAGGCAACCTATGCAAATGTGTAATCACATCTTGCATAATTATCAGTCTGGTGGCAAATTTTACATTATTATTGGGTATATCAATATATCTTAGAATAATCCAAAAAATGTAATTTATCTAGAAATTAATTTTGCAATATACCGATGATCAATTGAAATACTTTTCTGTCATACTGCGCAGTTTATTCAATATACCATACAGTTCCAAGCTAACACCAATAAGTATAAGAGCCTACTAATGGATAATTTTTCATAACTTCATAAGTTCCATGTCTAAAATTGATTCAAAATTGCTACGAGATTTATTCACGTCTCGAACAAATATTTTTCAAAATCTATCGAGAAAGACAAAAACAGCTTCCTCCAATACTTCTGGACTATTGCGCATATTGATTGCGATTACTATATAATCAGATACTTCAGGGGACATACATATAAACAATTTATTAGGAATAACGCAGTAGAAATCAACCAAAGTATGTCATTACCCACAAGGAATAAAATTTACAATTTTGGTAGTTTTATATTATCTACTTCCAATGCTTGATACGCTTTTATGTGGAAAATGCTCAACTGTGGATAATGTAGTTACAAGATGAAATGAAACCATTAAGGTGACAAGAACTTTAAATAAAATCCGAAATCATACGCATGCGCCATGAGTAGATGGATTTCGTTGCAACCAAAATTTTGATCTGTTACTAATGAATTTTTCTTGACACCCACTTAATATGTTAACAAGACGATTTTCCATACTTATCTAACCTTTCTTTCATGTATACTTTTAGTAGCATTTTACATGTTGTAGTCTAAATTTGGCGTAGCAGTTTGTCCTCTTATTTTACATATCCAAGCTATTATCCATTCTTCTCTGCCAGTCTTATCAGGTAATATATCTCTTTCTGCCTCAGACGTTGCCGATAGTATCTAATCTTTCTCTGCGCGTCTATATTATTCTTATATGATCTTCCTATGACTGCCTCCTTTTCGCTTTCTTGACAGCTATTACTTAATTTGTCACCAATAGTCTTACAATTAAGCACGTTTAATAATTTTTATCCTGTCATCTGCTTCCTTTCGTAAATTCTGTCGAAATAATTCTATACCACTGTATATATTTTATTTAGCTCTAAATATATCTGTTCCATCTCTGTCACTATTACGTTTTATCTCTTTACAATTACTCGAGATTGTAAAGCATCACGTATCCAATATTAGCTATAGGGCAATTTCGGTTCTGATCCGCCTGTGACGAGGAGTGTTTTGTCGTAATTATGGTCAATAAAAGCACAATTAAGAGTATAGTGCTTAATATCCCATATGTCATTTTATTTATTAGTCCGTAATTAACTCCTAGTCATTAAGATCCAATTAAAATTTAAACCAACTACTACTAGATGTTAAATTATATATAAATTGAAGAAACACACGTAACTGTGGAACGGTACGCATTAGCACAACCTACAAAGAAAGGTTTCCGAGAGTTAAATCGAGATCTTCATGGAACTCAGCGGGTAAGTGGATGTAGTTCTTGAAGTACGTTAGAAAGGAAGGAATTCAATTTTTCCATAACATTGTAGGTATGGAAAGCAATGGCAATATTCAAGTATTTGACAATATCTGTAACAATCTGAATTTAATTGAGAGGCAATAAAGGAGACCGTGAAAATTGCAGAGTAGAGAAACAGCTGTGTTCTGCTTGTAAAGTATTTGACACAATTCTGGACAAGGGATAACGACAACATGGGTAAGAAAGCACATAAAACAATAGTGTACCAATCAAAAATATCCATCTAATTTTATTGTCTCTATATACAAATGGAAAGCAAAAATTGAAATAGATAATATATAAAATATAAACACATATATTCCGGTACATCTGTCAGATAAAGCTGTCTATTCTCCTAACGTTATGAAATATTACGAACGGATATGAACATTTCAAATCGATATATTGGACGTATGTGCGCTATATCTTATTCTACTCACTTAACCTTATAGATATTTATTGAGCAAATTGATTTTCGTATTCCGCTCTAACCCCAAAACTAGGCGGCCATAAAAGTAAAGCCGCTCGTATAGGAAACGTAAGAAGCTTTGAAAGCGCGAACAAAATGGCACAGGTAAGAGGAGGAAATGCTTATTGACCAACATATATTATAGAAACAAAAAGGAAAACGTTCTATAAAGGAAAACGATTTTAGACGTTGGATTGAAACAAAATCAAATATCCGAATTTATTGAAATGTAACGATGAAAAGGGCTTTTCGTTTTCGCTCTTGTTACGTGAAGTAATATTTCGCATAGGGTGTTATTTTTACAAAATGTGAAAACTTTTTGTAATAGTTTGTTAATGGTTAAGAGAATCTAGTTGCATTATAAATGGTCAGATTCTGAAAAAAGCTCTTGCTCTTTACCTCAGCCTTTTATAACATGTACACCTGCTGAACAGATGGTATCCGATAGGAAATTTGCTAGATAAAACTGCTCGAAAGTTAGGATTAGTGAAATGTTTTAAGTTTTTATCTACGGTTGGTGGTAGTTGCAGCCGCTTTTTAAGCTGTATTAGGTCTGTGACTATCGTGCAACTCTTGCTGTGTAAATTGTGTGTGTGTTAAATGCGTTCATTGGTCTTGTTATAGCACTATTTAGCCGTTTAGAATGCTGTGCTGTTAATCACTTTGTTCGCAACAGCGATGATGAAAGATTAATCTGAATACAATTCTCCGAGGAAAAGGTCACCATCCCACCGGAGAATAGAAATTCCAACGTTTTTTCACAATACTGAGTAGCTGTCTAATCATTCTGGTGATTGGCAGAATAAGGCTGCCTTTTACTTTATCCGAATGAAGTGTGTTTTACCTAGAATTACGTACTTTATTGTGTTACAATTAGGTAGTAGGAACACATATAATTAACGATCTAAAATAATTACTTTACTAATAACGAACCATTTAAAGCGATGCTTATATGTTACATTTTATATTATTTTTACACATTATACTATTCAATGGAAATCTAATGATAATTCAATTAAAAGATGAAACCTGTTTCCAAAAATACGTCCTAGGCATCATTATTGTCGAAAATATGATATGTAACTTTGCTTTGTAATTTCTGCCACTACTGTACTATGGTAGCAACACAGAATATTGTCAATAGAAATAGCAAAATGTAAGCGTTTTTTTTTTGTTCTGGGAATTCCTGTTTTGCGAAATCTTATCTGACAAAATAAAATTTAGAAGGCGTCTTTGAGTTAAATCTCGAAACATCTGAATGTATGGGTCTTCCCCAAAATCAAACCAGGGTTAGCATAAATGATATCGAAGCCTTCCACGGTCCGAGTCTCTATTACGAAGGCTTGTATTGAGGCGTGTATTGAAAATAATAAATATGTATTTTTATGTTATTTTTGCTTTTGTTTTGTATATATGTATTTACATTGCCATGACATGAAGCCGTCATAGTACAGTTAGCATAGTTGCTAATAGTAGTTTGGAATATTCTCAGTAGTATTATACGAAGAAGTTCAAGTTCAATAAATTGTTATTATTGACAAAATTGCCATAAAAATCATGTTTCTGAGTCTCCAGCATATTGATAGTACGATAATAATATTGATGATACGGGCTTATGTAAACTTCAAAAATTTGGTTCATATTCTTGTTTCAAATTACAATATTCACTTTAACGGCAGCTCAGTGCACAATGGGACTACCCTCTACAACCCTGCAAATAGTGAGAAGCAGAGAGGTAACGTTCTGGTGAATCATTTACAGACAGACTCTGTTGTGGATTTCTGTACTAAAGGCTTTCCGGGACTTAATCGATGAGAAGTGGTAAGAGTTATTTAACTCAACATCCAAACGTTACATAAGGAGATCTTACAACTTGAACTGTTTCTTGCTAAAAACGACGTTAACATTGCGTGTATTGACAATCATTGGTTAACTGACATTAGAATTTATTCTCTAACAATAAGTAATTATTAGATGAGTGGTTATTTTGCCTGGTGTATTTCTTCTCATAGGAGTGCTTTAATTTTAGTCAAGCAGGTCCTTTGGACTTGGTCCATTTTGGATAAACTTGACCATACTCGTATCTTAAACTATCATCGAAATAGTCAAAATGTCATTATTTAGGGTAACTTTAACATTAACTTAAATCTTCTCGTACTTAAATTATAATATTTTTGTCAGAAGTTATTTTAAATGTATAGCTTTCAACGAGGTGTTAGATCTTTTCTATAATGGCTTTCAAATAGTCTCATCCATTGCTCTAAACTTCCAAGTCAATACTTAGATTAGATTAGATGTGGATTGTATACGCAATGCTGCCACTCTCCACTGCGACCTTTAATATATATTGTGAGTACTCTTAATCTTTTAATCCCAGTTAATCTCCAGACTTCTGAAGAAGTCTAGAATTTTTTCGGGGGTTGTAGTTCTAATACTTGCCGGTTCTACGTGCGCTTGTTGGAGATAGTGGAGTCTCTGCCGGACCACCGCCTCGCAATTGCACATGATGTATTCCTTCGTCTCGCTACGTTTTTTTCTATGTATAGTGGGTGCTTAGTTGCAGTAACTCCGTAAGCTGTATTACTTATCTGGCTATGAATGCAACCCTTGCGGTGTAGTTCTGTGTGTGTAAATTGTGTTCCGAATAGAATCGGCATTTATCACAGTCCACCTTGCTCATCTGCTCAGGTGGTTCCTAAGAGGTCCGTGACCAGTGAGTAAAGCCGTGATGGTTCTGAGGTCTCTTCTATGGAGCTCCAGCAGATTTGGCCCTGATGACTGAAAAAGTAATAAACTTTTTTGATTGTCTTACATAGTTTAGGCGTATTAGCCCAGTATAAGATATTCTGCTGGCTTTCCCACTGTTGGAGATGAGCTCTTATACGGGTTTTCGTAAGACCACAAAATGTCGGAACGCCGCGATTTTCTGTGCAAGGCTATCGGCAAATAAATACTTACAATTTTTCTTTTTAACGGTACTATGTGCATTCTTGAGGGATGAGACCCATTGCTGTTTAACATTTAGGCAAATGATTTACCGAAACCTGAAGGGGATCTACTAATGCAATACAATAGAATATTGACAAACGAACTGACTGCTTTAAAGAAAATAGAATAAACTAATGATGATTGAACGTCTAGCTTGTTTTATTTAACCAATATTTTCTTTTGTACTGTTGAGAATTTATCCTAATTTACTACATATTAATATATCTAAATTATAACCTGTAAGTGCTTGTCTTTTTATCCCAGATATACATATTTCCGCTTGTACGTCAAATAAACGTGTTTTATTGTCTCGTATCGAACAACTTCCTGTTTACTTTTAGAAAAAGAGGAAAGGAGTACTTTTAAAAGGGATAAATGAGTGGAGAAATTACTGTATCAAAATTCGTCCTAACTATGCTACAAAACGAATATATTTAGTTTCTAATGCTACTGCCTCAACGTGTGCGTAGGATGGAAGGATGAATTATAGCATATTCACATATTTCTTGGCTGTGGAAGATTTGGTACTCATCCTATTTTAAGTTGCGAAGCAAATTCTGCCTCGTATATCACATGGCCCACTATTTCCTAGCCATAGTAGTTGTAGATGTTTGAACATGAAGTATATGAAGCTTCTGATGACTACTAAAACAGCACATATTTATCTTATCATTAGCTAACCTGTAGTAAATTTGTTTAAAAATATCTATTTTAGGACGGATAGGGGAAGAGATATTTGAGAAAGAAAGTATATATACATATAAATCGTATAATAATTTCAGCGACGAGGCGCTACCGTGTACGAATTACTTATACAGTACATCGTATTCGCGATATTACGATACGCAGTGTGTTAGTGATAAAGTCAATTAGTAGACGCCATACTAAATTTCCGTCTGCTATTACGGCACTAACGTCTATCTCGTACTCTACTAAATAAACTAATTTAATTGATTAACCGAATTAACCGAATCTGTACTTCGTACGTTCTCTCAATTATTCCTGTTCACTCGACATATGTATGTATGCGTGCAGGTATCTGTATGTAGGGAGCAATGTCTGATGTCTTTGTTTATGTTAGCTCTGTACGTTGCGCTGTATACATGCACATGCAAGGACTAATACGATGGAATACTACGCACATTTCCATGAATATTATGTTTGCAAGGATTATCAGTCGATGGTGAAGGAATATTTGTAGTTACATAAATGTAATGGAAATTTGCGCTACCACTGTTACGAAGACTGTTACCAGACTTATTCAACGTCAACAAAAGATTAAACCAATACGAAACAAACGTAATAAATAATTAAAATATTACTTCTGATTATTATTGAAAAAGTACTTCCGACTATTCAAACATAGATATTACATAATATATTGATGTAAGCTCAATGGGGAAATATTTTAAACAAAAATTTATGATTACATAAATATTTTAAATCTAAAAATAATCCAGTAAAAACCACTTTCTGATAATTATCAAAATAATGTGCAAGCAGGCACTGACTGAGTGTTGTGCAATAAATAATTAGATACAGGTATTCCTAATAAGAAGTTGTCTAATAAATAATTATCTGTGATTGTATATTCTTCATTATTAAATTAGAACTTTGTAAACGCCATTCATTTAACTCGAAACATCTGATATTCTGCAAGTAAATTAAGTTCATTAGAAGCATTACAGCAGTATTAAAGTAAATTCCGGAACGCTCAGTACTAAATAAACAATCCTATTCAGAATTAAGTTTAATAAGTGTGTACTATAGATAAAAAATAAAATGACCACATACCTATCTCGAAAATCTATGATATAAATATAGTCATAGGTAACCAGTTTTGTAAGTTTACCACTTCATCAGACAACATGTTGTAGTAAAAAGAGTTTTTATATGATAAAAAGATAGCAAAATGTTCAGCATAGAAACCAAGATTCCAAGAACATATTCTGCTCTCTGTTTCAATATGTTGATACTTGTTTATTTTTTAATGTCTTACGTATTTATGAAAAGTGAACTAAAATACAATGATACATATAAACTCCTAGTTACGGGAAAAGGTAGTCAATTTGCATCAAACCAAAAATAATCTTGATATTTAAATTATTTTGTTACTTCTTCAAGTTTGAATGAAACCTAAGAAATCCCAGTAGAACCCCAAAAAATTCAGAAAAAAACCACATACATACATTTTCATAATTCTAAATACAATCGTAAATCGGAGAAAACTATATTAATAAAACTACTGCAAGCAAGAAAATTACAATGCCAGAATTTCTCAAGAACATAGGGCAAATATAGCATACATGTCTAAGTTGAAGAACTAAATAAACTCTAATTACAAAATACCAGACATTGAAAAGCTTTCTACAAAGCACCAACTTTTCTAATAACGTCGAAATTGTATCTGTTGTTCTGTCTTGGTAAACAAGGTAAAGTGGCGGTGTAACAAGACTCAGTTTCTCACAATTTGGTATCCGTCAGGCGTCGAAATTAGAAACGCGTTTCGTGCTGTTTTTGTAGTTTGACATATAATCAAGTATGTAATGTATGTAATGTATCGAAAACAATATATCAGTTTCGTTTTCTTGATTTTTTTCAATAATAATAATTATTATTATTACTGTAATAATAATATTTCAATGTTTTATACAATGAAGTAATTTAGAAGAAGAAACTCCTTTAAGATATTCGAAAGAGATATTATGGAAGCTCCGTAAGCAAAAGATTAAAAATTCAGACGTTATTGTTATAATGTCTCGGTATTTACTTTGATGTCTAGGATATCAATCAAAACGGAATGACGAAAATGATTTCAAAGATATGTTGGCCGTGGAAAACGTTCAGTTAAGCCGACATTGTCATGAAAGAAAGCTGCCGGGCGCGCTTTTATAACTTGCCAAAGTTACAAATTAACTCATTCCTTATCTGAAAACTTTCGCCCCTCGTTTACCAGATATGGTCGACGCCAACAACCGACGATCGCATAAGTGAAAAGATTAGAAAAGCTAAATTCAATTTTCGCAGAGGTACTTGTGTCATATATCTAAACCTGATACAAAGTTGCCCTAGACAGGTTCTGAATCCAGTTGATATGAACAATTTTATGAAATTTTGAAAAACTTAACGAAAGCTAAAACGCATAATCGCACGTTATGTCATAATATTTTATATAATAGCACAGTTAATTTTTATTGTGTCGTTATTATAATCTAATTTTTATTCATTTTTTTATTAGTGATTGAACTAGCGTTTAACAACAGCTGTCATAACATTTTTGCACCACTTGTTAAAGTATAAAGAAAATGAATTCTAACAAATTGTGATTATGAACAATGTTAAAAGAATTTTAAATTAATATAGGTACCATATGTTATGTACAGGATGGTCAGATAAGAATGCAAAGTGCTGTATCTCTGAAACTATTCGTCGTAGAGACTTACGGTAAAATTTTTTAAGACTAAAGTGGACAAAAGAAGACAGTGGAAAATATTTGCAGATTTCCAAGATGGTCGCCAGGGGGCGTAACCGGCATCTTAAACCTTTAAAGTGATTTTTCACTGAAATCCACCCAGTAAATTTTACCAAAAAGTATATGCTTTTTAAAGCTAAGCTTTACTCAAGTAATTTTTGTTTAACACTTTTTGACGTATCTATTAAAATAAAGTGGTGGGGGTAATTCAATATTTTTTTAAATAAACAGCTGTAACTCCTAAATGACTGAACTGATTTTAACAAGCTTTAAAAAGCATTTATCGTTCCATCAAACCTAAAAAATTATTTTAAAGGTTTAAGATGCCGGTTACGCCCCCTGGCGACCATCTTGGAAATCTGAAAATATTTACCACGGTCTTCTTTTGACCACTTTAGTCATAAAAATTTTTACCGCAAGTCTCTACGACGAGTAGTTTCAGAGATACAGCACTTTGCTGTATAAAATGAAAAAGTTATACAGAGGAACAAAACTTAATGCAGAAAAGATTACTACTACTAAAACATCAATTTACTGCAGATCCCACGAAATATGGAATATCATTAGCACCGTAGTGTTTACTCAAAAATTTAATATCTTAGAAATCACTAGACGTACATGAATGGTCGCCATTTGTCGCGGTATGTCAGCTTTTAAAATATAGTTCTTCTAGCATCAACTTAAACACCATTGATAAATTCAACGTAGACGACCGCGGATTAGAAATCATACCGGGGTAATTGTACAAACAGAAAAGTGTTTACTAAGAGCAAGTAGGACTTGCTTTTTTAATGTGTTGTGGGTGCTTAGTTGCAGTGACTTCGTAAGCTGTATTACTTGTCTGGCTATCACTGTAACTCTCGCGGTGTAGTTTGGTGTGTGTAAGTTGTGTTCAAATGGCTTTGTGACAGTATCATATCGCCTTTTATGGTGCCGCGCTGTTAATTACTTTGCTCCCAACAGCGAATGGCAAGTCAATCCGATGGATTTCTTGGAAATCCAAAAATATATTTTCGTGAACCAAATAACTCTCCATCCAATCGCATCGCGTCAATATAGGTACTACTTATGCATCTATGCGGTGCATGATAACTTAAAGTTTAAATCAAGGAATTTTTTGCGTGACTTTAGAGATTTTTTAAGAAAAACATTTACTGTTGCGAAGAAAAGTCATTGTCTTGTGTCAAAGAAGTATTCTTGTTCCAAGAAAGAACTTACTTCTCTGAAGAAAATGAATGTAAGAAAGTCAACTTTCTTGGCCTTAGAAAACACTTTTCTCAGCGATCACTGGTACCGAGGAGTTAAATATCGTATATTTAATTTAATTAATAAAAATAAAACTAAACCTTGGTAAGAACATTAGTTTTTTTTTCATCTTACTTTAAAATCACACACTACTTGTAGAAATAAACTTGTTGATACTATTACAAAGCAAACCGTTAAGGGTAAGTAGTACTGTTTTTATTTACTTTAAAGTATTGGGAACCTGCAAAACTAGAGATGCTTTCGAGCAAAACCCAGTATTGCTTTCAAAGAATAAACACTAATAATATAAGTGGGTTGACAAAGCTTGTCCTATCTAGCTTCCAGCAACATTAATCCAAATTTAATGTTAATAAATTCACCGTATACTCTGTCGTAATACTTTCAAGCAAATGTTTTAATTAATGAAATGCCGTAGTCTTCCTTCAACATTTATTAGTCATGTGTCACACCACAATAGAAAACTATTGTTGTTTTAAAATATATAAAATAAAAAATCCAAATCTTACCTAAACATGGCGGTGTCCGATGTTATTTTCGCTTATTTTGCGTAAAATTCAGTAATTTCAAAGAGTCTGGATATATCGAATTCAATGAAATTCAAAATATGGCTTTCAGGATTTGTCCATATATACCTATAATATACTATACTATATTCTATGATTTTTTTACGAAAACCCGATAATAAAAAGTTTTTACTTTCGGGAACTCCAGCTGCGAACATTAAAGCAAAAAAGAACAAATTGGAAAACAAATTGAAATCAAAAAAATAATTTTTTATTGTTTTGTGCTTAAAAGAAACCCAAAAAGAAGACTTTTGTATAGTATAGTATATTACAGTGTTTAGGCGCTGGTTTATAGCTTAAAGATACCGACATTTCGCTACAGGAAAGTAGAAGATAGTGAAGCGTACTATATAACAGAAGTAAACACACTATTACTATGGATATTTTCTTGATAATTTTTTAACGCCCAGTATAGTTATATCTGAATACAAAATATTTTCTGCGTTATTAATGACTCGTCCACTAAAGCTATAGGGTATAAGTCTATTGTAAATAAAGAAAGTAAATTGCATGTATAATATCAGACATTGGCTCTCAAGCTTTCTTTTCTCAATGTAGATATTTGCTAGCACTTAGACGTAAAGATGTTAGCAGATACTAGACGTGCATTTTTTACTCATTAGGCGCTAGTTCTGATAGCGTTGCTACTACTTACTTTGCCACCGCAAGCAATGAAGGAAAACGTCAAACGTTACTCAAGAAGAAATCACTAAGAATCTTATCTATATACAATCTTGCTTGATCAGAGTAAGTAGGTAGGTAATGCTGGTTTTTTGAAAATGCTTAGGTAAACAAAAATAGAGATTACGAGAGCCACCACCGTACATGCTTGACACGCAACGCATTCACTCAGCATACTTCAGTACGTCAGCTTCATAATATACATTTATACACACATTGTACATACATTTAACAAATGTCTCGCTAAAACATGTTTTTATGTAACACTCGAGTAAAACATGGATTTAATAGTGGCGTGTTGAGGAGGCAGTGATATATAAACCAATTAAAAGTCAGTGGTGTTTAATGTAATGCTTTCGCATCCGCCACAACACGCGTACTCGTGTTGAAATAATAGCTGGCCGCGATAGGATCTCTTGCGTGCTCCACCTCAATTTATACGAAGCTGTCTCTGCCCTGGATTACATTCTACATCATGCGTCCATAGATTCACCTAGTGCCGCTCGTTGCTAGCGGTTCTATTATGTTGCGCGCTCTATCTAATAATTCAAAACTCGAAACGTAAACATTACGCCCATCGAACTGGATAGACGATAACTTGAACAATATTGGGTATTGTAGTGCATGTACACCAGACAACTGATGGTGAAACGGGTAAATTTTATCGAAGTGTGCGGTATAGCTACCAGCGAAAATTGTGTTCTAGAATTCCAGATCTGTTAAGTATATTTGTCAACAAACCTTTGCCAAAACAATTTAGCAATATGAATATTCCGTAATCTGTAGACGTAGTGTACGTGTTAAGTAGCTAGGTACATTGTAATAGGTATTTGTATCCAGACACAGATACAAAACGTTGTTTGGTATATACATATATAATATAGAACGGGCAAATGACAAAATCTGTCGCTATTAGAGATCCATTTAGGGTGACGTAGAGTAAAAGATATCGCTTTAACACCTGGAATTGTGCTAGAATTGTGATGAATAAGCCACTTCGAATGTAGAAAAAGTATATTCAAAAATCTAGCGTTGTATCATACATTTTGTAGTAAAATCAACCAACCTCAATGTCATGACGTAAATCTCAGCCTTGCAGTTTTATATTCAACGGAAAAGAAACAATTGCAACGGTTCGTTTATTTTTTCTACAATTAACAGAATCTCCGGAACCGAAAGCGTGCAGTCGATAATTTTATACTGATTTTATAGCAGCAAAATATTTTCGAGCTTTGAGCATTTGAGACAACTCAACTAAAACGGGTTATTGTGCCCCCATACCGTTTTAGTCCTTTCGATTTGGTTACATCCAGATAAAGAAGACATCGGAACTTCATTGAGACCCCAAAGTAGATTCGCCTCTCCCTGTCTGATACTAGGTAGTCGGCAAGAAGATGTCTCTTTGTTTCTTTGCATTCCCGCGATTTCTACACAGGCGAGGGTTCAGTAGGGTCATATGATGCATGCATTTATGCAGGACGCAGTGACCGTTTACGATTCCTGTCTGTAATCTTGGCCTGGAAAAGTGTTTCCTTATTTGGACAAATTTCGACAGTTTCACTGCCATACAAACTCGCACGGCCGGTTCTGGAGCTGTGAATGGTCGTTCGCGTAATGCTGTGGTATACCGGCATTTGTTTCTTCTTTCCATGATACCCCAGTACCAATTCGAAATCGAATTTGGTAGCTTACAGTGCTCTGAGGACAGCTTGACTATCAGACTACATTTATACCCACCCATTTACGGTTATGACGGCCTGGAAGGCGAGCTGATGGTTTCGCCATCGGGTTCGTCGCCTCTCTATATTTCAATTCCCGTGTCATTTGGCGTTTTAGAAGTATCCGCAAACAAGGGGGTAGTGTTTACATTGTCCATCATACCTTCTCTGTGATCTGGTGAAATCAAGTAGATTTTGTAAATCCACATGACCGCGTTAGTGTATATACATACCTATAATGCTTTACTGGATGAAACTGAAGCACGTGCTCACTAAATGCTGTAACCCACATATGAGGGTCCTTTAAACAAGTAATATTTTTATAAAGTTTGCTAAAATACTTACTATAAGGCAATTCATTATCGTAAAAATGATTTCGTTCAAATTTTATTAAATATTGACTGCAAACAAATATATGTTATCCATATAGAAACGCCACGTTTCAATGTGTAAATTTATAATTTTTGCATCATTGACGGGACTAGTCTAGACCTACATACTACACGCCTAAAGCAGACTCACTAAAGTATTAAAATGTGTTTCGGAAGAATAATTCTTTATAAGTAACTGATGTCAATATCACATGATAATAACCGATAGGAAATTCAACTACATTTTATGTTCAAACATAAAACGAATCGTTAATCCCATTGAACCAGACTAAAATGATTTATCCGTTAATTAAACTAATATTCGAAATTCTAAAATTTGATGATCCACTTAATTGCATGGCATCGACAACGGTAGTACATGTATTCCACCATTGTTTATGAGGCACAATTAAAGTTAACGTTGGAATGAACTCAAACGGTACAAAACGTTACGTTAATTAATTAGACAATTAAATAGTTAGCATCCCCGCATCATCCGGATGAAGCATTACATACCATAAACGCTAGACTATGTTTCTTGCAATTAAAGTACACATACATGTGTTCGACGCTCCTGTGGGAACATCCATTTGATGGAAGATAAGAAATAATACGTAGAGAGTTGAGTTTCCCACATAGCGGAACTTGTCGTATATATGTATATGTATGTAATACGTGTACAAAACATTTTCTATATAACGCTTCATGTTCTACTTCCATAAGAAAGCTATTCACGGGGGATCTATTAATAATTAATTGGTTATCATTAAATGCGCTCCATTTACTTATCTCAACTGGAAGTCTTGAGCAAGCTATTTTCGTTTTTTTGTAATCTGTTAGAAAGATATATGCGTTTTATGAAATTAAGTTGTTTAAGTGCGTTCTCTTGTCTCTGCTGTGACTCACCTTACTATCTTAGAGTTTGTCCACAAATTACTTTTGATATATTTCTTACTCAAAAGGTTTGCCGCTTACATCAGCCATACAACCTCTTTCTCAGAAGCATAGGACTTTACAAGCATTGACAATAGAATATCCTTACTCAGATATAAAGCTATTTAAGTGTGTTGTGGCTAGTACTCGTACCCATCATTCTTCTACTTATTTTGAGTGATCAGATTTTTCCGGACTAACGGTATTTTGTGAATGTTTAATGTATGAATCTACACATGTTTGACTACTACTTGCACCATTCATTGTGTACCAAGTAGAACAAGTTTCCTCTAACAGTTTTAACCAGCTCAAAAATGACTTCTAAGTCAACAGAGGTCTTTATTTTCCTTCTTGGCCAATAGGTTTGCTTTGGCTAAATACCTGCATGGCCTAGAAGCTAAAGATCTGTTTGCAGTTCTACCTTTTGACTTGAGTCCGCAATTTTATGTATGAAGTCTCTGTACTCTTCTGTCAGGGTCGGCGTTCACCCTATAGCGTCGATCCTAAAACTGCAGCTGCACTACCCAATCCCTGATTTCATAGTTTCAGAGCAACGGGCGTGGCGGGAGTAGACTTCGTATATAGGGGAGGATGCTCGAGCGTAGGCATGGGCATACGCTCGGGTGTCCGGCCGCTAACTGTCGGAATATACGATGGGTAAGTGAGGCACCCTACGGCATTTACTTTGAAAATTCTGCAGCTGCACTACCCTATCCCTGGTGGCCACACTCAGGGAAACGGGCGTGGCGGGAGGATTTGGCGAAGATAGTAGGGAGGACAAAAGTCGGTTCGCCGAGGAGTAGTCCACCCGCTGGTTGTCTGGTTGGGGAAAGCTTTGGATTCATCCTAAAACAACTCGGTGACTCTGGCACCCTACGGCTTCACTGTAGCTGCCGCGGAAACTTGTTAGCCGGAGGAGTGAAAGGCGGTTGGCATTTTGGGGTAAGCCTGCGGCCCGACCGTCCCCGTAGTCCAGGCTTAATTCACGGACGGTCTGGTTGTACCTCACGGCCAGATTCCGTTTCCCATGCTTGGCCGATAGTCGCCCCCCGTGTGAAGTAGGAGTTTCTAAAGCGTCTCCAGCGGTGACGCGTCCAACGTTGACAAGGGAACTTGTCTAACGTGGGTAGCACGGGGAGAGAGAAGCCCACTGGCTCGCCGGGCCTCTCCGCGAGGTGTCGGTCTCGTGCGGGCAGTGAGTGGGTGACAGTTTCAAGACACATAACTCGTTATGTACAGTGTGGTATGAAATTTGCAGGATATGGGCTAACGCCTAGGTGCTTGCGGCTCACCACCAAGCCAATTTCAAATCGTATGTACTCTTCTGTTTCTATTCTTTGCTACTTATCTGGCCTTAGATTTCTACTGTACCTTCTCTTTCATGAATAGTAATTATGAATATTAATAATTATTTAACACAGATTCTGCGTAATCGCCATTTCCAACTTCCTCCAAATTTATAGAAATATTCCATAAACATATGTCATAATAATAGCATCAATAATGGTCAAATTTTTATTTGTTAATAAGTGATGGATGGTTGAGATTTTGCTGATGTTCCTACTTTCTATGCCTATATAAACTACCAAACCTACTGTACATTACTAATGGCAATATTGTCATAATTGTAAAAAAACTTTATAAATCATGACTAATGTAAGTTTTAAACATGAAACTGCGTTTCAACTTTACAAATTTGTGAAACAAATTAACACACCTTGCAACGAATCGATTTTTCTTGTGATACTTGGGAACTCTCATTATGTCAGTCAAAGATGAGATGAATAAGCCCATGTTACTGTATTATCAGGTTTATATGACGTTCACCAGCGACAAAGATGTTGATACGTTTTCAAATTACATGAAGCCTTTCAGCACGAAGAATTCAACGGTCTTGTTAAAATTGTGCTTCATTAGATAGCTTCTTCTAGAAATTGTTGCAAAATTTTGTTCGCAAGAGCTTCTACATAATCACCAACTGGATTCAGACTTTGAATCAGTTGATCTTTACAAATCTGCAGAAGTTGTAAGGAGGAATTTACAGTCGTGAGACTCTCTTTGATATAGACGAATAGTTTATTATCTGGACTTCGGATGTAGAGTTGGAGATCTAGACAAGCAATACGCACCACGTATTTGTTGTGTTTCTTGTGCAAATCGTCTTTGACAGTCGATAAAAGGTCCCCGTTCATGTATGCCTTTGGCAGTAGGTGTCTATGATATGGAAGGAACAAAAGGATCATTTAACTGACTGCTACTTCTGCATCACAAAAATAGCAGACTTCTCTGCAAGAAATAAAAAATCTGTTGTAATCGTAATTTATCGGCGATAAAACTCGTTGACCATTGTGATGCTCTTCCCGCTCCTATGCCACCAGAGACATTTGACGAATAGGATGACTAACATGATGACATTGCTGATAGTACTGATTCCTGTAGAATCGCATTGAGCCACATTCGATTACACAGGCACAACGTGATTTTAACTTAAGTAAAGCCAAAGTCGAGTTACCTGGCTCCAGATTGCAAATTTTCTGAATTCTATGGACGACAATCTTACCCACTGCAGTGATGTTGGCGGTTTGATGGAAGCCGTTGGACATAAACACAAACCCGAAGAATGACGACTGATCATTGATGCATCTAATTTTAGCTTAAAAGCAGTTCTATTGCATAATGACAATGTATTGTCCTCAGTTCCTGTGGCATATTCCGTTGGCCTAAGGCAATCCTATGAAACTATGAAAGGACTATTAACGAGCGTAGACTATAAACGGTACGAATAGAAAATATGTGGAGATTTAAAAGTTATAGCTTTGTTGTTAGGAATGCAACTGGGATTCACAAAATACAGTTGCTATTTGTGCTAATTGGATAGTCGAGCTAAATTGCAACATTACATTGTGAAAAGTTGGCCAAGTAGACAGATGGTTGTTGGAGAAAAAAATATTTTGCATGAAAGCCTTGTCGATAGAAAAAAAATTATTTTCCTCCATCGAATGTAAAGTTAGGACTGATAAACAATTTTGTAGAAATATGGACAAAAACAAATTTCCAAAAGTCAGCGAAGCCAAGATAAAAGAAGAAATCTTCATGGGTCTTCGATGCGGTTCTGCGAGCAAGAGAAAAGGAGGCATGGCATTTTGTCAAATCTGTAGTAATCGGCTTCTTGGGCAACAAAAAAGCGGAAAATTTCAAGCTTGACAGCTTACCATAAAATAGGATGTCATATATCGCTAAAGATGCATTATTTACTCATTAGGATTTTTTTCCCAAACAATCTGTGAGCTGTAAGTGTCGAGCATGGCGAGCGTTTCCATCAAGACCTCTTAACGTTAGACGATGGGACGCGAACATGTTGAGTGACCAGTATTGGTCCACTGATTAGAAAAGACCCTCATACATTGTCACACAAAAGAAAATTGTTAAATAGAACGTTTTAATGCGTGTTATGTACATTTTATGTAGATGTAATTACTTCAGCGTTTGCTTTCTATACAAAATTTCCTTTTCCCTCAAACTTTACACGCCAGTGAAACACCAAAAGCACATTCGAATTCAGCTTAAAAAAATTGAATCAAATTCACTTATTTGCAAATAGGAACCAGAAAAAAACTAACTTTATTTGTTGATCAGTGTTATACTGATGGTATTGAGCCACCATTGTTTGCTACCACCGATAAGTATAGTTTTCGACACCTTTCACTAAAACATTATAAAAATGAGATAAATAATATCCTATTGTTGGATAACCAGTTGCAATGTTTTCAAAGACTACATATGTACTTATAAATAGTAGGGACGCCAGAATCCAGTAGCTTAATGTATAGAATTATGTATAGAACACATAAGTACAAAATTATATTTTTTTTTCCTATTCCTCAGAGATCCTTTATTAACTACGTACATTGAGAAAGCATATTGGTTATCCATTCTTAGCACTTAATATTTCTAAAAATGTGTCTTATTTTTCTGCGATTTATCCTCTAAAAGTTATATATAAGATATTATATTAGTTGAGATTTATTTTAGTTTCAAGTTCAGAATCCCATTGTCATACGCCTTAGTATATTGTCAACAGACCTGCCGCTAATAGATACCGAGAAGTTTCCATATAAATTTACTCTAATAGATACGTTATGATGTTATCAAAGAAATGTTGTATACTAAGAAAGTACACTCGCTGATTATATCATTACAGTTGTTCCAGTGTAGAGGGTGGTCCAAACTATAGCACAATGTAGACGCTCGGACTCCGGCGATTCTAATCGAAAACTTGTTTCGTTGCATTTGATATTTATCGTCGAAATAAAGAATGTATTGTTCCTGTTTATGTGGCGTGGATATATAGTTTATTATAAAAGTTTTGTTGTGCGTGAATCGTGTTCATTTCGTAAATAAATATTAGGAACGCAGTCGTGTGAACACATTTCGACGATTAGTTATCTAGACATTCTGAAAATTGTATTGTCGAAGTGTTTACTACGGAACAAAGTCCTTTCGCCTCTAATCTGTTACATTCGGTATTTTCTATTTAATTCTTTTTGAAATTTTATTTAAATTTATGTTTAATTTTTGAATTCTGCATTTTCTAAATATTATACCTTTTACTGGGTTGATACGTCTCCTTTTAGAGCGACTTTTGACATATATTCGTACTTATTAGCTCTGTTTCTTATCACAATGTGATTTATTTGGTTGAGTGTTCTGTCGTCAGAAGATATTCATGTTTAGTTATACGTGTATATCATTGCGATTGAAAAGCATGGTCATTACCTTTTTATTGTTTTTCTGCAGCAAATTCAATTAAATTTATATCATTCTAATTACATACAAGATTTTCATTATTTCCATAGCCGACAAGTTCGTGTATTTCGTGCTCCAGTTTTGCACTGAGTCTGCCATTACGGCCGCAATTTCTATTGCGGGATTTAATTCTTTTATATGATAATTAACAAAAAGTATAAGAAATTAATTTCTCTTAAAATAAACTAAAGCTTTATTTTAACAGATTCGAATAGAGAACGATAAGGAATAAACCATTACTCATGTCGCAGCACAATAAGATAACCCTGTGGTCAACGAAATGATTATTAGAGAATGTAAAGCGATGGTCCATTGAAAGTGGGATAAATTAATTTATAGACGATGAACGAACTAACGAAAAAGGTCACTAATAAACTTTTTCACCACCTTTTTCTTATCTGTCATGAGAAGTTCCTTATATACCAGTTTTCAATTTTATTCTGATCCTTTCACATCCATAAACTTAATTTGCTTTTATTTCGAGACCAATTTGTTGTTTCACTTACGACTACTACTTATTGTTTCAGTCGTTTATTTTCTATTTTAAATGCCGGAAAACGCAACCTACACAAACTGATTTCAATTTCGGGCACACTATGAACATACCATATTTATTTGTATTATGCCGGAGTGGAACTTTTGAATGTAACGAGATGCTATTCTTTCAAAACTTATGTCAACATTAAAAGATTTCATCATTCCTTAGAACTATAGAAGGGGGTTTCTATGTCTGATCCGTGTCCGTTCAAATTTGATGGCGCACATCCGCTTCATTATTCTGATCTCGCTGACGCTTTGGTATTAACCGCTGATGATAGTGTGTCATTGTTGTCAACAACTTAACATTGTCGTAACTTCTGTTGTGGTCCTAGCCTTGATGCAGGTGTTTGGGTACTGGGTATATCCATGTTGCGTATCTCGTTTGTAACTCTGCACTAGATGTTGCTTTCTGTCTGTAACTGCAATGGCATCTAACTTATATGCGTTTAATGTGTATACAGTCGAATTTTTGGATCTTGTCCGTTACGTCATGAGTAATGTCAGTATGAATCGACTCATATGTCATGTTGACATTTCTTTCTAATGTACGTTAAATGTCGGTGATGAATATTTTACGTTTATCTGTGTTTAATTACGCTGTTAATGATGTAACGGGCAAGATCCAAAAATTCGACTGTATGTAGTTTAAGTAACCGATTTTTTTTGTTAGGGTAACTGCTCTGTCTTCTTGTCTGTGTTGAACCGTGTAGTACTATTCTTCTTTTTCAATGTTATTCTAGTAATATAGGAAAGATATATGCCTAAGTTTTTGGTACTTGTTGTTGTGTTTGGTTTTCTTTGAAGAGTATCTGTAGATTTGAAGCTGTTTCTTCGTATTGTGTATGTATTGAATCGCAGATGGTTGGTGTTCTGTATCGTTAATCTTATACTCTTCCTACCAAAATGTTTATAAGGTATTTCCTTTGTTGAGGATGATGATGTGATGCAGCATGCAGATATTGACCAGTATTTGTTTTCTTACAGTCTATACTCTAGCTTATGTTGTTGCTATCGTTGTATTTGACTAATACGCTGAAAAGTGGTAAAGTGCCTCAATTCTTAATGTCCACCTTAATGTTGAAGATGACGTGCTGTCTGCACAAATATTTCTCGTCCATACGTCCATACAATGAAAGTTTCATCCACATATGTATATGTAGTGACATTATAGGATGATCTCTAATGTTTTGTTTACTTGTATATATGTTAGTGAAAAGTGACTCTACGTCGAAACTGACTAATATGTCGCCGTGAGGTATATACTACTGTTGAAGTGTATCGAACGGAGACAAAGTGGCTAGAAAAATAGTTCGCTATACATACAACAACTCAACCCAAAAACGCATATCTACTGAACTGTATTGTATACATTTGGAATTGAGTAAGATACCGGCAGATTATCTAGGAATAACTGTTATATCAAAACCAGATAATAAATTATTGTTTACTTGTAGGTACTGTTAAGTGCGTAAGAACTAAATCAAAGCCTACACAGGAAAATAAAATTTATACAGTTTACACAGTGTTTCGTATAGTATATACAATTATAATTGACCACTGTACCAAATATATCTTCGCAAATTTACAGTTTGTGTGGTTAGATTTACACATAAAGAAAATTGTAAGGAGGAAGGGACTCTGTTTTGAAGGAACGCTTATAACTCACGTTCTATTGAACCGAGTTTTGTAAATTTAGTCTCGCTAAAAACACCTCTACTTCTCCAGTCTAATGCTTATAAATTTGAACCAATTAGTGACATGCTGCTGTGCATTTTTTCGGAAATTTTATGATGAAAACATACTATTTTTTTACCACGGATTAAAAAAGTAAGCTAAACTATCAATAAATCAACGAAAGCCAGATATCTCTGTCTTTCACCGAAGATATCGTGATAAACGTGTAAATGGTAAGAATTTCTTGTATAGCTTTAAATTATTCTGCTTTCCGTGAATAGAATTTAGCAAATTTGGTCTTACAAGAAAAGGCTTTCTTTAGTCTATAGTTAGTGATTCAAACTGTTTAATATTATTGTTTTCGCCATCTCTGAATGGCATTAAGGAAATTTAAATATGTAAATTTTGTGTTGCTTTTTAGAAAGCACAATACGTGGAATGTTGAGTGGCCAACAAATTGACTATCATAGATTTTCCTTAGCCTTTTGCTATTGATTCAGATTATTTAATATTATCAAGTGTGCCAGCGATAGAGGTCTCAAAGGAAATTGAAATAGTAGACATGTCGCTAGCAATTAGCAACAATATGTTTTTCAACATGATTGGTGTGCTGCACATTTCTCCGTAAATGTTCACAATTTTCTGAACCCTGATAGGTAGATAGAACATGGCAGCCTATTTCCCTGGCCACCCAGGTCCCCATATTTGACTTTTTTAGTTTTATTTGTGAGGTCCCATAAAATATCTTATTTTGTAACGCGACTCACTGCTCGTAACAACTTGATTGTGAGGATAGGAAATACCGTTCAAAATATTTCTAAGGCACAAATAAAGACTACAGTTCTATCCACTTGTCCTAGAGTGAACGTTTGCATAGAAAATGATGGGAACCAATTTGAAGCTTTAGGCCGCCACTGATATTAACTTTATTGTATTGTTCCCTTTTTTGTTGTTTTGCTCCACAGTTTATTTCAAGTATACCGTTGTGCCTCTCACTTGACGTGTCAACCTCTAGCGTGGTTGACACGTCGAGTTACCGTTATCTTCTGGCGTCCCTCACCTATTTTTATTCCTGAAGAAGCTACTTACATTCGTAGCGAAACGTCGAGTTTGTTTTAATTTTCCCTTTTGCTGTCCTAGTAGTCCTAGATGGTAACCGCACTGCAACCACAAGCCTATTCTGCTTCCTTGTTTTAAATTTCAGTGTTAGGTAAGATATATCTTGTAACAAATACAATATTTATAGTGTGGCTACATATGTAATATGAACTATGCGCGTAAAAAACATCTTTTGGAGTTTGATTTTCTTTGAGTTTCGATGCAATTACCAGCCGCTATTATCCTATAATATTAGAAGTGGAGATACTTTTGTTACATTTCTTGTTTTGATTCACTATAATTTTCACAATATTCACTGTATATCTGTAATTGACATTTAAACCACAATTAACAATTAACTGTATCATATACCCGAAAGAATAGTGTACTAACACCACTAAGCACTTTCTTCACTTACAGTTAACAACGAACTTTTTTTCCAGCAACAATCAATTTAAAACGGGGGCTGGTAACGCACAACAGTTGGTTTCCAACTTCGTATTTTAATATATAACATTTTAATATTTGAGTGATCTAATCTCAGTTACTTAGTGTCAAAGACAAGCAATATTATTACATAAACGTATCGTTCTTAGGATAATCTACAATAGCTTTCAAAATCAGTAGCTGAAATATAAGAATTTACTACTTGAAAACGTAACTATACTAACCGTAAATATAATAATATATTGTTTCACTTTCTTATACATGGGTTTCAAAATTTCAAATGTCGAAGACAAATTAATTAATATAAAACCGGATACAAAAATTCATTTGATATTGACAATATCGTATACATGACGCTGCTATTGCTTTTAGAAATTGTAGTCTTTATTGGACAGACATTTCCGACAAAGGTAAGACGCACGTAATGTATTCGTTTATGATGCGATTTATATTCAAATTGGTACCGAATAACGAGTTCAAAATTACAATTATAACTACCGCAATCAATTTATTTAAGTCCACTCACCAATTTATTGTCATTACTCAAAATGCAACCGATAGAGGCTAAGACATCTACTTTAATAGCTTTGTTTCTCATACATATTAAATTTATATTCTATGTGCAATTCCACTTAGGGGAGACATTATAATGTTGCGTTCATCCTGAGAAAGACAAAATCTATAATTTTCACACTTGTGATTCATTTTATTGCTACTTGCATTGCGTCAAGAATTTATAAATAACAAATATAGCTTCATTCTTGTGGATAGACGGCTGTATAGTACATAGGTATGTAATACGTA
Organism: Holotrichia oblita; assembly: GCA_023690525.1. Classification (NCBI taxonomy): domain Eukaryota; kingdom Metazoa; phylum Arthropoda; class Insecta; order Coleoptera; family Scarabaeidae; genus Holotrichia; species Holotrichia oblita. The sequence continues at coordinate 99,480,534 of CM043017.1, read as the reverse complement.
TTATTGCAGTAGACATATTATTGTAGCTATGGTTTTGTCTTGGGAAATGTCGTATTACTGAATCTTTGAATTGTGCAGTGAATACATTGTTGTTTTATTACTGTTTTTAAATAAATTCGCACACGTAGGATAAGAAACATTTATTTTAGTATGTGGATGAGTGGCATAAGAAATAAAAACTCTACAATTCTCTTCCGGCACCACACTGAAACATACCTATATGTATTAACATCAATATAAAAATCTAACATATTGGAATTGAGACATAAATAAATGCATAACAACATGCAATCAAAATCTACATTACATTAGCAGTGTACAGAAATGCAATTAGGTTTTTTGAGTTTAATATAATTACAAGTATTAATCTAACTTAAGATTTCTTGTTGCTAGATTGAGAACTGATGCCGGTAATGGATATTAGAGAAAATGTATAGAAAGATTAATTAAAGTAAAGCTCTCTAAAAAATTCTTGCTAATATAATAAGGTATAAAGATATAAACTTCATAATTTTATAAAGTAGACTTGTGCATATGATGTACAAGTATGTACATACATACATACATTAAACTATAACTTTCTGGAAAGTCTTTGCGCATATAATATTTCAGATATTTTTTTACTACTACCTGTGCTACACACTTACCTCGAAAAAGGGAAAGTGTGTATGTGAGTTAAATTATATATGCAATCAGTTTTCAAGTTTTGGGGTAAATGTGTTAAAATATGATATATCATCCTTTAGTATTTCAACAAAAAAATGTTTTAAATGTCAAATCTTTAATATTACAAACTTTTTAACTATTAATTGAACATTGTCTTCAAGCTTCGAATAATGACATATGTTAGTTTACAGAACAATTAGGAGATATTTCTGAGTTACACAGTTACCCCGAATACACATTTACCCCACTTTACCTTACGTGTTTTCTTTGCGTGACATTTTTAGGTCTCTGATAAAGCTCTTGGGGGGTAGAGTCAACTAAGTTTTAGTTGGTAACTATTAAATTTGTTTCTAGTTTATTCTACTTTGTACTTGCGTAGTACTTCAGGTATTTTGTATTAGATTTAATTTTGTCTATTATGGGTTATGGTATCACACTAAACATACGTATTTACTTCATTGTAAACGTTTCAAGCAAAGTATTCTATCAAAAGTATATACCGTTCAGTGTCATAAATTCTTTTATATTTTCAGATAAGTGCATGGTTCCACCTAAAAATAATTCCTTTTATACGATAATTAATGTCCATATTCAGATATTCTCCTATTCTATTCTATTTTATTATATGCTACTGTTTATTTTTGATATACTTGCCGCTATTCGGTTGTCAATCGTTTGTACATTTCTCGTTTATGGGTCGCACTTTTGCTTTCATTCTCGTCTTTTTCTGGATGCGCTTGATCGAGATTCTAGCAGAAATGTTATATTTCAATTTGCATACGTCCTAAATACTGAATTAGTTTAAACAAAAAAAATGTAACAAACTACAAAATGTAGATTTATAGAAAACTTACTGATAATCCTGAAATTAAAGGAAATCTTTAGCCTACCTCGGGGGTTGAATTTTAGAACGCCGAAAAGTGGTTCATTATTTGTACCAACGAGTATTGATACCAAATCCCTTAGAAACTTATCCATCCTCTTTCATACGATTAGAAACTGAATTGATTAATTTTATCAAAGAACATTAATACCAGATTTCAAATAAATTTGACCATACAAATGTTTTTTTCAATTTCTTCATCGACAAACTTTGCCGTCCCGTCTCACCCTGTCAGGAGTTAGGAGAATAAACAAGAAACGTCGAATCACGTGTTTCATTTTTTTTAATGTGTGGTGGGTGCATAGTTGTAGTGACTCCATAGCTGTATAGTTTGTACCATATGGCTATCATACATCTCTCGGGGTGTAGTTTTTATGTGTGTATAATTGTGTTTAAATGGCTTTATGACAGCATCATACCGACTTTTATAATGCCGTGCTGTTAATCACTTTGCTCCTAACAGCGAATGGTAACTCGATCCGGATTTCAATTCTCCGACAAAATGTCACCGTCCCTCCGGACAATTGAAACCCGGCTCCTATTGTTCCGCTACAACGACAATCAGCCGACTAACCGCTGCGGCTATCTACCCATTTTATTCATTCATGTATTCATAATAAAAAGAGGATCTTGTGCTTTAAATCATATTCGACATGTATGTATGTGTTTTTAATCTACACATATATATTCTGGGTTTGCAGTTCGAGAGTAGATTAGGATTTGATGAGAACTGTGAGGATATCGTATATCGATTAAGTTTAGCAATCTATGCAATTAAAGCTCAAATAAATAAACTTTCAGAGCACGTTTTATATCACATACATATGTCTCACCTCAATTTCGTTATAATATTATCTTTTGGGACTTGAATATTATGACTCCTACTTGTCTCTAATAAAGACAATTCATTAATGATACTTAAATTATATATAAATTGTATATATTTAAATAATAGCATGATACGGAGTAACCATTTCACTCACTTGACGCTATATAGGGTTGAATTCCTAAATTCTAATATTTTTTATGCATTTATAGAACGTCATTGCAAGAATTATAAACAACGGCCACCCTGATATTATGCACCGATATCACTCGGCAGCCGTTCAGCTATTTAGAACAAAATATTGTGCCCGACGTATTTCTCTATCTAGACGTGTCTGGATTAATTTGCATACAACTGTACCGGGTGGCCAGCTGAGAGTTATAGATGGATAGAACACGCCGGTTTCTTTGATCACACGGGATCCCAAATTTGGCTTGTTTAGATTTTTATTTGTGGGGGGGGGAGAGGGGGGGGGCAAAATATCTTATTTTGGCAACGCGACCTACTGCTCGTAACAAATTGGTTGTGATAATAGGTAATACGGTTCCAAGTATTTCTAAGGCAGAAATAGAGACAATAGTTCTATCCATTTGTGATAGAGTGAACGTTTGCATAGAAAAGGATAGGAAATAATTTGAAGATTTGGGCCGCTAGTGATATTGACTTTACTATCGTGTTTCCTTTTTCCTTATTTTTGCTGCACACATTTAAATTTACTTAACGCCGTCTAGCGGTGAAGAATAAAGTAATATTAAGCAGTTTGATTCACCAAACATAGGCCAAGGAAAATCCTTTCTAATAAGACCAAATTCGTTAAATTCCGTTCAGGCAAAGCAGAATATAATTTAAATTTCTAGAAGAAATTCTTACCATTGACGTTTCTCAAGGTACATTCAGATAGGTAAATGATAGAGATACCTGGTTTTAGGTGATTTGTTGGTAGTTTAGCCTACTTTTTGAATCAGCAGTCAAAGATATATGTTTCCATTTAATATTTTCGACAAAACACAAAATTTCCGAAAAAAATTGAACAGTGCCCTCTAGCATACACATCACTTACTAGATTGGTCTAAATTTGTAAGCACTAGATTGGAGAAGTAACGCTGTTTCCAACGAGACTAAGTTTACAAAATTCGGTTAAAGAGAGTCGGAGTTATAAGCGTTTCTTCAAAACAAAGTTTCCTCCCCTCCCCTCCGTTTATTTGACGAAATACAAAAAAACTGTCCGGTGTAAAATATGCTGATGCAATGAATTTTTCATATTTGTGATGGACCTTAAGTTGGTAAATTTTGTATAAAATAAGAATTTTTTGTGTTTAGCGCCATCTAGTGGTCATCCAACACTTTCTTAAATAATTTCCAGATGTTTCTCGGGGTCACGTTAGTCAATGAAATTTTTTTCCCGAAGCCGTACGGCAAACCGTTTCTGAGATATGGCCGAGCGCCATTCTTAGTTGGCCACCTGGTACACAAATGTTATACTAGCATTTATAAATATTAGCATTAAATGACCGCAAGCGGGCAAAGCCACAATGAAGCAACAGAAGATTCGCAAATTTTCAATGTTATGATCGTAGTTGGTTTGCCGTAATAAGAAACGGAATTTGCTTTGCGTTTGAAAATTTTTGAAAATACACGAGTTTGCTTTAAGTTTTGCTGTTTGTTTTTAGTTTATAAAATGTTCTTCGGAACCTAATATAACAAAGTGATTATAGATAATTGTAAAGTGGATGTACTACATATTATCTGGATTTATTCATTTATACTTTTATTATATACTGTATTTATTTTAACTGCACCATTCTAACTGTAACTAAGCTCATGGAATATTAATAATGTTCGTATTCTTTTACTATGAACAATATATGTATGTTACATTCTAACGTGAGCTTATATTCAAAATCTCTACAGTTTGTAAAACTGAATACAATTGAGTACGATTTCGTTCACTTGTAGGTACAAAATATGTAAGTATTACATACATACGTATAATGTTATCGTGGACTGACAGGAAATGGGAATAAAAGCATCCCAATAGCAAAATCCACAACAATCATGAAAATTCACGGACACGAATTCTATAATTCTTTTTGTTACGTGTAGATATTTCACCGATGTGTTAAGGCATAAATAAATAGTCCGAAGATGTTGAATTGAATGATAATAGGTATCTGCTTGTTGCTGGAAATGCGGTGGAATTTTCAATTTAAGGAAAGTGATTTTCAAATACGCACGTAGCGTTTTATGTGGACGGATGGAGCATAAACATTACAGTTTAAACAGTCGCGTTGGCCAATCGATAATATTTTTCTCGTATAATGTCGTAGTTATTTTAGCCTTGAAGATAGGAGTTTTATATTTCAATATCAATTGGAAATTATCTATGCTTGTAAAAATAATACGTATTTTCAGTGTTGTGAAAAACTTTTTCACGTCACGAATAATTTAAATGAAAAGTTAAAATAGGTATTTAAGTAGTTCAGAGGTCAATTTCACGAATAAAGATTTATCAATGCGGACGTTGGATTTTATAGTTTAAACCATACAATGATAAAGATGGATAAACAATTTAGCGACATGAATGGTATCTGATCTGCATTTAAAATCCTTGCTTATTTTTACCTTTCGACCAGCAATTCAATGCATTGAACATAACTTGTTTATTCATTCAAAGTAGATGTGATGGTTGTAGCACAACAAATACAATATAAGAATATGTAATGTGCCCAGAGTAGTACAATAGACATTATGTTTGAAAGAAAATTTAATGGATTTGGGCGGAGAGTTATTGTTATACTCGCAGTCGCTGCATAATGGAAAACAAATAAAATGAAACCAAAGGAGAACTTGTACCAGCGCGATTACATCTCACTTTAGTTGTTTGATTTTTGACATGTTCGATACGTCATGGTGGCAACACGGACAAAATGCCTCATTGTTGAATTTAGTGACGTGAAAATCTTTAAAATTGGTTGTGCCTGTTAATGAACTGTATATAGAAACTAGTTGTTTCCGCATCTATTTAAACATATTCGGATGATGGTGATATTTTATTCAAAGTATTTCTCTTTATCTTTTGTATATCTAATATATTAATCTATCAGCAAAAATTCTTATTTGGCGTCCGTCGCTATGCAAATATCTCAAATTATTCTACCGCCTAAAGAAATTGATATTTATTGCCAAAATAACAAACTTTGCTAATTTTTTAATTAACAAGCAATAATATGTATCTGTAACGCCTACCGTATCACAGTTTATTAGAAATTTAATATACCTTTTGCATAGGTAATCTGAGGTAAATTAGTCAACTGAAAGGCGTCAGGTTGCTTGATTATACTATAATTCATTTTCATTAATATATTGTTCTCATTTTCGTGTTGATTTTATGTTTCCTAGAAAATTTTGGGTTACACTCTTAAACGCATTCTAAGCACCAGATTCCAAGTCATTTAAAGTCTCTTTGAATTGTGCATCTTGTTGTAGACGTTTAATTTGGCGTCATACAAAAATTCCCTCTTTAAGTTTTGCATTTGACATATTGGGAAATTGTTGTTGAAGGCATTCGAATCCACGACCATCCTTATTCATTGCTTTGACGAAATCCTTCATCAAACCTAATTTGATGTCCAGTGGCAATAGAAATTATTTTATCAGCTTCCAGTAGTGCCCTATGCGATATATAGGATATGCAATTTAACAACCGACTTTCGTCATTACAATTGATGACATTATTGTTAATTATTCCAACATGGTCGCCATGTATAACCCTTGTAACACATGACTTGACAGTTAGTAGCACAAATTAGGTTATGTTTAGCTATATGCAAGTATTAAATCTCGACGCCAAATGACAAATGTCAAATAACATGCTCGCACAACCGGCAACGTTCTAATTATAGAAATCCTACACGGACGAAATGTCACTAGATTTAGCACACAATTGTAATATACAAGTGTAACTCAATGTGAGATTGTGTTGGTATGAACTTTAAGAAATTGATGACGAAAGTCGGTTGTTAAATTGCATATCCTATATTCTTTCATCCAGGAATATACTGAGCTCTGACTGACCAATCTTTAACAACGTAATGGGAATTTCTCGATCAACTGTCCCACTCACAGAGGAAACAGCAGTGCTTTGTGTACCCCAGTTGTAAACCGAGTAGAATTGCTCTGTAAGTTTGACATGCCATTTTTACACTTTGTAATTAATTATCTTTTAATTCCTGATTTATTTCCACTTAGAGGTCAATAAAACTATAAATAATTAAATGCCAATTTATTCCATAACATATAATAATATGTTTTCGTTAAATAACTTCTTCAGTGGAAGAAATTGACATTTAATATGTGTCAAATTACTAATAATATAAATATAAATTGCCATGCCTATCAACAAAATTATCTAAAAAACAAAGAATTCATTGTATATTGTAATTAATTTTGTCGAGAAGATTGATATTTTTATAAGTTTCCTTCGTATGGACTGCGTGGTCAACCGGGATGGCTGGATAAACATTTGCTATGTGAAAAAGGATAGCTTTCAAACTCAATTTCGCAGGATCCATAAAAAGATTATTCTGAGCTGTGTTGATGACCTTATGTCAGCACCAAATCATAGTCATTATTGCAGAATGAAGGACCTTCTTCAATTGAAAAACACTGTTACAGTTTTTTCTGGAGATTACGATACACAGGAATATGTGTGCCTGGAGGTAACAGCTTCCATCCTTGAAGTCTAATTTCTAGCATTTCTGCTTCAGTTTTGGCAAGTTAATTTCTCGAATAAGGTCATTTAATTCTAACTGATTTACTAAGTGAAATCAGTTCTCTAGAGATGGCAAATATTTATTATCGCTGGTCGATAATAACTCGGAAATTTCTTCTGCTGCAACTGTAATAGCACATTGTTCACTTGACACACCTATAGGTCTACGTACTGGCAAGGCTTCTGAATGAGATACTGGACGAATGACAGAAGACACACTAGTGTAACTAATCTTGTTCGTATTTTTGTGGGTAAACCCAAAAGTTTTCGTGCAGCAAAAGTGGCAATTATAAGTCTTGCAAATGGCATAGCGCTGCTCTTACGGTTTGACCAGACCCTCAGAGTAACAGCACATCCGGTGCCGCAAATTTGAGGAGCCCATTCCTTGTCATGATATTTAATTTTTAGACCAAACTAGTGAAAATATGAATTTTCTATTAAAAGCGTAATATTCTGTTTACGTCATTGGATAATGAATTCTTGTATATACATAGCTGTTGAGACTATTTTTATGCGTACGTAGTACGGGATATTATGAAATAAAAAGACTCAGCTAACACAAACAGAGAGAGAAATTGAATCTAACGAATCGCGCGTAGCTGCTTATATACCAACACAGCCATAAATCTACAAATCCCTGGTTTCATTTGTGCTGTGAAACAAATAGGCGTGGGTTAAATGCTGTGACGTAGGAAACAGGCAAGGACATGTAATAGAATCTTCTTCCGGGTTTCACTGTATAGTCGCAATTCCAATCATCGGATTGATTGGAATAGCGACTACGGCGAAACCCGGAAGAAGATTATATTAGAAGTGACACCGGCCGTGAAAGCCTACGGAATTACAGGCAAGGACATACATATGTGCATTGTTCATATATGTATGTCCACTCAATGCTCAACACTACAATACATCTTGTAATACGTAATACCTCTCTTATATAAAAATCACTTCACAATTCTGTGCTTGAAAAAATGCATGAGAAAAGTTGGTATTATTCTACTTTGCCAGATATTTAGTAAAGATTTGCTTCTAACTTTAGTATATGCAGTATTAAGTGAGCGTTTCATATGAGTTGATTAGTTATTTCCTTTAGAATATAGATTTTCACTATAATATATTTTATAACCATCACAAAGAAGCCTTACGAAATTGAGATGACCCACTTTACATATACAATGCACAAAATCGAAAACTCTCATGAATTTACTGTTGTTAATATTAGAATGTATGTATTCACTTCGCCTGGAAGCTATTAAATAAGGTGATGTCGTAATAGATGCCAATTTCCTTTAAAATATAAACAAGTCGAAAGTTTGAAGAATACATCATTCAAGAGTCTCTTGAAACACTAATAACGTCTAGTTAATATCTAATAATAAGATCATTATGTAAGAAGATGGACAGCAGTAAGTGTTTACTTTATTGTCGAACATATTCAACTGCGAAACAAAGTGGATACAAGAAGTATAGCATACATAATTGGAGAGTAACAAATAATATATTATGCAATGTGTAATTCGTTTGCTGACGTTGACAGTTCGGCATTACAGCACTCCTTTTACAAGTGCATATTTCCAGGTGTTGAGACCGTTAAATGAAAAAAAGGATTAGGCAATAACTTTTTAATAATGAGCTAAATGTACATATACATATTTACATAACCTACTTTTATTTTATTTCTAAGCGTAAATCTATCGAGCTTTTCGTTAGATGCGCAATAGAAAATACATCCTGCTACATGTACGATAGATTCATAAGAATGTAGCAAAGTATACATAGTGATTCATATCTTTCTATTTATTTACGTCACAGAAATGACTATGGAGATATGAAAAGCAATTACACAAAGTTCTAGTTAATTTGAGGATTACCTTCTGTATAAACGATTCTTATCTCGAAGTGATTCCGAGATGCCATAAAAGCAAATGTGTAACTGTTGAATATAGCCAAAGATATACCTTCTTAAATATATTTTCCTTTCTCGTTTATGGAAAATTTATTAAGTAACCTTTACACACATATCAAGCTCACCGGATTGAATTAACTATACAGGTATATAATTTCATTCGTACTTCAGATCATTAGGCATTTATAGCGTACTTATTTTACAAGTTTACTATTACAATTATTTAATATCACCATTCCTTTAAAGCTCTAGACGGGAAGCAAATTGTATGGGAGATAAAGCCTGTACTAAACTAAATAGATGTGCGTTGTAAAATAAAACCTAGAAACTAAATAACGAAGCGGAAATTATTTGCTACTTGAGTAGGTCTGTAATTTACGTTTAGTCGTATACGGACTGTATAATTATGAACTATCATAATAATTTTATATTACGAATAGTAGGTATCAAATTATATGAATATATAGAAAATATTTATGCGTCCAATTAGGTACTTAAAAGCCTACGCTTGGAAACGAGACGATATAATTTTTCAAAATTATTACCCCTATTGATATATCATTCCAGGAAAAAGATTTTACCAAACCGCAGCACTTGTTTAAATTTTGCTTAAGCCAATTCAGTATCTAAATGTGCATACTTCAACATTTTCATAATTCGTATATGATGCGAATACATTTTCAACCATACTAAATTATATGTGGAAAGCAACATACATTGCAACAAATTACACTGTGTGTCTTCAATGTATAACTCATTATGTATTCAGTTCAGTATACTGAAATGCGACAAACTTTTGATAATTACATAAATTAACGTATGTAGATTCAAAACTTTCGATAACAAAATTAATGTGTTTTCATAGTAGTTCTAGAGGTGTCGGTTTGAGTGTATTTTAGTTAATAGCTATATAATCTATATTCCAATAATTTGCTTGTTATTAATAATTGAAAAGCTAGTGTCATGCAGCTTGTTACTTAGATCTGTATTGATAAATAGAGTTTCGAATACAACGCATAATAAAAATTAACATTTAGATGATACATATGTAAGTGTCCGTAGTTTTAAACCGTTTTTTTTTACTAGATCACGGTAAAAGTAATGAAAACTACAGGCTTCATTAGACCTTAACGGCCACTGTTCCATAAAATTGTATCTTTCGGGTGTTGCCGTGGTCGTAACAAACTTGACGTTTTACTGATCGTACTATCAGCTTCTTCAGAAGTTCTCTAAAGACTGATGTTGATGTCTTCCGCTTCTCGTTATATACCCAGTCCCTGCTGCGCTCCAGTGATGCGTATCCGTTCCACTCCGCTGAACTGTGTCCGTTATTGTCATCTGATCCGTATCCGATGCTTCTCCTCGATTCGTGTTAGATGGTCTCGGATGCGTCTTCGATGGTCTTTGCTGCTCCGCACTCTCCAACGTCAGCTTCCATACCTTACTCAATCTGTATCCGTCTTCTCGGTTGATGTTGTTCGGGTTCACCATTTTTTCCAGGGATTCTCTCACTATCTGTGGGTAGTAGTAATTGCTTCTGGCTTGTATCTTCACGTCATTATAGTCGATTACGTGACTGCTTCCGGTGTGGTAGTGCTCAGTTACTGCAGATTTTTCAGTACTTCCCTGTTCTACATCTCTGCGATGATCTTTGACTCTGCACTGTATACTACATCCGGTTTGTCCAATACACGATTTCCAACGTCAGCTTCAGCACAGTCAAGAAAATAAGAGAACTGCTTCCATCCAACAAAGACTCAATACCGAGACTACAAGCTAAAGGCATTTGCGAACTTCAATACCAAATCATCCTTGAAGTCGAGATCCTAGTATCCTATTTCTGCTTGAGTTTTTGACAAGTTTAGATCTCGAATAAGGTCATATAATTTTGACTGATTCACTAAGTGAGGTCCGTCCTCTAAAGATGGCAAATATTCATCATCGCTGGTCGATAATAACTCGGAATCTCTTCCTCTGCATCTGTGATGACATATTTTTCACTCAAAATACCTATAGGTCCTGGTACTGGCAGGGCTTCCAAATGAGGTACTGGACGAGTAACAGAAGACACACTAGCGTAACTAATCTTGTAGTCGTTTTTGTTAGAGAACCCGAAAGTTTTCGTGGAGCAAACGTAGCAATCCGACAAATGGTCCGTTTGTTCACGCCAAATCATAGGTCTTGCAAGTGGCATAGCGCTGTTCTTACCGTCTGATCAGCCCCTAAGAATAACAGCCTATCGTGCGCAGCAAATGTGGGGAGCCCATTCCTTGTCCTGATGTTTAATTTTTAGATCAAAGTGAAAATATAAATTTTCTATTAAAGGCGTAATATTCCGTTTATGTGGTTGGGTAATGAATTCTTCACATACATAAGAGAAGCTCTTGGGATTATTTGTTCACGCACGGGACATGTTCAGACATATCTACTTAATGCTTGGCATTACAATTTATCTTGTAATACCTTTCTTATATAAAAGTCGCTTTGACATTCTGTATAATTTAATATACTTTTTGGACAACTTATTTACAAAAAATCCTGATGTGATGGAGCAAATTTAGAATTAGTTTCAGAATCACCATGAAAAAACGACATAAACTACACCTGTTGGTGTATGATAAAAAAAATTGTGCTGGACAATGTCATATTCGATACACAAGATGTTCTAGAACTCGAAATTGTTGAAATATTAAATATCTACATATAAAGTCTAGAAATCTATGAACAAGATGCTTATTTCGCACGGCTCCTATTAACTGAAGTGTTTCTGCTCTTCAAATAAATTTACAATAGACATTATCAATACTTGATGCAGACACATTGTTTACATCTAAGCATCTTTAACACACATTCATTGTTTGTGTTCACTCTTTAAATACAAACGCATTTAAGATTCCTGACATATACACCGAAACAAACTAATATAGACAGAATAAATAGCAGTTTTTTAGTTAGATGTTTTCCGAAAAATCAATAACGAATAGGATTTCGTTTTTGAAACCCCAACCGTGTATATAGACATAATTAAGCTCTCCAAATTCGCTACACATGTCAGTATGCAATTTTGAATTTAATTTAAAATATAAGAAAAAATGTACACACTATATTCACCATTACCATCTACCATATGCATAAATATTAATTTAAGAGTCATATGATAATGTTTAGATACATTCTCAATTATAACCAAGAAATTTCTTACACATACAAGTGGCGTACGCATGCAATTTTGCATTTAATTTAAATTCCAAGAAAACATTTACGCACTATATTCAACATTGAACAATTAAGTAAGCTCATCGATTTGGCATATTTATATACGACTGGACTGTATACTAATTTGCAATTCAAGGTTGTTATTCTTCAGCCGTATGCTGGCCGCCCGCGAACCCCATAACTCTCCTACATTGTATGTGGTAAGCGTATGCCATGTTTGGGCATAATACATACGTCATTTTATTTAAAATAAATGTATATACTCATTTATAAACTTTTCAAACTAATATATGGGACAACATATACAGAGTCATTCACGGAACTGGTTCGTTAGAACTTTTTGATGTTCTTGAAATTCAACATTTCTGGAAACTTTTAATTATAACTGATATCATCTAGACTCATTAGATCATCTGGACTCATCAGCAAAATTATTTGCGCCATTGTACCACTTCCGGTTTACCGGAAGTTGACGTCAACTTTCTTAATTTAAATAGCATGATATATTTTTTATGAGTTTCTTGTATCGAGCATAGTTCTGCTTCAAAACTTACTACGACATCTTATGTCTAAAATCAACCGTTTTTGAGTTATTCAATTTTTTTCAAATATTGGGCCAATTGCAACCTCATATTTGGCATATTATTACGTGCAAAATTAACGTTCATTTCAACCAGGTTCACATCGATGAAAGTCACTTTTTTTAACGGAACACCCTATATATTATTGCATTTATGAATACACTTAATAATTCTCTATCACTGATTATTAGACATATTAGCTTCTATCTTTTACGGTTTTCGAGTTACTAGAGATTTCCCGATGAAAGTCTGAAACATACGGCTTTTTAATGCATTTAAAATCTCAGTAATCCTTGAATGTCAAAATAATTAATATTTTAGATTTATTATCCATTCTTGAAGACTGTAATAGAATTGTGAGTAGCACATGTCGAGTATATGACGACAGGTATCCACATTTATACAAAATGACCTAAAAAATATCAATACAAGAAGCCAAAAAAGAATGTTAACAAAAAAAGCTTTGGAAAGGAATAAGTTAAGTGTGTTTTATATGTCATCCTGATCTGATCATATTGAATTTTGTCTTTTGCAACGCTATTTTGTTTAATTTTCTTGTTTGAGTTTTTGTAATGATATTGCCAGTTTACAAAAATTTGGATATCTGTCGCCAAATACTGTATGTACATACATGTACGATTCATACTCCTATTACATTCTCCATGACTGGACAATAAATCTAAAACGTCGCTTCTTTGCTGGAATGTATTTCATTTGTTATTTTGCTTTACAGATATAATCTATGTGTACTTATAGTATTAATGCAATATCAATTATTTTGACAAGGATTACTAACAGTTTAAATGTATTAAAAAGCATATTTTTCGGACTTTCACCAGAAAAGTACTTACAACTCGGAAACCGTAAAGAATATAGGCTAATATGTCTAATAAGAAATGATAGAGAATTATTAAGTGTATTCAGAAATGCAAAAAATATATAGGGTGTTCCATTTGGATTTGGACGACCCTATATATTGTGTGTAAATTTGATGTATTCTGTTTCGGCTCATAACAGGCTGCCAATATGAAGTCTTTAGCTGCAATTCCTTCAGAAATACAGAATTTTGAGCATAACGTTGTAATTGGTCCTATATTTGAAAAAAATTAAATAAGTCAAAAACGGCTGATTTTTGACATAGGTTGTCTAAGTAAGTTTTGGTGCAGAATTGTATGCCCGATACAGAAGACTCATAAAAAATATACCATGCTATTTTAATTAAGAAAGTTGACGTCCGGAAGTGGTACAATGGCGCAATTAATTTGGCTGATGGGTCCAGATCAGTTATAACTACAAGTTTTCAGAAGTGTTGAATTTCAAGAATATCAGAAAGTTCTAACAAACGGAATATTGAATGCCAACGGCTGCTAATGGTATAAAGAGAACATTTAATATACTATTAGATTACATGAAAAATAAACGTCTATGTACACCCCGAAAAATTTGACAAAAAAATAACGTTTAGAACGTGTATAATGTGGAAAGCACTAAACGTTTAGGGTAACATCGTGTGTTACTTGCGGTGCTGGGTAGTACTGGAAGTTTCACACGAAATTTAATTTAGAATCCGATTAAAAATAAGTAAATGTGTAATGTAAGTACATACATACCATATATAAAACTAACGAACTTTATTCTCCTCAGTAGCTAAAAGCAACAATTTAGGATAATTGTAATTCATATTATAAGGATTTTTATCATTCTTCTATAGATATACAATATATATATAATTAATTGGGCAGGATGTTACATACACTGAATTAAAATTATTGTTAAATAATTACTTAATCTTGGAATATTAAACAAGACAAATCCATATTCATTGAGGCAACTAATAGCAAATAATATGGAAGAACAAATTGTTAATAATTACCTTTCCTGTACACAACGTGAGAGGAATATAAATAATACCGACAAACATCATTGTGGAATAAATTTTGGTGTTCTCGAAAACAACCAACTTGTTACATGCCACAAATTAATGCAAGCCTTCATTTGTTAAGTACGCGCTAATCCTCACTCCGTTTCTGTCGGTAACGAGTCAACCGCGAACATACCGTGATTTCACGAAGTCTACACAATGGGTATGTATACCAACATTTCGAACAGTAAAGCAGTATACATATACGATATATAAATAGCTCTGTCTCTCATAAAGTGTACAAAACTCAACGAAAAGCTATGAATGGAAAGGAGGCAGCGCGGCTGTTTGGTCGCGTGCGATACTATAACGATAAGTCAATCAATATGGTTATTATTATAAATTGCTTGTTCCAGGAACACATTACTGTATTTCTTTTATTGATTAGGTCGTTGTTTATCTAATTCTGATGTAGTTTTCGTTTCCTTTACCTGTCCTTCATATACTTTATATACACCCATGAAAAATAACCTAAGTGTAAACGTTAACACAGCTAATGCACGTTTTAAGTAAATATCTATGAAACTTGAAAATATTACATAAGTAGAAAACGTACAGTTCATACAAATGTATCTGTAACTAATCCTTGCTACGAACTTGTAGTGAAACTATATTACCTTTAAAATTACGTATTGTTGCTACTGCTACCAGAATAGTTCACTAATTGTTATAACAAAATATATGTATTACTCTCACAAGACTATAACAAAATCTGAAATAATAGGGTAATATTTAATTCATATTCGTTAATGCATCAATCAATATTGCATTGTCGTAGTAAGCATGTAATATGGTTTCAATATCTCTCAGTTAGTTTTGACGTCACTCATTAAAAAATACTATACGCATTCACATTTTTCTTAAGTGCATACCTAAAAAGGATGTAACAGTAATTCAAATGTGACTTATGTCCTCATGGCAAGGATAGCGATTACAATCTCAGTATCTAGTCTTTGGTATTGGACGTTGCAAATAATCCCTTTAAATTATGTTTTTCACATAAGCAAACATTTTATAAGATAAAATAGAAAGATGGAGAAGAAATTAGAAACAAAATTGAATTATGTGTAATGTACCAGACGATAAAAGTCGTGAACTTGAACAAAAGTAATAGATTAACCTATAAATGAGTATGGATTTGGAGTAACAATAGAAAAAAGAGTAAACAAAGGGAAAATGTGTTATAGAACATGAAAGGAGCTAAAAATAAGACGAATTGTACGTCGATATACTAACAATAAAGTAATAGGGACGCCAACAAAATATAACGATGTTCTAGATCGCAGAAGAGAATACTTTGAGGAACATGTTATAGCACCTAATCCAGAAAACAAACTGTGAAATGTTATAACAGTGCAACGGTAAGGGTCACACAGATCTTAACCAATAAGAATTTAAGATGAGTGGAATAAAGATACAATACCACCAATTTGCACAAACAAGTCCTTACACAATATTACAATATAGAAGAATATATCTGTAAGATATAATAGTCGACAATAGAGAAAACATTAAAAAGTCAACAAACTGTAATTCTGAAGAGCTGTGGGGTATAAATACTGCCTGTTTACCGTCGGACAAAAATGAGAAAACAATCTAGCTAACAACAGGAACGTTTACTGTTTGATGGAATTGAACAATGTATTTAATATTTCATTTACCGGGTCGATAGCCGCAGTAGTTAGGCAGTTGACTATCGTTATGGCGGAACGATAGGAGACGGGTTTCTCTGGAAAGACGGTGACATTTTTTGCAGAGGATTGAAATCCAATCGACTTACCACGCCATGTTGAAAACAAACTATTAACAGCGCGGCGTTATAAAAGACGGTGTAATGCTGCCACAGAGCCATTTAAACACAATTATACACACACAAAGTCTACTCCGTCAAAGTTACAGTGATAGCCGTATAAGCGATATAGCTTATGGAGTCATGCAACTAAGCACCCAGCACACATAAAATAATGCTTTGAAGAGAATGAAAGACCAAGCCTTTGAAGTAGGAGGCGGTAATAAATATATAAGAGGAGCTAATTTTATATATAGTTATGTAGGTATATATAGTTTTCTGATATTAGTTTTATTACAAACATAGTGTGCCGAGTAGCATTTGAAAAAATTTTAATAATATATATGTATATATGTACATACATACTATAATAGTAATAATCATCGATTCTGATGCGCTATAATACATTTGTAGTAGACTTTACTATATATTTCTCTTCTCTTGTTAGTGTATACTTATACCAACAAAAAGCGTATATTTATGTAGTTGTGGTGCTAGTATAATTAGTTACTGCAAATTATATATTATTACAGCGCCACCAATTAACCAACGACGTTAACCCCTCTTGATGCTGACAACGATTAAGGTTGTGGAATAGTTTTGATAAAACTAAAGGAAAATAGCGTCTGCGTAACATTATATTTCTCCTTTTTGCAGTTGATTCATGATACCTACCTGCTACAATCCACATGCATCAACTCCAGTAACCCGAAATATAATGTAATATTCACACAGGCTGTACTTGAATAATTCATGTTTCTTTTTTAACCTTGACGATCGATTTCACGAATTGATTATGATTAATATGTCGGTGTCAACTTCGTCGTGCGTTGAACAAAAGAAACCGGTCCAGTGTGCCATAAATATAAAATGGACTGAGCGCAGACTGGTGTGCCTATTGTGCATGCGTACTTAAAACTACTAGAATTGAATTGACTCACAGAAATTAATTAACGGTTACTGTAAAATAACTAATACTTTGACTCCACATTTTCCTCTAAGTTTGTTTTCTTTATTATTCGCGCAAATGTTTTCTTTTAATATTGGGCACAAACATTTTGCTATATTTTATAAAAGCAGGATTAGTTAAAAGTAGAAAAATTGAAGCCCTTCAAATTCAGGACATGGAGTAACAGCTTAGCATTGGGGTCATGTAATTTCTTTGTCAACTTAGAGAACTAGGTCGGAGAACTGAAATAGTACAAACAACTCCCGAGATCGACATTTCTTGGTATAACTTCTTAGCAAAATTTCCTAGTTTTCTCACTCGCGTGTCGCTTATAATTTTAAAGTGTTTTATTTATAAATATTAGCAATGGCAACAGTGCGTTTCTCTCTCAGTTTTAGGAATCTAGTACCTATCAGAAATTTTATCGAATTTGCAACTTTTTGTTACTTTAAGGCATACAATTTCTCCATGAAAACCTCTTGTCTTATAACTTTCTCTTTTGCTGCTAGACTGGTATTTATTATTTATTTAGTGTTATTTATCTTATTCTGCAAACTGGATAATTTAATCTACTATGTATATGAGCACCTCTTGTTGAGCGAAATGGGAGTCTATGTAAAATGTCCAAAGTAGGTAAAACGTCTCAACTAAACTCTTGCTTAATTCTGTAAAAATGGAAGACTTAACCTACATTAATAATTAAATTAGTATGCAAAAAATCACGATACTTTCCGAATATTTTTTAGATTTCAATTTTGTTAAGATCACCACGGCTACAGCTGTACTTTTTTCCTTTCTAAAATACTTTCACAGCACTGCAGGTTTAACCAGGTTTATCCCAATTTTCTGTTGATAGGTAAGTTGTTTAGAATATTGTATCTATTATCATTTTGTAAATTATTATATTAGCGAATCAATTCGATTGGAAAGAAAATAAGCCAAGTTATTGTCAGGTTGAAAAAATATTTACATTTATGCAACCGGATTTAACTCAATTAAGTTGGCATAAAACTGCTGAAATAGTGTATAGAATTGATTAAAGTTTGGTTGTCATTGTAGGCAACTAAAAGTAACATGGCAGATGATATTCTCTTCCAGAACGCATTGAAAAACTGTAAAATTCTGTGTATCCAAATTCTGTTAATGTAGTCTGAACTTTCCAATTTAATTGTATTATATTTTTTGGCGAAACCTTAACCTTATCTCGAGGTGGAACTTAATCTCATATCTTCTGGTTTCCGGGAAGATACACATAGATATTAATGACTGTCTTTGTATTTGCTAGACATAAGAAGGATGAAAATAGTTGGATAAGATCTAAGCACTTTTTTTTGCACTGTTTCAATAGGCTAATATTTCGTTAGGTTTATTTATTGCTGTAGTTGCCAATATTATTAGCAAATAGTAATGAAGATTCCGAAGATTGTAATAATGAATCCCAGTGCAAGATTTTGGAACTAGAAAATATCGGCTATCGGAAATATCGGCTCTTGTCTGTATCATCGGCTCATCTAGTGATAATGAAATTACATATATTATCATAAGTGCATTGAGCATTATTATTTAAACGCAAATTTATCGTAAACGTACCAGCGTATACCTAATACTTTGAAATTGTAATCACTTCCCCTGTATAAGCGCATACTCGGCACTTCACGAAAGCCCTTGAAAAATATTTTAAGTCTTAGTTTCGAACGGCATCAGTTTGTAACGCAAAGGATTTCACACATAATACCTAAATGAAAAATACTATCAATACCCTAGATTTAGATTTAAGTAAGGGTGATACTGCGCTGCGACCTATTTATCTATTGTGTCCCCTTGCATGAGCTGTAAGCTGCTGGGCTATGCCCGCTCTCAAAGCTGCAGATCCAGTCTAAGAGCTTTGATAAACGGCAATAGCTGTGATGGTTTCAGAGAAAGTATTTCTTCTTCATATATGACGTCTTTGCCAAGATACTTAGCTCGGCTTTCCGTAATGGCGGTGCAGTAAGATGTAAAGTGTCCCGGATTTTTATTCTCTACCCCGCAGAACTTGCAGTCGCTATTCTGTTTTAGACCTGTACTTGTCATGTGTTCACCAAGGTGACAATGCCCTGTAGGATGCATAGTCGATTTCTGCGTACTTCTGCAAAGTTTTTGCTCTGTGCTTGTTGTAGCTTTCAAGAAATATCTTGGAGTGTCTCAGACCAGAGAGATTCTCCCAGAGGGATGCTCTGAGCCTCTATTCTCTATCTTTAACTTTTTGGAGGTGCTCATCTCTATACCACAGAACAGTTCCGGTCCCATAAATAGAGTTGTGGCGGCCTTCCTTGCTAATAAATTAGCTTCTTCGTTGCCTCTGATTCCAGTATGTCCTGGCACACAGTATAATGCAACTCTGTTTTCCTTCGCTAGGTTGTTTAATCTGTTAAGACATTCCCAGACTAATATCGAGTTGATGGTGGAGCACTCCGTTATGGAGAAAATGGCAATGCTCTGTTTCCGATAGTTCCTGTACAGGATCAGTTGAGCACATCTTCCAATGGTATTGATCTCCGCTCCAATACATTGCGAGCCATCTATTGACAAACACTCGATCTACTAGAATCGTATCTGCACTGTACACTCGGCTTCTAAAAATGACTATATTATAAAATATTGATTGGGTGCATTTATTTTAGGTGATATTTTTTTAGTTTTATTTTAATAAAAATTAGAAATCTATTTTTTAAAGGAAATATTTACAAGTGCACAATTTTTTGTCAATAGTGGCGGGCGAGGATAGCATCCATAATTTTTAATATCATAACTTTACAATTTTAACATGGTTGGTCTTGTGTAAAGTTATATATTGGTGCGGTGTGTTGGTTACCGATGAAACTCTTTGAAAAATTAAAACGTGGCTGCTATCTCAAGTATATTAGGGTCATCTATTTGTACACATCGGACTGATTTACTTTATGTTTTTTGTAACGTTCATGTTAGACTTACACATGCTCTTGACAATAAACATAAAAGATTAATGTTGTGTTTTGTCAAGCTTGATTATTAAATATGAACATGTTATTGTACGAGGCACTGAAATAATTCTATAATAAATTTATACGATTGCACGTCAACAACGCATTACAGAGTATAAATTTTTGTTGCATCATTTTAAAGACAGTAACACAGTATACAAACCTGGTAATGTATTAATGTATGTTTTTGGATTCCACTGCTTATGATAGTTTATAATGCAGTGATTATCAAAATGTTTGGAAATGTAGTTTGTGGTCAGTTATGATAACGTGCTTTCAGGGTATAGGTTTCGCAAAGACTAGACTATTTTAATAAACTTTTCAAAAGAATTTTGAAAAGACGCATCCCTGTGCGACTGTGAAAAATTAATCTTAAATATAAATGATTCCGGCAAACTATTATGACAACTATTATATACTACTACGATACTTATTGGTTGTATTACACATCTTTATAATCTAGTATATGAACCCAATTATTTAATGTTAAGGATATTAGAATAGGACCTAAAACATAGCAAACCAACGCATATAGTATTTTTTAACATTCCGTGGACGACACATATGTCACATCGTTTTTTAATATTCGCACAAAGCGATAGTTTACCGCAATTGACTAGAGATATCCGCGTTCAATATTTAGTATTAATTTATTTTCGAAGATTACAAATCATTTCTCTGTATAAAACACTACTTTATACAACGGACGATTCATTGCTAAAATATGGATCACGGAGCGATGACAGTTATGAATATCCGGGACGATGCGCTACCAAAATATAATAGGAGGCAACAATAGCCTCAGGCGCTCTAACTGAGAAGGGTATAAAAAATTATATATAGCATTTTCACACCGCAAAATTTATCATTCACTATGTGAATAGAAACTGCTCAACTGGCATAGGAAATAAATACTTTTTCATTTGTCCAACTTCTACGTTGGTTGTTAAACAATGAATACCGTGGAAAAAGACCCGAAAGAAAATACAACACGATTGGCATAAGGACATATTGTGCTCGTCAGTCACCAGTCATTTTAGAGAAAGTTTTAAGATGGTATTGTTGCATTACTTATCTTAACAAAGTTAATAAATTACAACTTACACATTTATACATATGTATGCGTATATTATGTATACGTACATATATTATCATATCTCCATGTACGAGCACGCGTGTCGTTGAACTCATCGCTTTAAAATAAACAGGCGCAATGCACGATTCTTTCTTGTAATTGTATGTAGTTTTTAAAAAGTTCTCTTTGTTTTCGTAATCAATTAATCATGGGCATTGTTTTCAAATGTGCTCTTACTATTATGAACAGAGTAAAAATTTTAATATTTATTATTCCTGACTAAAAACAATGAAGTAAGCATCTAAACACAAAACAAGTTCTATAAATAAATAGCTACTTACATCAGTTCTTGGCAGAAAAATATTATAAAAGAAATATATACAGAAAGCGATATACGCTTGGGTGGAAACTGACAATCCAGATTCGTTTAGAAGTCAAACTAACCATATACACACTAATTGTAAGTACAGTGATACATACACTGATCATAGATATTATTTGGTGCAACAGAATCTAGAGTTCACTGGCATATTGAATAACGTGAATGAGATGGCGGCTGGGACAGCTGCATCAAAAAGTACTCAATCAACCCACAACGTGCTTCTGATCAACTTAGCTACTCGTAGATATTATGCGAGATAGTAGTAACCATATATGTTGTTTGTGTCACTCACATATTTAGGATCTGGACTAAGTAGTAGCAGTAACCTTAATCTTTTAGTTCCAATTAATCTCCATGAAGAAGTCTAAGATTTTTTTTGGGGACATAATTCGAGGTAGTGGAGTCCCGCCGGACCACCGCCTCGCAGTTGCACATAATTCCGTCCGTTTATCATAGGCAACCTGGCCCATCTTCTTCAGGTGGTACCTAAGAGGGCCATGGCTAGTGAGTAAAGTCGGCTAAAAAAGTAATAAAGTTTTTTGATTGTCTTAGTTTTGTGGTGTTAGCCCAGTACGAAATTTTTTGTCTGCTTTACTACTGTTAGAGATGAGCTTTTATATGGCTTTTGGTGATATCACAAAATGGCTCTGGTCCAATAAATCGAAACGCCACATCTTTCTTTGCAAGGCCATCGGCAGTTTGGTTGCCCTCACACCTCTAGTGACCTGGTATCCATATCAGTTTCTTAGGAGAGCATTGAGGGTGAGCAGATAGTCCCAGGTTAGCTTGGATAAAGTGTATGCCCTTAGAACCTTTAGTGCTGACTGGCTGGCTGATCAAAGAACACTTAGTTGAACGTAATCTAATAGAATTCGGGCGTGAATGAAATTACTATAAATGACGTTAAAATTATCCATATCAATTCTAAAATTTACCTCGTTGTTTTCCTTTTTGACCAACATTTCTAAGATATTAGTACTTTAGAAATCAAAATTATGTCATCTCTCGTTACAGTGCTTAGGCGGGATAGTTTCAGCGGTCATGTTATGAGAAACTGTAGCGGTTAGAAATTCAAAACTTGAAATAGGGCAAAATTCATTAAACAAGCTAAAGTCTCATGTAGAATTTTATAAGCGATATGTAAACGATTAGATATGCTGCATACCGGGTGAAAAAAGTTATAATTTGCACATATTTAATTCACATCATACTAAAGTGTACATTTGGAAATGAAAGTCAAATATCCAATCAATAAATCAACAGCTCGATAACCGTACAGACGAGAGCCTGTGGCACGTTGAGCTAGATCGCTACTCTGGTTGTGGTATCACTGGTTGTTGATACTTAATTAACAGCACATTACTTATCGCGAGATAATGTTATAACAAAGTCAAGAAAACGCGTTAGAAACATAAAAAAAACACAGAGTAAAGGCTGCAACGATAGTAAGATAAGCAATACAGCTTAGAAAGCCGCTACGGCTTCATCGACCAGAGATAAAAAAATTAGATATTATTATAATAAATAATAACCTAACAGAAAAATAAAAGGGCGCTGGTAGTAATAGATATTTAAACTATTTTGACTTTTGTAAATTTAGGAAGCTAATTATTGATTGAGGCTATTAAATTAGCACACCCTGACGTTAGAACAGAGAATTTAAGCAAAGTTAAAAATATTACCTTGCAACAGTTACCCAAACGAGTTTTATGATAAATTAATAAAGAAAAGAGTAAATAAAATATATAATACCGGTAAAAAATCAAATCGTAACACACAGTATGCAAAAAAGTCAATCGTACCCCATACGAAAAATCCGATTAAACGCAATAATGTCTGATACCGACCTGTACGGAAAAGAAATATTGCATTTTATATTATAATTAGAATAAACATGTTTATTTTTTCCATATAAATTTTTATGAGAACTGAAAAAAGAAGTAATAATAATAATAATAATAATAATAATAATATATATTTATTTCCAACAGGCATAACCCAAATACAGGAAATTAAAAATTGAAAGCGAATACAAAATACAAAATATTTGTAAGTTACATAGATAATCAGTAAAGTATGGCTAGAGAAAGAAAAAAGGATACATTACATATTTCTTATAATACCAAGGATATCAGAAAATGATGAAAAATTAATATCACAAGAAGCGCAAATCAAATTAAAATTATTACACATAATAGAGACTGGCGATCTGTACATCATATTGGATCTTGCTTTATCAATATAAAATGTCATCTTATAGCGGGACGTTAATCTAGGAATATTAAAATTAATTCTATTAACAATCCATATACAATCTATTTTGTCTTGCAGTACATTATATACAAATTTTATACTGTGAATAAATCTTCTACTTTCAAGCGATATCAAATTAAATCTTTCCAGCATGACATTATAACAATAACCTCTTTCAGGATAAAGACCGTCTGATACAAACATAATATATTTTAAGAACTTTCGTTGTACTCTTTCTATGTTGGAAGAATGAATATTGTATATAGGGTACCATACAATTGCCCCGTATTCTAATTTGGATCTAACAAAGGAGAAATAAAGTAATAAAAGACATTTAACATTTGTAAAATCTTTACAATTTCGGTAAATAAATCCATAACTACGGTAAGCATTTGCGATCATACCATTCACTTGTTCTATGAAGTTGAGTTTTCTGTCAAAGGTGATTCCCAAGTCCTTGACACTATTAACACGATCCAGTACAGTATTACATATCGAATATTCATACGCAATTGCAGTATGTTTTCTTGTATAGGTCATTACTTTACACTAAGTGAAAAAGAGTAAAAAAATTTTAATAAGTTTACGGCATTTCCACGAAATTCCCCTATCGATATTACTTATTGTTAGAAGACCTTAACGGTCATTTTAACATATTTCTAACATTTAACTTAGTTTACTGTTATACTGCCAATAGATTGATTGTGTGTTACAATTCGAAATTTGTATAATTGCTAAACAACCAGAAATTTTTACTGAATCACGACAGTTAATAGTAAAATATCGAATCACCTAAAATATCACAATATGGGTTTAGGATATAAAAAGATTAGTAAAAGATTATTCATTGATAGAACTACAGTTGCATCAATTGTACAGAAGTATAAAAAAGTAAATATTGCGAATAAGAAAGGCCAAGGCAGAAAAAAGAAAACTACAGAACGTATTGATAGAGCTATTATTCGTAAAATTTTAGCAAATCGAAGGCAATCTACAATTAAGGCTGCTTATGAAATACAAAACGAATGTAACATTGCATCCACAAAATATTAGAAACTGAATAAAGTCGAAGGGATATCGCGGAAGAATTGCTGTTAAAAGGTCTTTTATATCAGTTAAAAAAGAAGGAATTCGATTGCAATGGGCGAAAGATAAAATAAATTGGCCTTTTGACCAATGGAAACATAATATGGTCAGATGGTGTAATTCGTACGTAGAGAAAGACAAGTGAAAAATTTAGAGCAGAGTGTTTGAGACCCATCATAAAACACGGTGGTGGCAAGAAACATTCACAATTTGATCTTTTACACAAAAAGGTTTTGATTTTGGCAGGAGGACTAATGTTTTGCGGCTCAATGTCATGGGAATGCTGTGGTGAACTCGAATATATTGATGGAATCATGACTAAAGAAAAGTTCGTCTGCAGAAAAATTAGGCCTTAACAATGCGTTTATACTCGTATTTCAACAGGATCGAGATCCAAAGCATACAGCAAAGATTGCGCAAAAATGGTTTGATACCAATAGGATATAGATATTAGATTGGCCTGCACAATCGTCGGACCTTAATCCTATTGAAAATTTGTTCTCCATTTTGAAACAGGTTATTCTCGTTAACGACCTATTAATATTAATTCTCTCAAGACGATTGTTAGCACTGAATGGATGAAAATTGACAAGAACATACATATGTCAGAAGCTGGTAGAATCGATGCTTAGACGATGTGAAGTTGTAATTACAGCTCCAGACGGCCATACTAAATATTAGCCTCCAGGGTACGATTAAATTTTTATTATAGAATTTTGTGGTTTATTATAATAAATAGTTCTCCCCCGAAATTCTCGTTCACATATCTAGTAAACTTTCTATACTATCACTGTTGTAGACCCTTTATTTATAATAATTTGCCATAAGCAGCTTAATTTCTACAAGGGTGCGATTATTTTTACTTACTGTATACAATACAATAACGTAGCATTTATATCTAATAATAATCAAAAATTATTTACTGCTTTCAAAACAAAAACTAAGAAGATAATCTACGGTAATATCGGTACTCAAAGCTAAGCAATATTTAAAGAATAGCCACTGAACCGTTCCCTTGTCTAGGCACACTAAATTTTGATTTGAAAAATATTAATTAATTTACTAATTCAGTTTTTCCACCTTTTGACTAGTTGTTTTTTGATATATTCTTCGCTGGTTCTTTACAGAATCATTAGAGCTTGGCACAAAACGAACATTGATATATAATTAAGTTTTTTCAAATAATTGTAAAGATAATCCTTCACATCAATGACTCCTTTGATCTTATCATTTTTGTTAATAGGCATGATTATATATATTAATTTTCTGAAAACATAATTATTATTACATATTATTATTACATTCCGCAACAAATTGCCTTTCAGTTGATTCTTGTTTTATTGGCCAATCAATTTTTGTAAATCAAGTAATAAAAGATAATTACTGTAATGTAATTGATTTGTTCACATATGTTTTGGTAATTTCTTTTATCTTTATACGTAGTGGTTATGTATTATCATCGTGCCTATATAATTTGAAATTATTATTAGAAATTGCACTTTGGCATAAAAATGTGCGGATGATATTATCAATCATTAATCTAATTAAAATTGAATTTTTTATTACATATGATTGAGCGCTAACATCAATCGTTGTTTCGGGTAAATGTAGGTGTCTTGTTTGTCAACATCAAAGGTAATAACTTCTCAAGTCACTTCATGAATAATGAACAAATTACTTTTGTTTATTTTTACATATTGTCCAAATTACATAAAACAACATCTACATCAACCGCACCTATTTTGAGCGAAACTGTAGTCTAGATCGACAATGAACTGGATATACCCGTGACAAAAGAGTCTCCATGGAGATTTTATCATTACGGTATTGAGTTGGCGAAAGCGAGTATGACGGGTGACCAAGGAGATGAATAAAGTTATATATAAAGATCCATTCTCTAATACATATTAAAAATTCAAGACAACGACTCTTAATACGACAGGACAATCTACTCCTTAATTGAAGACCTACTGTATCAAAATTTTTATTTGTACTTGGCGTGAGTAATTCTGCTTACATTATTCACCAAAATATTCTTTATTGTAAATAAACCTGATATAAGAGCAAACATCTATTTTAAAAACAATTTTTCTATCATTTTTGTTTTGCTAACAAGTAAACTAAGTTGTGTAAAAAAACATATACCATATATACACAACGATAAAATGAAACGTGGCTGTGGTACCGATAATTATTTAACTGTGCCTATAGCAAATTCTTAAAATCCGAGATGGTTCTCTATATAAGAATTTCTACGAATAGAAGAACAGAAATTTTATACTCTCATCAGACCGAAGCATCATCCATATATTCTTTCTTTCATTTACACTGTCACGCATAAAAAAGCGAAAAACACAGGAACGCCCTTAATATCCAACTGGGGTCGAACTTTCGGGGGTAAGATAATGTGATAACTTAAGGGTGCAGAGCAGGTAGTTTTAAAATGGTTTTACAGGGGTTGGCACAGTTGTTAGCCGCATAAAGATGGATGAGGCAGGCTGAAAAGTAACAATTAGAACCTTCCCTAACGACTTTTGTATCTATTCTCCCAGAAAGCAGATAAGTGGGTGCCTCTTTTTTTCAACATATTATTTTCTGTTATTTTCAAGATTTGCGGTTCGAAAATTATTACCGCGATAATTCTAAATTATACACTGTGGACAGTCCGTAGGTAGTTCTTGGAAAATACAACTTTAATGTATATAAAATCTGGTGATCTTTACAGCGTTTCAAGTACCGTATGTAACGTTTATAAAAATACACAGCATTAATACTTCATATATACGTTTACAATTTGCATGTATACAAATAATGAATGGCTAAAATTCTGGGCCTGTTATGCATTTTTTATATCACCATATAATAAAGGGTGAAGCATAAGAGCAGTTTTAATGTAAACAGGGAGCACACAGATCAAGATAAACGAAAATTAGTTGCGCTACCTGAAAAATTAACGCCTTCTTCATAAAGACGGAGGCAGAGTTATTACACTAAGGAATTTTTAAGATAGCATCATGACTGTTTTCTTTTAAGATGTCTTCTCAAGGTTGTATAAATAAAGTTTAAAATACCTGTTTTCTCCTATTGGTTTTTAAAATGTTTGTAGTATTAAAATTTAGGGGTGACTGTAGATTAAAAGAACCACAACAACAAATATGCTAACCTGCAAATGATTTTGAAGATCAAATAAAAAGAGAATACATTAGTGCCGTATTAATAATGTACCACCTGGTGCTTTATTTTTGCCACAACTTTTAATTTGGCACTATACAATTATATGGCTGTCTGACTTCATAAAGATATTATTTCAGTATATTAGTTACACTGCTTGTCAACAATTGTAAATGTATTGAATATCAGCACAAGGATCAGGAAGTGACTGAAATAAATTGGTATGGTAACCTAAAAAATGATATTCGATATAATGAAGCTAAACAAAGCAAAATAGCATATGACTAGGAACATGACGTTAACTCTTAATTTCAAAGTATCAATAAATGTTATTGCGTGATTTAAAAGGTGATATGGAAAGTCCTTATAGAAGTACTTGTCCAATTATAACCGTGATACAGAAATATCACAGAGATAAATGCAAATTTCGTAGAAAAGATTTGATATCATGGCTCAGGTCGTAATAGTTTACACTGCCGAATGTCATGACGATCTTAGCAACTCTTCAGTTTCATGTTACGCATATAAAAATATCTACTCTCTGATGACCCTTCACTTTAGAAAGGTTTTATTTTGGAGTCATATATTGTACGGTTACTATACTATAAAATTTTTTCCATATCTCTTGTTGAGGACATATGTAGTTGGTACGGTGAAAATTCTGTACATGGAGTGTATCATCGAAATCGTTCCGAAAATATCGATATTAAACAGAAATGAAGTAGTTGTTTTACACCAAGAAAGTACCAGTCAATCAAAAAGCGCAAGGCGTGTGAAATGCCCTTAGGTTAGTATCCAAAACATGCTTTAAAAAATATAACGAAACAGGTGATGTGGTACATAAACCGCAGTCGAAACGACCCGAAAAAGTTACCAAAGTGAATGCACACTGTTCGAAAGTAACAGCTCTAAGAAACAGGAAAAAAGTAAGCGCGTAACTGGCGCGAGAGTTAGAGGAAGCTACATGTATGTACACTACCGTCCATAAATGAGGGATCAGTAGAAGAAAAATGACGCAATATAATGAATTAGTCGATGCATATATTAAAAAAAATTACATAACTCTAACAAAACAAAGTTGAATTCTTAAAAAATAAAGTAATATTTACTAATTCTAAGCCATATAATATCTAATAAAAAAATAAAATTATTTTAAGTTATTATCAGAAAAATATCCACCGCCACACTTAATAACTGCTTTACATATTTTGGGCATTCTTAATATAAGTCGTTGAAGTGTCTCTACTGGAATTGCGTTCCATGCCGCTTGGAGATGTTCTCAAAGCTGTTGTGACCGTGGACAATGTTCCCTCACCCTTCTATCCACCTCGTCCCAGAGCAGGTCAATAGGATTGAGGCCTGGCGATTATAGAGGCCAAATTATGTTAACAAGTATTCCATCTGCTGGTGTTTGCTGCAAATAGTTTCTACAAAGTCGAGCAGAGTGCTTTGGGTCTTTATCTTGCTGAAAATGAAACCCTTCTCCAATCAATCGCAACCCCGAAGGAATAGCATGTTCTTCTAAAATGACCTTGTACCGCTCTTTTGTTAATATTCCGTTGATTCGATGCAGATTGCCATCGTGGAAGGAAAATGCTCCCCAAACTAGCACTGAACCTCCTCCATGCTTTACGGTAGCCACAACACAATCATCACGCATTCTTTCACCTCGTCTGCGTCGAACGTATACACTCCGATCACTGCCAAAAATTTCAAATTTTGACTCATCAGTCTATAACACTTTTTTCCACATATCGATGATAACTTTGATGCTCTTTAGCCCATTGCAACCGTTTCTGACGGTTTTGTGGTCTCAGTAACGGTTTGCGAGCAGCAATGCGTCCCTGTAACCCTGTTTTTGTTAAGTGCCTCTTTACCGTAGTAAGGGACACTGGCGTTTCGCGGCCTTCATTGAGTTGAACTCGAATCTGTGGAGCTGTTAGACGTCGGTTTCTTTTGGATATTACTTCCAATCGTCGATCTTCAGCCGGGTTCGTTATTTTGGGTCTTCCAGGTCGCTTTCCGGAATGCGTTGTTCCTGTTGTCTTATAGCGTTTCACTGTTCCTTGGTCAGCTCGGTAAGTTAATTTAAGTTTTTTCGCAATTTGCCGCAACGAATAATTTTCTTTATGTAAACTAATGACAGCACTACGTGTCTCTTCACTCAACTCTTTTCGTTTTGCCATTCTTTCGCGATAAACAATTCTTTATCTTACGTACTCGTATCACAAGTTGAACGCACAGCACTAAAGCACACACTAATACTTCTTCTATATAAATGAGTATTTCATATCCTAAATATCTAAATACTTCATTCGTAGAATAATTACGTAAATATAGCAGTATTATAAGTGCCTTTACCGATTTTCTTCTATAATAACGGACTTTGTACCTCTGCAGGTCATAAATGGATTAACAGAACTTTGTTTATTCTCATCTGAAAACTTGCTATTTATTGTAGGGATTTATGCAATTTTCCTTTGTAAATATCTTGCAAACCTACCAAACATATTTTATTTAGATTAAGGCTATTTGGGCAGGTAAATTACGTAAGTGACGAATTTGTATGCTACTGATCCCTCATTTATGGACGGTAGTGTATATCAGTACATGCTTCGACTGTAAGGCGGTTGTTGAAGAAATTGCGATTACGTGTTTGTGTAGCCATCAGGAAACCTTTTTTGGGACGGAGCAATAAACTTAAAAGGCTAAAATATGCTAAAAATCATCAAAATTGAACAGATGATGGGTGGGGATAAGTATTACGGACTAAGGTGTCTAAATTTCAATTACTTGGATCGAATAGGCGTCAGTATGTTCGACAACATGCTGGAGAAGCTCTTGCAGAACCGTGCCTGCAAGCAACTGTCAGACATGGGGTGGAAATATCCAGGTTTGGGGCTGCATTTCATTCCAAGGAATTGGTAACATTATTAAAATTAAAGGCAAACTTACTACAGACAAATATTGAACAATATTGGAGCAACCTGCTATACCTCCTGAGCATCGTACAATTGGTAATAATTTCGTTCAACAACAACACATGATAGTTTCCAGGCTCGTGTAAAAAACACTATCAAAAGTAAGGTGATATTAAAAAATAAATGTTAACTAAAATATATTCTGTATTCTATTTAGTGACATGAATGTTGTATTAGTTATAAATATTTTTCGGACAATACGCTTACGCTTACACATTTTCTCTCTCTCTCCCCATTCAATGATGAAGATATACTTGACTGCGTTTTTGGTTTATTGGTTGTCGGTAAGGATAAATAAAAATAAATCAAAAAAAGCATCTAACATTTTGAGAAATGGGCTAACATTATTTTAATTAACACTGGTTCCATACTATTTAACAATTTACTAACACTATACTACTAACATTATTAGAACCACTGTACAATACATCACAAAAATCTGCATAAAATGTAGTGCCATATACAGATTAGATAAGTTGTCTGAGGCAAGTGTATCCCAAGTTCAAGGCAAAATCTATAAATGTTTTCGAAAAGGAACAATTCTCATGCTGCTGGCAATTTAATAGATTTCTTATGGTGACTTTAGCTGTACCTAGCTAGTAAAGATTATTTCTACAAGATTTGCTGTGTAATTTGGTTTGTATAAAGTATTCCATTGCTTTGTTATAACATTACCTAGGCGTAAATAATATTGAGCTAAAATGTGTATCCTAACTACGACAAGTAGTTCAAAGCAAGTAACCAATCGGTCAGGAGGATGCCATGTTCGTCCATAAGGAAATGCGAACTCGGAATGTAACACTACCGCTCAGGCCAGCAGCGCACTCGTACTACTGTGCAATCCAGTCTGGTTTTACATCTGTATTTGCGAATTACTTTCAGTGCGTGACAATCACTTACATTAAATTATGTAATGGCAGGTTATTTTTATCATTTTTGCGAAATAAATTGTCGTTAATGTAGGAATTTCCTTAGTTCATACACATTCTTTGTTTCTTTATAGTTGCAATTACCGCCAATGCACCCTGTATACAAGTACTCCTTCAGTATTCTAACGAACTTAATCATTCGTAATTGTACATTTTATGACAGACTAACTCTAAGACGCGCCTGCACTAGACAGTTTATGATCTCCAAATCAACACCTACTTTAACTTTTTATAAAAACTTCTAGCGATGTGATATATAACGATGGTTGATGTAGATATAAAACGACTCCATACTACTCTTCTGGAAAGAATTAAGCATGGTGTTAACATCCACTTAGACGACAGTAAACTATTTTCGGAGAACATTTTCTTTACTATAGTAGAATGCCTGAAATTATGCGTTCTAAGTTAAGTTATGAGTGAATCCGACATAGTGCGAAGTCAATGCTTTAATACATTTAAATGTGATGTAAGTAGGGATATTACTATTCATGAACATCACGCATTGAGCTGATCCAACTCGTTTTATTATGAAGCTGAGTCGTTCTAAGATATATGTATAGCCTGTTGTTGTATCTATATATACGCACCCAAACTAAATGCATTTTAAGTAGATTCTGTTACATTCATACGTCTATGTTACACAGCTCACTAGACGAGTCGTTGTGTGTGAGTGGGTGAGATGTTGGCAACATTTTTTCGAACTTGCTGTAAGCGGTAGTATGTATTGTATCGTTATTGTGGATAATGACATTAATGTACTGTTGCATACTCAGAAACTTCCTTATAGCAAATTGAAATCGACTGGAGGATAATAATAGCGTTACTCGTAAATGCCAGACTTAAAACTCCTAAATAGATAAGATAAAGGTTTCACTGGGCGGCAATACTAACTGTGTTAGTGTTGTAAATAATAAATTTACGTGGAAATAATGCACAAATCATATACATATGTATGTAATAACAGAATCTGAAACAGCTATATTTTAAGAGGATTGTATAAAATGGAGAGAACTGACTATTACTGAGAATGCTTATAAAACCTGTATTTAATCTATAGTATGTTAGAACGGCAGGAAGATTACTTCGATAAGTTGTAGTTCTCTAATATAAAGCCTTTCATTTTTGGAACAGATCAATGATATCTACACTGAAAGCTGTTGTGAATGTTTTTAATCAGATACAACCAATAACAAATACGTATTGTGAATTATTTGTCCATAATTTGAAAAAAAAACCTTTGATGAACGCCATTGGCAGATTTGTTAGAATCATTATAGAATATGGCTAATATCTTGAAATTCATAAAGAAAGAAACTGACATTTCTTCGTTTACTAGAAATTAATGTTGGGCGACATATTCGATATGGAGTATGGATACCAGATATCGATACTTGCTGAGGTATTCTGCGTACTGGAATCGGTTAACTATCGATAGATATCAACAATTTTTTAGTTTATTTCTTGGTACTGATAGTATCAGTTCCTCGGTATCTATACCCTATTACTGGTTGCTTGATGTCAATACCCTAGTATTAATGTATTGGTATCAATCCCCAAGTATCGAATCGTAGATAACCATACTTTAGAATCGATACGTTCGGTCTTGGAGTACCCGAAGATCGACTCTAGTTTTGGTATGGAATAGTAGATCGATACTTTGCTCAGCTGCGCTGGAAGATATTCCATACAGATTGTGATGCTAAGACAACTTATATTACAGTTTTGTCTAGTGAAGTTAGTACTAGATTTTCCAGATCAACACAGCCGATGTTATAGCGACTATATGCCTATTATTTTTGTAGTGTAGTGCAACCTGGATAACCATAACGACTTACTCTAGAACTTCTTGACGAAGTGGTTGTCACCACAAATAACACACATCCGTTGACTAGTAGGACAAGTCTATTAAGCTACTTGTTACATCAAGATTGCTACTGTTCCTTAGTACTTGGGTAAGTGAGGCACCCTACGGCGCTTACCCTTAGAACTCTGCAGCTACACTACCCCATCCCGGTGAGCCACACACTGGGGAACGGGCGTGGCGAGAGAATCTTAGTAGGGGAGGACAAAAGTCGGTTCGGCGAAGAGTAGTCCGCCCGCTGGTTGTCTGGTTGGGGAAGCCTTGGTTTCATCCTAAAACAACTCGGTGACTCTGGGACCCTACGGTTTCCCTGTAGCTGCTGCGGTATATCTATCCCGGTTGGGAGAAAGAGCATCGCGGTTGGCATTGCGGGGTAGGGCTTCGGCCCGGTCGTCCTTGTAGTACAGGCTTAGTTCACGGGCGGGCTGGTTGTACCTCACGGTCATATTCCGTTTCCCACGCTTGGCCGATAGTTGCCATCCGCAAGGAGGCCTAGGCCCCGTGGGGTTAGATGTGAGGTAGGAGTTCGCTAAAGCATCTCCGGCGGTGACCCGTCCAACGTTGACAAGGGAACTTGTCTAACATGGGTAGCACGGGGGGCGGGGGGAAGAGGAGGGGAGAGCCCGCCGGTTTTCCGGTCCTCTCCGACAGGTGTAGGTCTCGTACGGACAACTGGTTTTTGCCCTCCTTGTCCTGAGGAATGTGAGCATCCTCTGATACGTCGTATACCGGTCGGCAGCTGGTACCTCTTAAGTGTGCCAGCAACCCCATGAGTGTTCCTTAGTACTATATTATGCTATTTATACATACTATCTATTTATGTACATACTTACAAAACGTGTCGTACTAACATTGCTGTTGTACTTATCAGCAAGTTAGCCAACGACACTTACGATATTATTTTTTGCGCTTGATGCATTGCAAAATATAAAAAATATGCTAGAAATAAAAAAATACAAATATCATTCGTATTGTCTATACTAAATACATGATACATATGTACATACATACATTGATTTAAACATGTAACAGTAGGACCTAGTAATTTTATGGGACAAAATGATAAACTCTGTTTTTATTTATTATTGTGTTGTACAATTCGGACCATCAATTTTTATGACTGCATATGGACCATATACCATGGATCAAGCTTACGACGACTTTCATTTGTAATTAAAACAAGATCACCTATTTTTCCATCCAAATTTTGAGCTTTTTTATCATAAGTGATTTTACGATGCATTTTAGTAGTTTGTAACCATTCTTGGGCTTTCTTTTGAGCCACTTGTAGTTTCTTGATTATACCCGTCAATGTTACATATTGGATCAATTCTTCCATTTGAAAAGCATTGTGGGAGATTGTTTTTCTTACCAAAAACTAGCTCAAATGGTGTATAGTGATGGTAGGTACTGGGTGTTGTATTATAACAGAATGTATAATATTTTATCCAGTCCTCCCAAACTGAATGAGTTTCCTGAATATATTTTCGCACAAATTCGTTTAAAACTCTATGGTTACGTTCACAACCACCTATGCTTTGGTTGTGATAAGCGGTAGTGACTCTATGCGTTACATTAAAGAGTTTAGCAATATTTTCGAAAACCTGATTAATATATTCTGTCCCCATGTTTGTTCGTACTTCCTTCATAGGACCATATATGGGAATAAAATTTTCGAAAATTGCTTTCGCTACCGTTCTTGCGTCTTTACTAGGAATTGGTACTGTAATAACATAGATTGTTAACTCACATTGTAACGTAATGGTATACATATTTCGATTTGCTGTTATAGCAAAGGGACATACAATATCGAATGAGCTCTGAGGTGTCGGTGTGATAATCATTGATTCACAATGTTTCGGTTATATTTTATTTTATTGACATTTACTACAACGTTTCATATAATTTGCAACATCCCGTGACATATTTTTCCATACGTATTCAGATTTTAATTTCCTGGAACAACTGGAATAACTCGCGCTCTCGTATTCACAGAATAAGAAGGACTACAGATCTGTATTATACTGTAGAAATATGTATGTACTGTAAATCCTTAAAAACTAAACAGCTAATTTTTGCAGAACAGTAAAAAGCAAAAAAAAGGACGTGAGAACTGGTACCTACGGATTTACTAGTTATACAACCATTTTATTTGATATTACAACAAAGGGGTATCATTTTGTTTCCTTCCTGCACAATAACTAAAATATTCATAGTATTACAGTGGTACAATGGAATATCACAATATCTGCGTTGTTAAAAAAAAAGTAGATTGGATCAAAAAATATTATCTGTACTCTGCCAGCTTGCCAATGGTAATTTGTGTAATATTTTCCATTAATTGTATTGTACGTAAAATACGTCTCACTATTGATTTGGAGAAAATAGGGAGGTGCTTTTGATAATCTTCTATATGAACTGCAAACACTAAAATGCGCGTATTTGTCGTGAAAATAAACATGAATACGGATACTCAAAGTGAAACACTAACAGACGATAGAACGAGATAAGCTTCTGG
Source organism: Holotrichia oblita (assembly GCA_023690525.1). Taxonomy (NCBI): domain Eukaryota; kingdom Metazoa; phylum Arthropoda; class Insecta; order Coleoptera; family Scarabaeidae; genus Holotrichia; species Holotrichia oblita. The sequence continues at coordinate 99,443,762 of CM043017.1, read as the reverse complement.
CACCGAACGTGTTCACCAACAAAATACTGTATTTGTTTGATTTATTACGCTTACGTATTTTTCATTTTTTGATTCACTTAAGTATATATGGCTTTGCTATTGAATATGGCGGAATATTAAAAATGTATCAATGAATTACATTTTTATCACTTTCTACCCTTATTGTATTAAACGTAAAATAACAAAAGGGAAATAACCCGATAAAGAAATAGGAAATGTAAGATTTTGTTAGCCTCTTTTTATACTTGCATGCTTAACGCCCTGATAAGGAGCTCTAGTGGTTAAGGGGCCCTGATAAGGAGCTCTAGTGGTTAAGAGTTAATATTTCGTGTGTGTAATACAGGCGAAAGAAGGACAGATACATTTCTACTAGGAAAAAATTATACAGGAGTGGTCCCAAATGCAACTCATTGGTTGCCAAAGGAATCACTTACTTAAGCAAACTCTGTAATGTATGTAGTATTAACAAGTAAACTAATCTCCATGACTGGAAGCAGCCGTATTCATGGCAAATAAGAATTTACATGAAAACTTATAAGTCTGTATACTAGGTACTACAACATATCCAGATGCTATTAAACAATGATAGCATTATTGTGCTAATGGGGTGGTTGATTTAAATCATGCTTTGAATGATCAGAGCAATAAAATAAACAATCGGAATTTATCAGATATTTTAATGGTTTGATATGTGTGTGCTAATATTAGATCTTGTTCTCGACCAACTAAGCAGTTACCTCCAAACTAATTTGTAAGAGAAAAAGTTTCAGTTTGTAACTTCTTTAGTTGGTATTATTGTTTCTCTAAATTAAGGACTTCTTCAAAGCACTTATTCAATTTTAAAATAATATTAAGTTATTATATTATGTAATGACTCATCTCACTAATTTCCCATTTGGCGAAGGCTAGCAAGTTTTTAAGTACTACAACAGCAGGTAATTAATTAAAAAACTAAATTTGCCTAATTCGTATGAATGATTATACTTCAGTTTACCGCTAACAATAACTTCAGTATCTCAAGCAAACTCAGATTAATTGATATATAAAGAATCATCAGAAAAGTATGTAGTACCATTTGAGAGCAAACCTATTGTAATGACCGCTCGTAGCTTTGATCATATTTGTTGCATAGTAGCTTTTAATACTGAAAAGTTTTTATTCTTTGTTCCAAGATACTACCTAACTAAAATGATACCTACTTCTAAATTTGTTTATAGTTTTACATTTTAATTAACAACAAGCCATCTCAAACTATATTGTCGGGATCTTCTAATGGGAAGTTGGGCTTAATTGATTAAAGAAATATATTAGGAGAAGTACTAATGTATAATTGTACGAGAAAAATACGACCATTAATCACTTTCTCTTTTGTCAATCCTTTCTGCATCTATTTCTTGAAAATTAACTACCACACCGCGCCGCAATTTATTATACCAGCGTATAACACAACCAAGTCGAAAAATAAATAGAATAAATCATAAATCAACTTAGCCTATAACCTTCGGCTCTATATTTCTATTGTTACGTCTTAATACGGTTACGTAACACATCTGTAAGAAGAACAAGAGAAAAGAGCGATGAGGGCCATGTCGTATTAGATAAGTTGTTATTCTATGTATAAAAGAAATTTGGCATATCATCAAACATGTATTCAACCAAGGAGATACTGTAAAACCAGATTTAAAGGAATGAGAGAATCATGTCTGCTACATTTATCATCCTACTCCATTGGTGATTGCCGTACCTCATCAATATTTCTTTCCAAACCAAGCATGTAGGTAGGTTTGTCAAGTTGTCGGACAGTTCATTGTTTGAAGGTAGACGATAGTATTTTATATCCAACTGAGGGAGTCTGAGAGCCCATACACTGTTGATTGTATATACCTGCGAATACTGTAATATTTAAAGAAATTATACGGAAATTAATTGGATTTTATCGGCTAATGCATATTGCGTGGAGATATCCTTGCCTGTAAATACTTGTTTTTATATACATCTACTAAAAATATGATTAGAAAATATGAAAGGAAAACATCTAGTGTGTAAATAGAATTAATATGCTTGTTACATATCGCTTATTTGTAATTAAATTACTCTGTGTAATATGAGCTGTACAGGCATATCTATTCTAAAAAAACCAACAACGGTAATTTAGTGGATAATTACTTTACGGTACGACTAACATTATTTATCGCCGTACGTATTATAGCATATAATTATTTGTAGAAAAACATAATCACTTTTAAATCATACCGTAGGATATAGTCATTATATATGAATATAAATAGATTGTATGTATTTATTATCCAGACTCGTATCTAGTCTATAAAATATTAAAAAACTATATTAGGACCACATTTGCTTTCCTAATTTAAAAAGAATTGAGCAAATTAACGGAATTCCATGTATGTTATGTATAAATAACATTTACCCAACTCGTAAGGGCAAAGACAAAGCTTTTGTTGTCATTTTTTATAGCTTTTCTTCAGCTTGAGGATGAGTGTTCTACACATGTTTTATAATATAACTGGTGGAAATGATAGTTACCTTATAATGCCTTTTTACAGACATTATCGCTGCTAATAGCAGGATTTTCTTCAGTTTTATCTAAAATTTGAAGGGAACATGAAAACAAATATTATTTGGTTCTCCTTTGTTGAGTATAATTCGTTCATTCATTTTCACTTCCACCTTGCATTGTGTATCAAAGCTGGTCAATTATACACGGAACCAGAATCTTCGTATACGTTCGTTACTTCGTCATAACGTTGTCTACGTTATTAATAAACGTGAACATTTTTTTTACTAAAGTGGAAAATATGGGACGTTATAAATACAAGGTTCAAAGTTATACCGGGCGCCCCAGATCCAATGTTACATATCGCTTGTAACATTGAATCCTTACTTATTTGTAGACATAAAAAATCAAGCAAGAAGATGTTTGTACCTACCTCTAATACAATAATCTACTACCACAGATAGGTAGCGTTTAACAAAGTATGGGTTTAGTAGGTTTTATCTTTCGAAATTTTAAATAAGACACAGTAGTTTTCTATATGACGTTTCGAAGAATTATATATGTTCTGTCTTCAGACCACGTACATATATAATAAAACCATTAACATCTTAAACCAAGAAATAATTAATATAATAAAATAATTAAAATGTTGCAGATTTATTCCAGAACATATAATATTATGTCTTCATTAATAAGACTTCTTCAGTGAAAGAAACTGACATTTAATATGTGTCAAAATACTAGTCATATAAATGGCCATGCCTATCAACAAAAATATCTGAAAAACAAAGAATTCATTGATATATCGAATTTGAATTACATTCTCAAATAATAATGAAGGATATATTGGTTTAATACAACTATAAAAATTAACTATTAATTAATTCAAATCAATTTAATTAGTTAAGTGCAGATCTGTGGTATCTACTGACGATGAGATTTGACGTTCTACCTGTACGTTTGATGATACCTGTAGGTACCTTTGATATACATATATTTTTTTGTGAATTCAATTATTTCTTTTTCTTCTTGTAGCACACGCAAATACATATGTGTTTTGAAGATAATTTCTCTACAATATTGAAGTGTGTGATCGGAAACTAAGATAAATTTGAAGTTAGTTTAAATCCTAGAACTGTATTTCTACGTACCTTTAACATAACTAATAATGCAAAAGCACAAGTATGAAACTTCACAGAAAATGTGTTGCATATATTCGATAAATCCGTCGATGTATAATAAGACGTCCCTGTAGCTTAGACTATAGCTCAAACTATAACTTTTTACATACCTGCAAACTACACGGAGTCATAAAATTTTAGTCTAATTCATAGGGCTAGCTTTGTTATTTGTTGCAATAGCTACGAATAATTAAAGCCAAAATTAATATCAGTACATCTCAATGTCTACTTTCTCCTCTATTTTATGATTGGTAATTGAAATCAACGCCATCTTATGGAAGTTCAACGAGTTTCATAAATATTAAAACGACGGATACTGAGAACCATGTCCTTTTAGCATGTCTTATTTATAAAAAACTCGCGACAAGTTATAATTACGTACTAAAATAAAGACAATAGCTAATCAGTCTCATACTCGAATAGGTAAAAAGGAACTCTCGAGAAACAATGTGTAATTTACAATTCTATGAGACATTTTTATATGCAAATTTCCTGTGAAATGTATCAACCCGTTGCATTTACGGGTCGAATGCATTGTTAAATAAGCTTATCGATAATTATGCTCGCACGTTTGTGAATACAAAATAGCCGATTCGTTTGCCTGTTTGCGGGTTATGAATTTTCTGATTTACGTGCTGCAATCGATAGAGCTATGTGAAATGGCATAAATTAATTCGAAGATGTGGGACAAAGTGCATGGTGTTTGTCATTTAGCTTAATTATGACAAACTGTTTCGAATATATCCAAGTGAAATATCTTAAACGTATCATGCTGTAAATGCAAGATGATAATGCTACAAATTATCACTGAGGTAGATTATTATGGAAATATTTAAATGATTACTTTCGTCTCTATAATCTTTAATTAATAAATCGTATGTACGTATGAAAAACAGTTTAATTTAATTTTTTAACCTATCGCTGACTTTTCTAAAGTATTCTGGTATGTTTTCTTGTGAGGTTTCGGTTTCTGGTTGTCACTACTACTCTGTTCCAAATTCAAATTCTCGTATTCTGGGTCTGTTTCTTCCTGAATTTCGTATTCTTTTTTATTTTTTCTTCATCTCTAGTTCTATTTTACTCATCTTCTAAAGTAAACTAGTATTTCTTTAAACTACCTGTGGAGGTAAGCGATTTATAGTATTTTTGTACTTCTGTAGTTGTTAAACGATAATCGTTCTGTTATTATAGACTGTACCTTATAGTTAGGCAACAATATTTGAGGTTCTTCTGTCACGTATGTTTCCCGTCCGTTTACTCTCAAGACTGAGGTTCTCAATTTCTTTCCCACTACTCTCGTTTTGTTACATCTTGCGTACTGGTTTGCTTTATCTTCTATTACACTCCTTGAGCTTTCCCTCTCTCATTTATAGCATCATGGAATTCGTCAGGGAAACTTGAAGATTATAGTCCTGGTGAAAGATATTATTTATGCTGCATTGTATTTCATCTACATAATGGTTCCAATCTTTACTGTCATCATCGTTGATTAAGGACTAGTTCAACTTGAACATTACTTCAAGGTATGGAAGTAGCATTTAATACGTAGCAGTTATAATGATTTTAGATTGCGTGCTTAGTCTTGCAATTATGTCGGTTAGTACTTTTATAACAGTAACTGCGCTCCTGATTAGTGCAACAACAATAACCATAAGGCAAGTGCAGCATTTCCGACTTTATCAAACGGTCTAAAATGGATCAAATGAATTGTATGGAAAAGTTTTATTTGCAAATAATGTTGTAAATAATGTTCCATAATCTTCTGTAGTTTTCTTAACACTGACTATTTTATGTCACCGTGATATTTGTTGTCTATCTTTCCTCTCAGCTGTCAAGGTGATAAGGTGTAACGCCTATTCTACCTTCAAAATCATTCTATAATATAAACCAATTTTGAGTCAATCTTCTACGGTATGTACAACCAATTAAACTTCTTTAAAATACTTGTCAAAGACCACAGCTTATGTATCGCTTCTGTTTGCTATGCATCCCCTGTTGTATTATGGTAGTTGACATTTGCGTGCACCATTTTGATAACAAACAGAGTTCAAGTGAAAGAAGAGTAGTTTCGAATCTAATCGCACTGTATTATATGATTTTAAAGCATTAGTGCCTGTCAATTCCGAATTTAATGTCTCGTGATCTCAAATGAATTCATATATCCATTGGTCCACTTACACACTGAGTTTTTGCAGAATACTAAACTCAAGGGTTTTTTGCTGTTTGAATTAATGGTGTGGGAAAGTTTTTCACACATACCTATAAGTTTGACCTGGGTATATCTTCCCTACCGACATGTTAAATTTGTGGTAGTGTATTTCTTCTAACAAAGAGAAATACTCTTTTAGACTAAATTACGCGTTTTTTCTCTTAAAACATGTCCAGTATTTCTTTTAAATTCGAATGTCGTCTCTAAAATATACTATGAGTAGTGATTATATTAAATTCGTGCGCTTATGAATTTAATATTGACAACGTTCAATAGACAGATTGCTTTGTACGATATATGTATGTTGTGGTATTCAAAAAGGCCGTTCATGTTAATATCTAAACAAGCTTTACCAACTGGAGGCCTTTGTGTTGAATCAAATTCTTATTCAATACAGTATATATCCTCGTTTACCCCTGTCGAATGTGATAATGTCTATGTATGGGATGCAAATTATTATTGCGATCTATTTATCCGAAGTGGACATCAAAATAAGCCATTGTCATTGATGAAACGAAGTAATACGTGTGTGGTTTACTAGATATGCCTTCAGGCGAGGATGTATGTACAATTAGTCTCGTACGACGCAAGACAAGGAAGCCTTTATCCCAGATTGTGAATCTAATTAAAAGACTTAGTAACCATGAAATTTGTATAAAGGCTGTATAACTTTACATTATGCAAACTTATTAAGTATTGATATACTGTGTGTCTGTTCTCGTTTTCTTTCTTATTTGTTTTCTAGTAGTAGTCAATATCCGTTGTATATAAATTTGCTTATTTTGTACTGAGTATACTGTTTTTGACATCCTTATTGAAAAATTTCACAATACTACTAACTATAAGCTAAACTATTCATTTTTATCGATATTACAGTCGTGTAACAAATTACGATATGCACGTATAATCATTTTCAATATATGTATATGTATGTTTTTTTTACTTTCAAATATTGATTCTAATCCATCGAGTGTTTCACCTGTAGTTGCTACAGAAATTAGTAATTCGTGCTTTATAACTCATTTTCAACTGATGATTTGTAGCTTAAAAGTTCTGGTTTACGACATGTTTTAAATGTTTAGTAACCACTACTCATGGAACAGAATGGGAAAGTGTGTCTAGAATTAAAAAGCCTTTTAACGTCTTAATTTGTACGCATGTTTAACTTTATCTATAAATAAATGAATTGAAATTGAATGGAATATGTATTAGAGGCAACAGTTTCCCAAAGCCCATAGACTATTACTGGAAGAGTCAACACGATATAATAGCAAACAAAATCAACACGAATATAGAAACATTTAACCGAAGTTTAAATTTAGATGTGCTACTACTAATACTGTTACATTTATCTAAATATGTTATCAGTTGATACTAATTCACAACATACTGATTATCATATACATATATGGTATTGGTTGGAATTATTAATTTTTTAATTTGAAGAAAAACGATTCAGATGTGACACAAAAACTAGACATAGTTGATAGAAACCGTAGAGGTTATGATGTTATGTCGCAGGTTAGCCTAAATAGAATTCCCAACTTCCGGTGTACTGAATCTAGAGTTATTTGTATTGCTCACTCTATACTAAGTGTTTTCCAGTCCCATAAATTTAAGCGTCTTTTTTCAGCTTGTACCACTTTAAATGAACGCACTTCAATAAGCTAGTATAGGCTAGCTTTTCTTACTGTAAATACATAGATTAAATCATATATGACACTCGCAGTTCTAATTCCATCTGCAAAAGTCAACAATGGAAATACAAATAGAACCCAAGTAATAAAACGAAAATGTTTATGTAGACTACCACATCGTACTAACCACGCTTGCGATTAAATTATAAATAATATATATGTGTAAATGTTGAATCGGTAATTCATTAACACTTGAAATTGCTTCCCTTTACCTTTTTTGACCGGCACACAATAGCTTAATTAAATTCCATTTGCGTTTATTAAATGATACACAATGTATATGTGAACATAAGAAAAAAATCTATCAGTTTCCCTATAGCACTTCAGGAAAACATCGCATCCGACTAATTTGGTATATTCGCAAACTGAAGAAAGTCAGAATTTTGTCGTTATTTGAACACAAAATACAGTTTCACAGCGCGTCTTCGATTACTTTATAAAGGCGTCATACATACATTTATCTCTGTAAGACAATGTGCTATAGGTACACAGTGTACTATACACGTCTAGTCAAGCAGAAATCTTATTACAAATACGTGTAGCCGGTAATTTTTTGCTAGTAACTTAATCCTATTCTTTTCTCTCCTTCTATTGTTACTACAAATACTGTTAGCGGTTGGATGTCTCTTAACAATATGTCTTCTGGGTGGTCTCATATGCTCCTCATTTACTCGTACGGCATGACAAGTGTAATGTCTTATGCTCCGTACCTGCAGAAAAATACAAAGATTAAAACGTCATTTCTCGAATACCGAAATATAAATACATATTTTTATCGGTAATATGATATAACACTTAAGACTTCGTTTTCACTGTACCTCTAAAGAGCATCATAAATTCTTTGGCGTTATATTGAATGTTTGTATCCGTTTTATATACCTATAAATCAAACTGAAAGAATATTCTCTTTTCCCATGAATGATATATATACATATGTATGTATTTATCTGGATATATCGGTAAGTTGTTCGTACTACAGCGTGTAAACAGTGTGTATGCAATAAAAATTATAACGTCATATATTTAGAGAATTTCACTTCTTGTCACTGCATCTAACGCGCTTCAAATTCGAACGCAAGTAAATTTTCTAGTTATTAGTTCTAAGTTTGGTAGGTGTAATACCCGGTAATAAACAATAGTTTGTAACAGGAAAAATAAGTAATGTTCAAGTGTTTTATAGATTCTACAAGTAAATATAAATATAAACATATACAGGGTTTTTCAGACGTGCAGCAGCTATCTTTGAAACCGTATAAATTTTGAAAATATTTTTTAAATAAAAGTTTGTTGATGTTAAGTAAGCTATCATCAAAACATCCTTCAAGCTACATATTATGGCAATTCTATTCCACTTTCAAATAAAACATACTTTATATTTCAATATTTTCTAAATCCTCGTAAGACTTTATAGTGTCTTTGATGTGTAATTACGTCACCATATTGCATCATTCTTGAGATATTTACCCTCCTTTCTAGTTTTTATCAAACGCATGGCCTCGAAGAAACATAATTTTCTTAAATCAATGTTGAAGTAGAATTTTGATCTTTTGAAAGTTTATCGAAGTTATAGAACATTTATTTAAAATGATGAGAGGTTCTTAAGCAATTTGTAAATAATTACCAAAAGTGTGAACTATTTTAAGAGAAATATAACTGCTATTTAAATTTAGGCAGTGAATCAATTTTGTGTGACTTTATATCAGAATTAAGGGTTATTAAATGTTAACTAGAAGTTTGAGTGATTTCTTTCAAAAAATGATATCATCTCAAGAGTAGGAAAAATGGTACATTATAGGAACATACTTAATTTTTAACTAAAAAACGAGCGATTGAATTTGTCAATGAATTGAAATTGATCATGGAAGGCGATCCTTTGAAGGTGTAAGAAATGTCTTTAAGGATTTATCTCCTAACAGAAGTTTCATAGGTGCTAGTATCATAAGTTACTTAACGTACTTATTTTTTTGTAACTTTGGTAGAACCAGGTTAGCATCCACGTAGTTCTAAGGTTAGTTCAAACAAACTAGCAACTAATAAACCAGATTGCAAAAATTAATAATAAAATTGTCGATAATATTTATAAAAATGCGATCCATTTTCCATCCATTTCTCATTCCAGACTCCAAATTTATGGTGCAACACCATTTGAAGTATATGCCAAATTAACTGCTATCTTACTTACAAGACACCATATATGTAACACAAAACCGGTGCTTTCCAACACTGTAGGTGTTATTACCAAGGCATTAATTCAGTTAAACTACTGTGTGCGGTCAATATGTTATCTTTCATTAGGGCTACCAATAAGACAGCGAAAACAAGGTGAAGTAGTTAACCATCCTGAAGCTACGTTATTTGCAGCAGCGGCTAATATATCTTACCTTCTATTATCCAAATTTTAACGACGAGCCTTTTATGTAACATTTACACAGGCAACCAATGTACCACTAGCCTCCGTTGCTTATTTGAAATTTTTGTTAAACTTTTGCTAATAATAGGAGTATAATAGATGGAAAACACCGATAGATATATCTCATCCCGCACGTTCTGGATTATCTAATACTTTCCCTAGAATTAAAATTTCTAACAAGTTTATTGATTGATTCGACCAAAAACCATTAAATTTAGTTACATTCTTTATGATTTCAAACCCGTTCTCGTACCTCTTCCCGTTCAGAGAAAGAATTAGAAGGAAATGTTATATATTAAGAAGTGCTACATATTGACCGCAACAGGTACGTTCAGATAAAATATTTCGACAGCTTGCGAAATGTATCATGAATTAGAATTAAACAAAAAGTAGTGTAAGCCCAAACAAAGAGACAGAAAAATGGGGAACAGTATTTTTTTGCAAAATATCTATTGTAGTAAAAGCCGAAATTGTTTTTGTAATATCAAAGAAATAAATACAGATTTAGATAGGATGAGATGAGATTGTGACTTAATTTTCAAAGTTTGTACAAGTTCCCTTTTCTTGATCGTTACTTTCTATGTATACATGTGCAATGTTTGTTTAATTGGCCTCCAAATGAAAAGTATTTCTTGCTAGCTAAGCAATCATTTTCTAATTAAATCACAAAAATGACTTCAGACATGCAAAATTTCAAAGTTCAAACATACATAATTCTCAATTTATATAGCTGTAGTAATTGCACCAGTAAAAATTGCAACAGTTCGATTATCGTATGTACAGTGGACAGCAGCATAATCGATACCGTTACGGAATTTCCTAAACCTTAATAGCAATGTAGAGGGGGTTACGTTGTGCGACCTTCAGTTAGGATTTATAGTAGATATTACTATTAGTAGATAAGGTCGACGTTAGCTTGCGGTGGTGTCGATTTAAAAGCTGGCCACTGTACGTGTATATAGTACGAAAACATACCTCTAGGATAAAATTATGGAGGTTATATCAAATAAATTACATTATAAAAGAAGCTCAAGAACAAACAGATTGGATTCGAAAATCTTGGACTATAACGTCAAAGTATGTAGTGATAACCACTAAACCACAAAAGCCTTGAATGAAACATCTGTCAAGCTACAGGTATCTTTAGTAGTTTTATTATAAGTATATCAAAATACAAAAAATTAGATGCAATGGAAGATGGAGATATACGAAATAGAGCTAGAATGAAATTGTTCAGTCAGCCTACTATAATAAACAATAAGATATGATTAATAAATAAAGTTACAAGACTTAGTTTTAGTATGGTATTCGTTTGGTCTGTGATTTGTCTATGGAGATTGTTAAGTTACTTCTGATCATCATCTGATATACTGGCATAGAGCTAAATAACACACTCCTGTGAAAGTCCCTCCCTTGGAATGTTAAACCAACATTCCCAATCTTTCCAACCCGCACGACAAACATTACAAAAAATTAATAATTAGCGTAGCATTAGATTTTTGGTCAGGGTAGCGCGATTTACGAGGTATGTATAATTGAAAATGGAAACTTGGTCGGTTGTCGCGAGCACTACCACAGTTTAACATCTTAATAAAGTGTTAATGGGCTTCGTGTTGTTGAACCTATAAAGAGATCAATATGTTAGACGCGTTGCTAAGAGGCTGTAACTGAAATGGTAAAATTATGAATCGTGTTTGCCATGTAAATGAGGTAAATAATGAAGTGTCAACGGTGTTCTCTTACTGCACGCAGTGTCGACGCCGTCGTTGTTGCACAAGTTCACTTAACGGGCTTTGAACGTATTGTGCTGGGAAGCTAATATGCGGCTGGGAATTTTTATGCTCCTATATGTAAGTTACCCATGCACGTAGCAATATAGGTATATATAAAATTGAGTTGCTCCGTAAAATTAAATCAGATAATATTTATCTTCGCACGAAAGCAACAGTCATACATAATTTATAATACGTTTTTGTAATAGAGAATTTATTCGTATTTTAACACCTAACATCTTAATTTTTTGATTAAATTTATTTATTAAAATGTGAATTTGTATCACTTAATTTACGTTTCGTTTTCATTGTAGATTTATTACGAGTGGGTAGTGTAAATATTGTAGGTAGTGTTTATTCGGCTTGCGTGTTGTGAATATGAAATTAACGTTTTCTTCACGTGCTACCTTCATTCCTTACTTATTCTGCATATATGAAGGTAGTAAAAGACGCGTTATTTAGTGGAGAATTACTTCAAAGTTATGTATAAATTGTGTTATATTTAAAGTCACATGTACTTTGTTATTAGAGAGAATAGCAGTGCATAATTATTTTAATTAAATATTACGCGAGTAAATTGTGAACTGTGACAGATGGTAAATAGACATCAAATAAACAATGTATACTACGCTAGTAGAATACCACAGGACATATCAGAGTACATATTTATTTATGTAGATATTTTAGCAATTCACTAGTGAATGTAACTTAAAAGGATTTATTGTTGTAGAAGGAGGGGGTCTTGGCAGCTTTCTCGGAATCAAAGTCTTACACTATTCGTATAACTTATACAGTTTGTGATTACTATTTGCACTAGGTTTATATCGTGCGGCAACAACATTGGACACATATCCTACACCTCTGCTAGCGGTGATGTGCAGTTTGTGACGGAACGGTTCAAAAGAACTACATATTCAGTTCTCGTGAATTATACGAACTATCTCGTTTTACGTCATCTACAGTAGATTATCAGTATTGTGAATATTGTAAAGAGCTAATAATGGTATAGTGAATCCATATTCTAGTGGAACCACCCCTCTGTTGTTAGGTAAATGTAAATAGTTTAGACTGATATAAATTCCTCAAATGTCAGCCATCTGCTAAAGTAGTTAGTCGAGAGCTAAAATGTCATTGTTTCTCCGGCCTGCCTATCCTGTAGCAAACCCTTTCTCGATATTATGACGGTAGTAAACATCAATGATTTGTAAAACATTTTATTATTACCATATTATAAATGCATACGTTCGAAATGATGAATCGTTTTCACATTTTACACTCCAGTAACAGCGGTAAATGGACACGTATCTCCTCGCATAGCTTCAACCAACAAAAGGTATATTACGATAGATGAGGAATCTAAAACCAGAGATGCGTAGGTTGATCTCGAATAGAACAAGTATTTAAAACAAGCTGAAACTTCGTCCCCTTGTAAATATTTAACAGCCATTGTTCATTTATTTCACGCTACGAACCATTAAACAACTTGTTAATGACCGCATAAGAGCGTAATTATTTTAGGTATTTTTGTTGGTTTTGTTCGTTTCTAATAATTTCTTTTCGTTTTAGGCAGTTGAGTTATCTAAATTACGGTATAGAAAAGTATTTCTACTAACGCATGATCGGTATCTTTTAATAAGGTGACTTTTCTGTTACATCTCTGATATACTGATATAACAGACAGTGCTTATCTTACCAGTTACTTCGAAAAATCAGTTGCTATTTCACATACAGTATATTTCCTTTGATGACATCTATGTATATATGAGTTTAATCACCGAATTTAACAACTCAATGGAATGTGTCATTATTCTATGACGGGTACACATACACATGTATGTATATGTAGATAGGCATATGTTACTATTAGCATACCAGACTGAGTCTTAAAATTAGGTATATATAATTAGATATTATTAGTGATATTCAATATACCGCTGGTTTTGAGAAATAGGATAAATAACGGCGAGAAGAGGTACGAAAATTTGCTAAGAAGTGGGGTCGCGTATGAGTCTATCACAGTCTAGTCTACAGCACTGTGATATACTCTTACGCCACCCCACTTCTTAGCGAATTTTCATACCTCTTACCCCTTCCAGGCGTAATTTATCATATTTCTCAAAACGACCGTATGACATGTACATACATATATGTAAGGTATGAGACATGCGTCTGAATATTTTAAGTTTTGGGCATTGTTCATAACAATCTATACCAAGTTGGCAATGATATGTTGTTGGTAGCCATAGTTTCTATATAACATCAGATTTATTACTTATCTATATATTTATGTAATAACATCCGTATATATTTACACGTGCTTAAGATGTTAGGTTATACTATTAGGAGAAATTAAAATGATTGATAAAGCTAATTGCAAGCAATAACATACCACTGAATATAGTTTTCGATAACCATTGCTATTGCTTGTGCTAATTTGACAATGACTCCGAAGATTGTATTTTAGATAGTCTAGGGGTTTTTTGATTACTGAATATCAACATGTGTATGTATATGGTACCTACATTTATTCTTGCGGTAAATTTTAATATACGTTTGTTATACAAGCCCTTCAGTCAAGCTTGCTTTTTCAGTAAATCGTATAGGTAAGATGTTCCCAACATTTTAGACAACCCCATTATGATGTCTTGTTTAGTGAAATACACATCACACACCGCGTGCGGATCCCTTAAAAAATTCGGCTACTTAAAATAAGTTACGCCTGAGAAGCAAGTATTTACTATCATGTCATCATCATCCAATCGTTAACATGCCCATTAGGTTCGGTCAATTATATGGGGCATCGCTTGGCCATAAGTTATCATTACATCTGTGCGTATGGACCGACTTAACATATTACCTTCTCTCGTTTGCCGAGGGGTTTAGAAAACCACGAAAAACCGGACTGAAAAAGGAGGTACTAGCGCTTGATCCCGAGACCTCTGATTAGAAGTAAACGTACTAGCTACTACGCGATTATCTCGGTGGCTATTTTGTAAACACTAGTCTCTGGGCGATGTCTAATAAAAATCAGCTAATATCAAACCATAAAGGACAACTAACTCAATCCATTTTTATTATTTTTATGATTACATAATGTACATTTAATTTATTAGAAAATTCAAAATGGGTTTGCTACAAATTTTAGACGAATCCCGATATACATCAATTAGGGTTTTTCCATTAATTCAATGTCTTCAATGGAGTTACCTTTTAAAAAGGAACATTTTTATAGGTTTCTAGTTTCTCTAAAATGTGGAAACTAATTACAGCCATCTGCATTCTGAACTCAATTAGTTATGTTTGTGGAAATAATTCAGGATCATGGCCAGTATATTTCTAATGTGGGAAGATACAAACGTAATTTTTGGTGTATTGTACCCCCAGCGGCATACGACTTAGGTCAATAGGGGTTTTGAAAAACGGAAGTATCTTCGCAAGGCAGAGTCAATGGTGCCACTCGAGTGTCCGAGATGGACCAAGTTGTAAGGAATGCTTTTAGTTGCTCTGTTGTTTTTGCTTCCTAGTATCAAGACCAAGAAACGTACGGTCTCGCCCAGAGGACCTTCTTATGGCCAGGAAGAGTGAAAATAGCGCCTTCTCGACAACTGGCAAAATTGCGGGTCACGAGGAAGAAATGTGCATTGACTGCACGAAAGGCATGGCCATTTAGTGGATAATGGACTGTGAGCATGTTAAGCATTTCGACCCATTTAATTACACCGAAAAGCGAATGCTACTGTGCTAGACAATAATGAAGTAGCGAATAGATGTGTATAATGCTTCCTAACAGAAACAACGCTGGGTGTGGTTAACACGCATATCTTAAAGTCGTTCAAATCTTGGTGAGCGCTTAATCTGGGTATGCATTAAATCACACCACGTTTACCGACAGCAAGTCATAAAACCGAGCGATATTGCATATAACTGACGTCTGCTTTTAATACGACTAAAATAGGCAATGATTGGTCGCCGTGTTGCGTCCTGTACTACTTCCCTACATTTGAGGGCGCGTAGGTTTGGTTAACCTACATGACATAGAGCTGCTACTCTGATCAGGCAGTTCTATGGATTCCTATACCATCAAACATGACCAAGACACTAGAGTTGGGATAAATCGACATTATTCGTTTTCCCTAGTCTACGAGTTACGGAGGAACGATTAGTGATCCTTCCATGTAACATACAGCATCTGCAGGATGGTAGTTTTGCTATCTATTACATCTTCAGTTAGCAGTACTACATCGCAGTCCTGGTAAGTAAAAGTTATTCTAGGTTTTTACTAGAAGTACACCATTTTTAATTCCGCGACGACAATAGTAAATTATTTCTGATAGTATATATGGAGGTTTTCTGTTGATGGTGGTATTTCATGTGTTGATAATTTTTGGAATAACGTCGCAATATCTGTCTATCAGTTGTTGCGAATGGTGCCTCATTTCAGAAGAAATTGTGTCAAATCGTTTCACAGAATGCATTGCTAGCTTTAGTGTTGTAATTTTAATTATTTCGAATATAATTAACTGTTAAATACTACTAAGAAGATAACTTGTATTTTCAAGACATAAATACAATTTTAAACACACTGTCCTAAATATAAGCTTAATGTAGAACAACATGCCGACAAATCTTAACAAACACCGCTTGTAACTAAGCAAAAAAAACATCAAAGTAGTGTGTTAAATATACATATATTATGTACATATATAATATTTTAACTGTATCACAGCATTCTTCATCATAATTTGTCTTTCAGTGTCCGTCCCTATAGCTGATATAAGTTGAATTATTACTGGAAATTGCATATAAGTTTGCTGAAGATGTATCTGACGCGTCACAAAGAATGTAAAGTGTACTTGCATCTTTAATTATATACTTTGTTTTTTTTTTACTTCATGGTTATATTTTATCTTCGATGGGTACATACTCAGATATGTAATACAACATACATACGAACACATTGTTAAATAACCTTGCGTATGTTGACGATAATTTATACTGAGAAATCTATTCCGTCCATATTTCAACGTCTAGTCTCGACAAAGTAAACATTTTTGGGTTCAAAGAAAATTATGTTAACATAAATTTCGAAAATAGCCCGCGTTGCGCTTCGACAATTTTAAACATATACTTCGTTATTGTCAATATATGTTGCATTAATGGACCTAGCGTATGTCGCTGACTAACATTCTTGTAGGTAATACTTTTTCTTGTACGTGGGCGGCAAAACTCTTAGAAGAAACCGCTTTTATAGTTAGTATCAGCCGCAATGACCAATTGATATAACGATCCCTTCCATAGAGTAAACTAGTTTTTATTGTACCCTATGATGCTCGTTAGAGGACACTAATTAAACTGAATAAATCAAATATTCTATAGATATTTATCTAACACAAACATTCGCATATTGGATTCAGATACGATTTTTTAAGAAAATTGAATAACTCAAAAAGAGCTGATTTTGGTTACAACGTACCTTTATAAATTTGAATGCAGAATTACACACACAATCTGAAGAGAAGAAAGTTAACGTGAACTTTTGGTAAACCGGAAGTGATACAAAAGCGTAAATAATTTTACCAATTAAAACGGATGACATTATCTCTAACTACAAATTTTCAGAATTGTGGGCTTTCACGAACATCGAAAAGTTTTAACGAACTAGTTCCGCGAATAACTTTCTATACTGCAATAGGAAATATGGTGTTGTTTTTATAGTGTACTAGCAGTAAAATATGTACTTAACTTCAAGGATGCTGGATGCTGTACGGGAGGCCCCGTATTTTTGTTTCCTGTACTAAAGCTCGTTCAAAAATAAACATTACACTGGAACCTCGCTTATCTCCGCGGTCACTTATATCCACCCTCACTTATGTCCTCACTAAAGCGCTCATTTATATCCGCTCGGCATCCACCACCGCATAGTGCACGTATTCACATGAGCCAATCAGCGCATACCATGGCCTTTCCTCTCCGTTAACGGGATTAGAGTGGGGACCCCTCTTGAGAGGATGTAAGTGAATGTTTACGTTTCCCGACCGCGGATATAGACGAGATTCCAGTATATTTTCAATCGGTTGAATCATACAAATTTCCGGGACCAGATGGAGTGTTTCTAAGACTACTGCAAGAGGCAATGCGAGTCATTATGGGGCCCCTATTGGAGATACTTAGGGCTAGCCACGCCTTGGAATATATCCCAAAGGCTTGGAGAGACGATAGGTTTGTGTTTATTCCGAAACCTGGGAAGGACACGTATACACATCCAAATTCATTTAGACCAATTAACCTTACATCCTTTATGTTGACGACTATGGAAAAATTATACATCTTAGCATTAAAGAGGGAGCATTTGCTAAATCCCTTCTACATCGTCTGCAGTGAACATATCGGATGGGCAAATCGGGAGAGGCCGCCCTGCGTAGTTTGGTAGGAGGACTAGAAAGCAGCCTACATCAAAAGGAGCTTGCCCTCGCGGCTTTCTTAGGCATGGAGGGTGCATTTGATAACACATCAACAACCTCGATCAACCCATCCTTAATGGACCGGACCATCAACCACACGACCAGCAGATGGGTGGATTGCATGGTGAAAAGCAGTAGTAGTAGTAGTCCATGCCCAAGTGCTAGATAAACGCATCGCCATGAAAACCACTAGAAGGTGTCCTCAAGGGAGAGTACAGTCATCTCTCTTGTGGAGTTTAATTGTGGATGACCTTATCAGGTCATTAAATGACAGACGGTTGTGGACGCAGGGTTTCGTTGATGACATTGTCATAATAGTCAGAGGGAAATTCTCGGGCGTAGTGGCAGGCATCATGCGCTATGTACTGCGAATTGTGGAGGAGTGGTGTCTTATAAAAGGCCTCTCAGTTAATACACAGAAAACAAAGTTTGTTGCCTTCACCAATATGAGGAAACTCGATGACCTGGGCGGCATTAGACTGTTTGGGCAAGAGTTACAATACACCTACGAAGTAAAGTATCTGGCTGTTACGCTTGATGCTAAACTGAACTGGAGAAATTAGTCAGCATAACGAACAGGGCTACGGAACTGTTTTGGCGCTGCAGAAGAGTTGTTGGTAAAACCTGAGGATTAAAACCGGAGGTGATTCATTAGCTATACACTGTAGTGGTGAGGCCAACAATAACCTACGGAGCCGTAGTCTGGTGGAGAAGGACAGAAGTATCCTCGGCACTGGGACTGCTAACTGCTGTACAGCAACAGGCGCTGCTGGGAATCACCGGAGCAATTAACAGCACAGGAACCGCATCCCTGGAGACCATTGTGGGCCTCCCTTCGCTGGATCTTTACGTAAAGGCGGAGGCTATGACTGCGATCCTTAATCTGAAAGCAAATGATACCCCAATATTGGGATAGCAGGGCACATAGATACTACGGGTACGGTACTGGACGGGCCTTTGCTGCAAATGTCAACGGACAGTACGGCCTCTGAAATTAGTTTTACTGAAAAGGTTAAAAGCTCAATACCGAACAGAGACCAGCCAGATAACTGGTTCACGGATGGATCCATATCCAATAAGGGCACAGAAGCCGGTATTTATGGTCTCAGCCCAACACAGAGAATATTTTTAAGCCTGGGAGAGCATGCAACGGTCTTCCAGGCGGAAGTATTCGGTATTGCAGAGCCGATTGCAAAGGGAGGCTGCACGAAGACAAAAATAAACATAATGACTGATAGTCAGGCTGCTATCAAGGCAGTTGTGAATCCTCTTACCAGGTCAAAATTGGTTAAAGACTAAACAGCACGTCAATACACTGGCACTAGAGAACGAGGTATCTTTGATCTGGGTGCCCGAACATGCGGATATTAGAGAGAATATAATAGCCGATGAACTAGCGAGGGAGGGTTCTAGGAAACACTTCATAGGACCACACCCGTATGTGGAATCACAAGAGATTTTACTAGAAGGGCGATTTGATCTTGGTTAGATAAAGAAAGAGTAAGGAAATGGTGGTCGACTAAGGGTCAACTCCATACTAAAGCGCTAATAGGGTACGGGAACGCTAAGTTCTCTGAAAGCCTAATTAGACGCAATAAAAAACAAGTTAAGACTATTATTGGATTGATAACTGGACACTGTCCCTTAAGGAAGCGTCTATACAACACGGGTCGAGTGATCGAACGCTGGTGCAGAAGATGCGAGTTACAGGAGGAAACAAGTTTACATGTAATCTGCACATGTGAGGAATTGAAGGTACTCAGACAGAAACATTTCGGAAAGAATCTACTGGAGCCTTCGGAGGTACTCAAGTTTCCAGTGGACCAGTTACTGGACTTTATAGAGGACAGTAAACTTGTCAACCGGTAATGAGGGTTTCAATAGGGATGGTACAAAGAGCACCCAGCTCAAGTGCCTGGACTACAGGTGTCCAACCATAACTGAATAGATAGACAAATAGATTATTTTGCATAAAATTATATACCTAGCCTGTAGTCCGAATCTGCGCTTTCTTTCGCGAGTATGTGTTTCAAACATCATATTGCCGCCTATATTTGTCGGTTTTTCTCTAGCTCGTTGTTATATGTACTGGAAAGCTTCTTAAGGAGAACGAAAAACAATAAAACTAGGGAAAATACGGTAGAATTTGTATATAAATTTTGACTCAATGTACTTGTTACACCGCAATGAGTCATACAATTACACGCATACATAATGCGCTTATTATAGGAAATTGGTTGTGTGAGTTTACGTGTTATTTGAATATGTTTGAGTGCGATGAAAATATAATACATTATAATGCATACCTACTGTAAAAATAGCTTGATGTTTTGAATATTTTTCGAGATACTACTACGTTTTTTTTTATCATATGTATACATCGTATGTTACATGATGTATATATAATCAAACTATAAAACATAATTGTTATTAGGCTATTGGAATTTAGGTAATGGTAAAAATAAAAACTAAGACAACGTTTATGAAAATTACACTTATAGGAGTGTGCTGTGGGTTTTATCGTATTACACAAATATTAATTCTAAGAACGTATGAACCCAGGGCTCGTGTAGGTAGACATTTTGCATAAGGTTCAATATCGCTTACATCGCTGGCCCTATGTAACCATATTGCCGTTCTCCTTAAGAAGCTCTCCAGTGTACATACCACTATATTACATATACTTGTTATACAGAAAAAGCTCCATAAAAATAATCCAACTTTCAGTTTTGTTACTCAGTGAATAATCTATACCCAACTAGCTGGCAAATTATGATTCTCAAAATAATTAAAATTTAAATTTTGCTTGATGAGCCAGGTTTCTATTAAACGGATAGTAGATAGATAGAACTAAATGTTGTTATCCTTCAAATATTGTGAAAAAATATGGTTCGCTTTATTGACGGTCAAAAATGGACAATTCCGATAAAAAAATTTCATTTGATAATTGAGGACTCACTTTATTTCCTTCATCTTGCCAAAACGAAATAAAAAACGGTTAACACAGGCATTTTCTGGCCAAAACTGCGGTTTCATTACTTGTTCGAAGTGTCTAGACGGAAAGGATACTCTAAACGACGAATATCGTTCCAGGTATTTATTTTTCAACTATTCGCATTCTACCTATTTAATGGATTTCGATTTTAGGTAACCAGAAACATCTTCTATTTTGTAGTTTTGGATCTAAATTATATACGTGTAGGTGTGATAAACTAAACTGCACCATTAATTATCGCAGAGGTGTCAGATCCTCTTAAAGCCTCTAATTTCTTCGAAAACTTCTTTTTATGCGACACCACATTCCAATTTTCATTGTCGTTCCGATAAGCAATGACTTTTTGAACACTACCTGTAGGTAATGTTGATTTTTCTTGTGAACGCGGCTGGAATATTTTTTTCTTTGCAAACAAACAGAAGAAAAAGAAACAGTTTTCGATGTGGAATGACCTCTTTATTTTTATAACATTATCTTCAACTAATTTTTCATATTTTTACACATTACTCGAATTAACTCAATGTTAAATTGTTTTAAGATTACTTCATTTTCTAACTGATAATTTTTTCTGTAATGGATTTCCTTTTGTATTATATGTTTAACTACATATGTCAGAAAGCTCATCACTTTTTAGAAAGTTAACGACATCTTTAGTGTTAGATCTTAAACCAGGTAGCATAATTGCGATTTAAGTTAAGTACAATTACAATAATAGCGAAGAATAAAATAAAATTATTCGCCTGATGCTCTACATGTGTCAGCTCTCTGAAGACTCGATGTCTACTCCCCATAATTTATGATTATGATCAAAATAATGAAAAAGTAAGCTAAAATATTGTAATAATCGCATAAATCGTCAGTTTTTACTCGATTATCATTGCGATAAAAACAAGATTTTTGGTCAAAAATCGTGATTTATAACGATATTTAATAGATACAATTTATAATTTAAATTTGACTTTTCATTATCAGAACGACATATTATATAATCATACATGGTTGTAGTGACTTTTTTGCTAATAAAACTATTATTTTGTCTTTTTCAGAAACCGATAATCTTAATTTTAATAATTACTATTATCTCTAATATTTAATTTTTATAATAAATATTTGTTAACAGGACAGTAGGTACATCTAGAAGGTCGCAATTAAAATTTGCATCGTTCTATCAATTTAGTTTAATTTTAATACGTTTACACCAGTTAGACATGAGGAAAAGTAGGAATCAAGTGGAGCCACTTTTACCAAGAATATTAAAAGTCCACATAATCTATCCGCTAAAAGAATATTAGAAGTATATGTATATATTTGCTCATTAATACTTGAAGAGCGTACGCGATGCATGTATTGGTTAAATCATACATTCTTTAATAGTACAAACAGCATCGCATAACCTTATATGTTTTCTCCGCTTTCAAGTACAATTGTTGTAATTAAAATACTATTCAAATTGAGCATTTAATAGTTATCCTTGTAACTATTTCCCAGTCATAAAACACATCCGTAAACAATAATAGCATAGTTTATTTTGGACACATGAATATGTATGTTTTATATGCATGCAGGTATGTAAATGCAAGTCATATCAGTACGTACACAAGACTAGGGCGTACTTATACAATTGTACAATTTTAATGCTATGTTAACAGTGGAATATTGGTGTCGAAACAGAGTACATGTACTTTGTTTAGATGAATAGTGTATCTGTCTTACCTCATTATAATCGGTTTAGTTATGAGGCTGGTTTTGTTGTGACAGGATACTATCTAACTATTGACCTACATCATATAGAGTTGTTATGTGCACGTTACGTAACCATTCAGACTATTGAGAGTATTGTCTCTATGGTTGCCAATAATATTTCTTTTGTATAACAACTATTGTTAGGCAAACATAACTGGTCAAGATCTACCATTGTTATTCGTATCAAATCAAAGCTGTGTGAAATTTTAGTAGTATGCTCAGTTACTTTTCAAACAATTTTAATAACTTGTAGTACCACTTATATTTAATATCATGCATTGGTAACATTTTTTAACATATTGACCCCTACTTCTAAGTTTCACGTAGAGGTAACGATGTGTTTTTGGTCGTTAAATTAAAATGTGATTTTATGTATAATTTCAATTCCTTTCTTAATAAATAATTGCATACTTAACTATATGCTTCCGATTTGTGAAATATAGATATTATTATTGCTTTACTATTGTAGTAAGTTCTTTGGCGTATTTCACTTTAATAGTGTATATGTTCTACATGTAATGAAGTTTTTTAATTCCGCTAGCACAGTTCAATGGCATTCATATATTTCGATGAGGTTTTTTGTAGGGTAGCTAGGTCACTTTTTCGCCAGTATACATAAAACGACCAGCATAAGCTGAATGTATTTTTGTCAATATTTTAAAACATCCAATTGGATGGTCATCTGTAAATGAAACCAGTCTCAAAAATCCCAGCAGAATTCTTCTTATTTCTGTATAAGCTCAAAACTAGTTAAATTTATCAGATCGTCAAACAAAAACAAATTATTTGAGTGACTACGTCTGTATTAATTTCTGCAAGTTCTTTTATTTACATTTATTTCAATAGCGAGCATTCTTTAGGACGAAGTAAGTAGTCTTTTGCTTAAAGCTAATCAATATTTAAAATCTCACAGGTTGTTCAAATTAAAAATACAATTAAATTCATACATAGAGACGTATGCTTTTAATAGAATTAAGATATAGAATATAATACTGTACGTGTACACCATCGTATTTTTAGAATGTCTGAACAGGCAACTACCTGCATTTTCATCTTTCTAGGCATACACACTAGTTCTGAAATTTAATACACAAGAGGATAATGTTACCGCGGGATATTTTCAAGAATATTTGGAATAACATATCGGGTTTCACTGTAAGACTATCTTATTTCTGTGGTAAAAATCAAAACGCTTACGGAACGTCGAATACGTATTTGTGCAGTATTTCACGTTTGTTGCTATATTCGTGTTGTATACGAACTATAATTAATAACTTGATTTATATTATTGTTATGTTGATTTATAAGAACTATCAACGTCACTGTACACATCAGTGACGTTGATAGCTTTATATTTCGAAATACAACAACGAACGTACTAACACCGAGAGGCTACTTTTTCACTGTGTGATGGAGTATCTCTATCTTACTTTTTTCGAAGAATGATGAATCGTTTTAATATCAATCTCATGATACCGCCAATGTTTTATTTACTAGGTAACAATAAATAAGAAATCCGGCGGCGTATATTTTTGTTCTTGTAGTATTGCTAATAAACGGTTGCTCATGAGATCTATCTATTTCTGATAATTAATTATAGTGTGATGTTATATTTTATGATCTAAAATTACAGAAAACTAATAGCCCCAGCCATTACATTATCGATTTGTTTTAGATACCCGCTGGCGCTCTTTTTATATGAAGTTAATTATACCATTTGCGGTTTTAAAGAATATGTTCACTTTCACTAATAAGCAAAAGCATTTTGATGGAAATTACTTGTGTGATCTTGCCTTGTATGAGAAGTTTTATCTTTGGAACTTTTCTTCGATTATAAAACGATTAAAATATATCAAATCAATTGAACTGTTGCATGTAAGTAGGAGTATTTATTTTTCCAGGGGAAAATGCTTTATGCACTTAAGCACTTTGGTTGTGTTTGCTTTCGGTTTGCTTTCGTTGTGGATGCAATTCACTTTTATTGATGAAGAACATACTTTCTAATAAATAATGCAGGATCAAATGGAATAGAAATGTAATGTATTAAAATACCGTACCATACCAAACCAATGGTTACTGTACTGGCAACCATTATGTTCAGTATAAAATATTATATTATTGCAGGTTTCCAAATAGTACTCAGTGTATTATGTTTAATGTGAAATTTATAGCAGAAAATTGTGATAATCATTAACATAAGTTGTAGTAATTAATAATACAACAAAAAATAGTAAAGAAAGTACCACAAAATTGTCCATAAACTAACACCACAAAAGTAGAATAACACATGTACGCCTATTGAAGTGTTTCTACCGAGTATGTGGCATAATGACAAATACGCTAAAACATGATTCAGCACCACTACTTAATAACTTTTACGTAGGTGGGAATTAAAACATGTATAACCCACATTTTATGATATATACTACTAAAATAAAATCACTACAAACATTTATTTAAATAATGTCTATAAGAAGGAACTAAATACAAAATAAAATAAAATAAAAGCTCAAGAAATAGAAAATCTACTAACTAGACGTTTTGCCACTAATGTAAGTGGCTTCTTCAGATGCAAAAACTAACAAGAGAACACCGGCGGGTGTCCTCCTCCGATTTCGATGAAACTTTACAGATCAAAAGAATACCTTAAAATAAGAGACACGTATTTTTTTATCGGCGTACCCGCACGATTTTGGGATACAGCCTCCTTCAAAGTTTGGACGATTTTTCAATTTTCTAAATTATTTCCTAAATTATAACAGATACTAATTTTATTCTTAACATAATTTGCGGCATATTGCAAAAGCGATCTTTGGTGGTGCATAATGAAAAAATTAATTATTAAAAATGCGGGGATATGGGGTACCACGTCTTCCGATATTAGCTTTTTGTGAAGATATCTATCTTGAGACCATGTATTATGCTGGAAATTACGTTAAGGAAAAAAATATTTCTGCTATAGTTCATTTGATTTATATCAATAGACAAGTTTATTAATTTTGAAACTTTATTATTATTTTTCTATTTTTACAATTATTAATTTTCTAAACTTGTTATAGGTACATCATCATATTCTATGTTCACTGGATCTCTTGGTGCAGAAGTAGAACACTAGACACTTTAGTGGGTTAAAGTGTTTAGTGTTCTATCATATTCTATGTAAAATCGGCCTTCTTTCGATGAATAAGAAAAAGAAAAAATGTAAAAAGAGATGGGGGGTACGGGGTACCACGTCCCCCGTTATTAACTTTTTGCGAAATGGACGACGCCACCCTTCGGGCCATGCAATATGCTGCAAATTATGTTAAGAAGAAAATTTAATATCTGTTATAATTTAGGAAATATTTAGGAAAATTGAAAAATCGTCCAAATTTTGGAGGGGGCTGTATCCCAAAATCGTGCGGATACGCCGATAGAAAAAACGTGTCTCGTGTTTTAAGGTACTCTTTCGATCTGTAAAGTTTCATCGAAATAGGAGGGGGATACCCGCCGATGTTCCCTTGTAAGTAGGGATGTCAGGTCGCAGGCGCGAGGCGACAGATACTTTCGCGAAGAGTGAGGTAACATGAAAGCTAACATGAAGATCTCTGTATTCGATGGAGATTTCAGAAATAAGCTTAACAAATCATGAGAAATTTAAGATGTGAGATGAGTATTTCTTATGTACTTCTTAAAGGTATGTGCGAGTAATTAAATGATCTGACGTTTAAATTTCGAGGTGAGGTCATGCCACAAGAGACTATAAATACCATCCTGCAAAAGACCTGATATTTTGGCCACGTACTGTGATCTGTCCAAATGATGATTGACGTGGAAGGAACTTAAGGCTGTACCTTCTACTTTAGATATGCTTTGTTGAGGAGGCTTATATTTGGCTGTTTCAACACGTATAATGTCTATTTTCCTTAGGGACCGCGCGAACAAATGATTGTATTCAAGATCTAATATCTTATTTTCGAATGCTTTTGGGAGTCGCAGAGAAACTTAAACCCTTGGATAATGGTATTTCAGCCTTCGATAATAGGCGTGCGGATAGATTTTTGATCATGTTTGATGATGAATGGGTTTTGGTTGTTTTATTCGAGGCAAGTTGGGAATATGACTTTCCTTAATGCGTTCTAAGCGTGTTGCCTTTAGAGTGGTTTACACATCGAGTTACCACGATCTTCTGCTATCATTCACTTAGAAAGTTTTTGTCTCTAACGTGGTCTACAGGCCGAGTTGCCGTGACCTTCCGGCATTCCAACCAATTTCTTGCTTAATTTTAGCATCTTGATCATTTACAAATATAGATGCATCGCAGGTACTTTGAGTATGTGCATGATATTTCCTATGTGCTGATAAATAATACTACGAGGGCAACAAGTGATAATCACTAGGCAACACTTGTGATGTGACAATTTTTCAGTCAAAGCTCTTTCTACTGTACCGTAAGAACTCCCAGGAATCCGAGCAACAGGTTCACTGACGGCAATCCTCCTATTTTGAAGCACTTCGCGTTGGATCATCTCGATAACCGTTAACGAAACTGACGGTCTTCCACTCCGTTCATGGGGTTTCTTCCGACCGGTACTAAGCTTCCTGCACCACTTTCGGACGTATTGTGAACGGCCATATATTTGCCTCCATACACTTTTGTCAACTGACGATGAATATCCACGGGTGGAGACAGAAAGTGAATTACGGAACGAATCTCGCACTTGGCGGGATCACAGTCAAAATGTCCATCTCGGACAGCTGCTGAGCCAAGACAGGGAGGCGCAGCAAAGCGCGGCCGGGGAGAATCGAGAGTGGGGAAACTGCCACGCACAGCGATGTTGCCAGATTTTGCCTCGCACCTTCCCGTGCAGCTGGAACTCTTTGGGAGCCTTATTTCTGGATCCACCCTCGTATTGGTAATTTGTCTGTATTTGCCTTCAGATACGCATACAATTGAACCAAAGCGAAGACGGCTCAGATACTGTAAGTAGGTACTTCTAAAATGGTAAAAATTTCAGTAACTGAAACACGCTTTAGGTTCACCTCATTTTGAGAAATAGCTGCATACAACTGTGTCATCAACTATTTACAAGATTAGTTGGAATAACAATTACTTCAACCTCATTAATACTGAACTGCGAAATGTTACAAATATAGCAAGAAAAGTAAAGAAGAAAGCAATATTAGATTGCCGATAATCTAAGCAACTCAGCTACTATTAGTTTGTTCTTCCTAAGAAATGCCATATATTATTTGGCTTGCTATTTTAGATTTACGTGAAACAGGTTTTTAATAACATAACAAATGTAAATGTATTTTTTGTTTTTTAATTTGTAACACTTTGTAATAATTAAAAAAAACTGGTCTTCGACTGTTCTGGATACTACGTGCGTGTTTCTGATTGTGACGCTACATTAGCGCCATTAGTATGAATCAGTCTCCTATATCCTATTATATACTGCTATACCTATTATTGATAGAATCTTGTGAGTTTTATGTCGACTGTTATTGAGTGTATTGATATCTATTGTCCCTGCAATAATACCACACGCGGAAGTTATATACATATATTACGCTTAATTACGATTATTTTTACAGGTAGTTTGTATGTAGGCAAACAATAAACAGAAACGTGTATGCTTCAAAAATATGCGCGGGTGGTATATATAGCGCTATTGGTATTGTTTGAAAGAAAATTTTAATCATCGCGGAAGTAACACCGTATTGGTTAGCAGTTCTTGTTAATTTCGTTTTTTTTCAGGTAAATGTGGTTTAGTAAAGGTTAATTTTATTGTTTTAATGTTAGCATGTTAGTCTTTTTATAACCTTTTGCTAGTTAATTGTTCGTCGGTACTGCCGCATTGACAAATATTGTGAAACATGATGGGCGTCATTCTGCCCGAGGTATTCATCCCCTTGCAAGATTGTATTTTTAAATTCCACTAAATTACAACTTATTAATCTAGTTTGCATCTAATGTTTGGCATATAGGTACAATCTTAAATATGTTGTACTCAGCTTACAGATTTATCAAATTTTAATAAGTTGCACTATTCTTTGCAGTAGCAATTGACTTGACACGACTTAAGTATTCTCCCAAAATAGTGTCTCTTTTCTATTCCTAAAATTATAACTGAAAACGTTTGCTGCCTATATAATTTGTGGGAGTTGTAAGAGAAGCAAAGCGTTTGACCTAAGACAATAGTTAGTATGCCATTGCACGTAGCAGTAACAATATTTGATGTTTTTACAATATTTGATGTTTTTATTGCGAAGTGCCTAAATTTTCATCATAGGTATATGATTCTGCCTACATTTCTGATAAAAATTTAGCGGTTAATTAATTTTAAATACTAGTAGCGAATATCACCTTCTAAACATGTAATATTTAGGAAATTTAAAATATTTAGAAAATAATTAATAATTTCTAAGACTAAAATGAGGAAAATAAACTATTCCCGCACAACTGTGTAACGTCACCTTAAGACATATGTCGCTACACTGTCATGCGGTAATTTTTTTGAAATTTCGGTCGTTCTTATAGCTACCAGTTTACATATCAATAAAAATTTATATTTCCAGAAATAAAAATATCCTTTTATGTAAAAATTAACACTATCCTGACAGTGAACAATAATTGTGTATATCTAATAATTGATTTAGTCTAGTTGTATATGTGTATTCCTTAAATTTATATCACGGACTACGTAACATAGTTTTTCACTCTTAATTTTACTTCTAACTCATTGCAGCTTATCTCGTATAGCATCACGTCTGTGAAAGACATTATCAGCTAGTATACAGTAATTAATATTAGTGTAAAAAAACCATTAACAATGTCCGGTATGCATATAACTTATTTTTATCGAGCTCAGACAATCCAAACAATTACGAAATAATTACGAAGATTATGACGCGCTAATTGCTTTTACTGATCAAGGGAAAATTGTTTTCATACAGGAAGAGATACGCTCATAGATAACACGAAAAATGGTATGCTTTCAGCTTGTAACTGCATCTGGCTCCTTAATTATTATTTTTAATGTACATGTATAGTTGTATATCACCACAGCGTTATATGTTCTTTTAATTAATGAGATAATTATACGGAACTTTACGACCACCCCAAAAAATTTATTATCGGTCTCGACCTCCTGACCTCAGCGTTCGAAGTTGTGTACACTTTGATGTTGAATCGACTCAATCGGAAGCAATAAACATCCATACGTGATATAACCAGTCCATTGAAACAAGTACCGACATAACAGTAGTAATGATTACTACTAGCACAGAACGAATTCCAAGTGCTTGTTGATATGTTAAAAATTTATTATCGTTGCATGAAGTTTCTATGTGTATTTACGTGTTTATACAATATTAAAGTAGACGGTAGCGCAGCTAGAAGTCATATAGTTTTATAATCAAATAAACTACTGTTTTAGGTTGTTGCTGCTGTTGTACACAAATTGCTGGAGTTTCAACCTGACAATTCAACACTTAAATATTAGATATACAAATACCTAAGAATGTCCTGGATGTAAACAGTGGACAATAATTAAACTTAGATTACTGAAATATATTAATATAAGGACTAAAGACCGCAAGAATTGGTTCGATTCGTAGCGGCCGTACATCGGGAGCGTTAACGGCGTGTGCCTATCGTACGCATTTGCATGCATTGCAAGTACGCGTACCTATAATTCGGTTGCAACGCATTTAAAATGTCGAAAGTTCGTGAAAATGCTTCAACGTGTTTGTTTGTTAATATCTAAGGTAAGTTTGTATATTATGTCTGTGTTTTTATTAATTCTAGTATAAAGTTTCTCTAAATAACGCCCATTTTCATTTCCGTAAAGCCGATGTAGTTACGCCTCTGTTACCGATCCACATTTGCGGTCTTTTAATGACATTACACGCAATTAAATAAATAATAAATTTACTGATTAGAAACATCCTAGGGCAATTTGCTGCTTCTATTATAAGCACGAATAGAAACTTCTTCGTGTCTAACCTTTTTTGAGGTTACATAAATTTCGGTATATCAAGCTTCTTAGATTGACTAGAATAGGTCGAGGTTCTCTATAATTGCCTTAAGACCATTCTTTAACAGGAGCTAGTATAAAATTACGGATGTGCTTTTCAAATCAAGAGCTGATATACCGTGACTTGATACTTCTTTCTCAAAGGGTCTGAGACCATGTACATTTTTAATTCTTATGTCATAAATTTTGATATTCACAATTATTTAATCCCATTTTCAGTATTACTAAAAGTATCATCTTATGTATGTTGAATAGAATACAAATTTATTACACTTAGACATACATATGTATTCCTAAACGTTATGGGAAGCGAAATTCGGACTTGAACTACATTCACCATCTTAATTTTTCCTTCCTCATTTCTACTTTTCTACTCTACCATTAAATCGATTGTATAGTTTTGAAAATATAATTTATCGCGTATCTGTTTAGGAGCTATTAAAACATTTAATTAATTAATTCACGTTGTTGTATTAAGACACACAGTCACATTGATATGGGTACAAGGTCACCGGAAGCGTGAAGGCAACAAAATTACCGACGACCTTGCGAAGAAAGGCCCGGCGTTTCGATTTATTGGACCAGAGCCATTTTGTGGTCTTACCAAAAGCCATATAAGAGTTCATCTCCAACTATGGGAAAGGGAACAGAAATTTTCGTACTGTTTAGTTTATTACTTTTTCAGCTATCACGGTTAAATCTATGCTGTAGCTCAACAGAAAAGACCTCAGCAGCATCACGGCTTTACTAACTGGCCACAGCCCTCTTGGGTACCACTTGAAGAAGATGGGCAAAATATACTGTGATAAATGCCGGTTCTGTTCGGAACACAGCGAGACGACGGAACACATTATGTGCAACTACAAGGGGGCGATCCGGCTCCAGACTCCACTACCTCGAACAGGCTAGTATTAGAACTACAGCCCTCAAAAGAATCCTAGAATTCTTCAGAAGCCTGGAGATTAATTGGGATTAAAATAGTGAGGGCAATAGATACCTACTCGCAATAGATCTTACAAGTTGCGGTGAAGAGAAGCTGCATTGCCTACACGACCCACATCTAATCTAATCTAATCTAATCTAACGTTACTGTAAGTACCTACACTAAGAAATTATCTAGTTATTTTTAATATAACTCATTGCTATTTTAAAACATATTGAGGCAAAGAATTAAGAACGGCCTAACCTGCAAAAGTACCTCTGTAGCATCATCACATTTGTAACAGAATATTTGTTCTAAAAAGACGAATAGAACTTCCCGTTTGTCAAATATCAAAATATCATAACATACTTTAGACTGAATTGAATTTCATATGTCTTTTAGGACACAGAAATAGGTCTTCCATTTCTTTGAGAATATATAATGCAGAAATATATTAAGACTGTGAGATGGTATACATTTATAGAAAGCAAAACGAAAGCGTCTATAGTAGATTGTGTTAAACTGAGTAGCATACTAATGACAACCTACCAAGAGGCCATATTACGAGCACAGCTACCATATGCTTCCTTCTCATCACCTGCGGGATAATTGGAATTGTGTATTCCGTTCCATAATAAGAAGTATTATTTTTATTATTCACTTCTTTAAATATGAAACTAACGACTGATGAGATCGTTTATATAGCGATGAGGAAAACTACAAATTCCCGTTTATATGCCTCATATCTATGTACATACATATGTATATATCTCGGATAACACTGTGAAACACTCAAAACCAAGCTTCTCCATAAATAAAAACTTAATCTTATAATAGAATTTGCAATTTTGTTGTAGAAATTTTAAATTAAAAGATACACCAGGTGCCTCATTAGATGGCATTTTTGTAATTACAATTTTTATATGGATTTTGAAAAATCACTCTGTAGTAAGACATTAACAAAAGTAAAAAACTAGACATTAGTGTGCAGTTAAAACAATAAACTATGTACTGTCACTTTAATCCGACCAGATAAGTCGAATCACTATTAGATTACTCTTTTAATTACACCTATAAGCATGCCAAATACTGTAGCTCTAAACTTGATAGTTAAAATGTTATTGAATAAATCGCTCGATGGTCGCAGAGATTTTAAATTCCTAATTCCAGTATTTTCAATTTCATTTGAGTGTCATTAACGTATCTTAATCAAGTTTTTTGTTTTAAATTTGCATATTCCAAAGTTTTTGTCTTGAATGCCTCCATTAAAATATTAGTCACAACCAGAGAAAAGGGAGAATTCGTATCGGCAATCAAAGGTTTGTTAATACTATTTTCCCAGGAAGCTAAAACACGTTAAAGGCTAGATCTGATACCGCTATGGGTTCTCCTATTTCTCCGCTTATAGCTAACATATTCATGGAGACATTTGAGACTGCAGTGTTGGAAGATGCAAATTTCAAACCAAAAGCTTGGTTAAGATCCGTTAATAACTCTTTCATTATCTGACTTAGTAGAAACACACTACCTGCTCTCTTACATTTCTTTCATAATCAACTCCTCGTCATCAAATTTACACATACGAATCGATATCTTGACGCAAAGTCACAATATCACTCAGTACAAAAGTAACTACTAATTATCTCTCTTGTACATCGAGCAATCTCGATTTTGTAACCTGACAGTATTGACAAAGAACTAAAACATGTTAAAACTGCATTTCTCCAGAATGGTTATACCTCCAACAATATACAAAGACTCCTAAGTAGGTACACTCGACCCGACTTAGTCTTCGAACGGCCACAGTGTGCTGTCTTTATCAGCCCATCCCCTCCACATTTAATATGACCGCTTTTCTTCGATAAGGGTAATAGCTATTTTTCGTAATGTAACATTACAATTGTCGAAGAAATGGTCACGTAAAATACGGAGGGGATGCACTGACAAAGACAGCAAACTGTCGCCAATCGAAGAAGTCTTGTCGAGTGTACACTAATCTGCGAATTTCGAAGTAAACGCCAGAAAATCAGCGAACCACTATCGTTTACCCCTACATTCACTTCAGTAAAACTTTTTATAAACAAAAAGTTTTACAAAAAAAAACTTTTTGTAGAAGAACATTAAAGCCGTCTTTACATTATTAAATAAAATCTCCCGAATGCTTCTTCCGCCCAAGAATACACACCACGCTCTCTCTCAAAGACATTTATAAAATTTTCTTTGATTATGCTTCAGTATATTTAGGTGAACCCGGACGATCAATTCTTTGTCAGAAGGTTTTCGCCTCTAACGTGGTTTGTGCGCCGAGTTACCGTGACCTCAGAGCATCCTCTACCTATTTTTGCTCCTAAAAAAGCCACTTACGTTAGTAGCGAAGCGTCGAGATTGGTCGATTTTGTATTTTGTATTCTTTGTACTTTTATTTTTATATTGTACATATTTACACTACTATGACACAGTCAAATCTCGGAAGCCCTCGTAATATTAGCCGCTTATATAATTTATAATTGAAATTTTCGAAAATTCATTGATGCCCGTTATACATTTATATTTATTAAAAACGGCGAATGAATGAATGGGAAATGAAAAGTAACACAACAAACCGTTTGACAATGAAAAACGGTTATAAAAATCAGAATTTATCGACGTAAATGAAATTGTATGAAAATTAAAATTTCTAACTGTAGTAATTTGTGTTAAAAATATTATCAATATATGTAATTGTAGGTTGTATTGTAATCTATATAAAATCTTTTTCAAATAAAGCAATAATGTATTATATCAACGTTCAAATGCGAATTTTTCAGGAGCAAATTTCCATTGAGTAAATTGCTTTAAAGCGAATTTCATACCTCTAAAGTCTACTGCTCTGTAAAGTAATTAAATTTGCTTTAAAGGAAAGTCTTCATTGACTGAATATACATTCCCTGCGGAAAAATTTGCATTTCATCATGATTTAGTTTCATTGGCACAGTAATTTGAAAATCAACTGATGTAGCCTATGATCCTAGATAATACGAGATAATACAGTCATCTCTGATGTTGTTACAATAAATGTTTCTGATATCTAGGAGGAAACTATACCGTCACCATCGCATGTAGATAATAAACATCGTAACCGCAGACACGCGTAAGCTCGACGTGTTAGCGTGAACCGTTTAATATTACAGCCACTGTGTGGAAATTCTAATACCCCGATTCAATCGTAACGAAACTTTTGCGGTTTCTGTAATGATTAAGGCAGGATAGATGCTGGCGTCTGACTAACTAAACAATACAAAGTACAGTACTGTCCATAAATTTTGGTGATTATAAAAATTACATGAATAAATCAGCAATGACACTTTATTGTGTTTTCTTGCTTACGAACATGTACAGGATCTGATTTTATATACTAATTAATAAACTTATAAAATGTAGTAAAACATGTATTGTTAGAATAATGTTATTGTTTCAGCTGTCTTTGTTTGGTAAATATCTTGACAGTCAGAGATATAGCGTGATTTTCTTCAACATTTTGACAATGTTACAAAATTAGAAATTAACGCATCTCAATTGCATTTATTACTGTGTAGTCAGGTGTTATAAGATCAATATTGTATAAATATGTACAAAGAAGCATTTTCTTTTTTTTATGGGTTTCAGTGGCCCAGTAAGCTGCATTACTTGTTTGGCTGCAACTCTCGCGGTATAGTTTTGTGTGTGTAAATTGTGTTGAAATGGCTTTGTGACAGCATCATGCGTCCTTTTATAATGCCGCGCTGATAACCCCAATAGCGAATTGTAAGTCGATCCGGATTTCAACTCTCTGAAAAAATGTCACCGTACCTCCAGAGAATTGAAACCCGGCTCCTATCGTCCCGCCACAACGATAGTCAGCCGCACTGCGGCTATCGACCCCTTTCAAAATTGTAATGTCTAAGATATTGTAGGACAATAATTAAAATACTATAATACTTTCATTTGACTTTGTGGGCTGCATACCAAATACATGACAGCATCTTTTATTTGACTGGGTGGAATCTAAGGATAGAACATTGGTGCTGCAATTTGCTCAATACCATTTGCTGTGCAAATAACTGAAATTCTTTAGAAGTGCAGTGTGTGTCTTTGTCAGAAACAACAACCTTCATATCTTAGTTTATCGATTTTTGGAAACAACAACCTTCATATCTAGGAACCAACTTTCTTAGTTTATCGATTTTTGTCGTAAATATTATACTACTATATATATATGTATGTACATTATATCTTCCTTTCATAGACCCTAGGAAGGAAGTGGAAAATTTTCTAAAGCTGATTCCTATAGGTTTTTCTATGTTGATTAGCATATTAAACAACTTTTGCTAATTTGCTCTATCTCTTTACATAAATAAATAAGACTCCCAGATATACAATCTAGTTAGCGACATTATCTTCACAATTCCTACTTGCTTCTATAGTAAGTTACCTATATGTGATCACGCGATTGCCTGAAATCAATGTATTTGGTACCATACTCATTTCATGGCATCTGTAAAATAAGTACTTTAGACCTGCGTTTTTAATAAATATTGGCCAACCAGTTATATTTATAAGCTCAAGACAACATTTTCTCTTATAATGTGTATACAAATTACATGTATACGTCAAGAAACACTTCGTTGTTAAAACATTTTCTCTTGTTTCATACTTTCCTCGATTTTCACCAAATTTTATGCGAAATCAGAACTATTCTTTATATAATTTGCAATAAAAGTTTTGTTATTATCCATCGGAATTTTTGATTGAACAGTTAGCCGTAAGGGAAATCTGTCACATGCCTGTGCAACCTAATCACAGCTATCAGTGGAACTCTCTTTTTAGGAACAAACAGGAACAACAACAGAAGCTTATGATCAGTAATAAAGTAGATTCCTTACTATACACATATTAAAATACGTGATTGTTTTGTATACCATCTATTATCATGTTAGTACGAGCAACATAAAGAACATTTAGAGCGTCTAAGGCCAGCAATAAAAGAGATAAATCTAGAGTGGGGCGGTTGTAAAACATATACGGAATTAACGCATTGGCAAGCATGCTATTCCCCCTTCCTCGCTGTGATAAGTTTCGATCGCCTCTGCCGTCCTCCCACCTCTTCCTTCTCCTTTCTCTCTGGCCCTAGTCACTCTAAATGTACTGTATAATCTGCATTTTGGTTACTAAAAAGACTCATAGCATATCCAACAAGATATGACTGCTTGCAAAAATGAGTAGGTATCGTATTTTTGTCGATATTGTTTGGGATTTCGCATTTTTTGTAATACTGTAGGAATCACTAATACCAGTAGCGATTGTAGCCAATTTCTATCTAATGGTCGACTAGTGCGGAAGTAAAACTATATATGTACATAGTAAACAGCTTCGTATTTGTTGGTTCGATTTTTACCGATAAACAAATTTCTCAAAATAATATTCACCCAATAAAAAATAATAAATAAAATAATAAATATAAAGGATTTTAGAAACAAGTTTCCATGATACTGCACGGAGTGTTTTTAAGTGATGGATGTGTGCCTCCTATTTTTGTAAGATCTAGAATACTACTCGATTGTTCAGTTTTCGAAATGTTATCATATAACAGTATGAATGTGCTTTCCCAGTATTTGGAAATTTTGTAAATGATATCAGTGGTTGAGGTTTCCTTAAGAAAATCATCCACAAAAACTTATTACATTACTATGGCATTCGGTTATGATATTACATGACAACCCAATAGTTATAGATATCGCTTCGTAACACTTACTTACAAATGCACTCGATTTTTCTTTTCATTTCTATGGACAATAAGTTTCACTTTTAACGTTCGTAATAAAAGAAAAATTTCTAAAATATAATACACTGCTCGCCAAATTAAACACATAATTCAAACATTCTCGTTTTACACCTTATAAATAAATTTTTGGAATGAAATTTTGTTTTTAATGTTAATTTTTAAAGGTTTCACAGAAAAGTGCTGGATTTTAGTAAAAAAATTATTAACTATGCAAATGATGACAAAAGAAATGCTAGTTTTCACAAAAACTAAACTTAAAAACGAGCATTTCACCCTCTTGAGTTAATAGCAGCTTGACAACGAGTGGCAACTAACGTTCTCACTTGATCTTGATCAATTTGCTCTCAAATTTTCACCGGTCTCAGAAACAGATTATTTAATGTATTTAGAGGGTTCGGTAATTGTCTTAGCCCCCTTCCCACAGCATTCCACAATGCTCAATTGGATTGAGTTCCGGGCTTTTGGGAGACCAAAACATAATGGAGATTTCGACCTCTTGCAGATACTCAGGCACAATTCCTGCAATGTGGGGCCGAGCGTTATCATGCATAAGCGTGACATTTTTTCCAATAAACAGTGTAAATGGCACAACATGATCTTCTAAGGCGTCTGTAATATATCGTTTTCCGGTAACCCGCCCTCTTTCTGCCCATACTAACGCCATGCGGGCCCCCAAAATGATCCGACCCGACACCATCACCGACCCGCCGCCATAACTCACGGTTTGAACAATGTTACACTGAGCGTATCGTTCTTCCGGCCTTCTGTATACTTTATTCCGCCTGTCATCGGAGAAAAGACAGTATCTGGATCCATCTGTGAATAATATTCTAGACCAATCGTTCATGTTCCAGTTAATGTGTTCCCGAGCAAAGTTTAGTTGTTGCGTTCTATGCTCCACAGTAAGTAACGGATCTGGTCTGCGCCCCTAGGCCTTAAATCCGCTTCTGCGAGTCTTTGCCGTACCATATTTTGAGTAATTCTGATTGTGTTCGCTGTAACGCTCCAAAAATTCATTTTTAAGCAAGGTACTGGTCACCAATCGTTACCGAAGGATAGGCTTTCATAGAAAACGGTCTTGATCAGGCGTTGTAACTCTTGCGCGACCCTGAACTGGTCTTTTTACGTTACTGCCGGTTGCCACAAATCGTCTTGGGACTCTAAAAATTGTTGACCGATTTGCATAATTTAGCCAATTAAGCTTGAGTGTAACCTTCTTCGCGAAGAGTAACGATGCTTATGCAATCAGCTTCACTTAAATTTTGCAGAAAAATACGCAACACAATGCCACAAGGTGCTATCAGAAGAACTCGCATCAAATTTATGAGATTGAAATAAACCACTTTTATCACGTTCTAGAACTCCTGGCAAAAAAAGCGAAAAAAGCACCGCCGTTTTTACAATTTCTTAGATAAAACAACGGTAAAAAGAAGAGATAAACATATATGAGATCAAAATATTTTAAAAATTAAAGCTATTTCTTTTTAAAAACCTTTTAAAATCATACCTTAAATTTAGCGTATAATAATACATATGTAGGTATGTACATACCTCGCATCCGGAATATTAGTTTTGACAAAATATGATCGATATTAATAAATTGTAACGTGTTCGTTTATCTAACCGCATTCATCCCATCTTCGTACGGCTTCGCCTACGAGCTGCAGTCTAAAAATGAATATTGTTTTTATACAGTTTTGTTTTTCAATGATGTCATGACATCAATTTCCGCGCGCTACAACAATACCGCGTTAGAAGGCGCGCCATCCGCATCGTACGCTATCTATTCTAGAGAGCATTCGAGAAGAGTTCTTCACTCCGTCTTTGGCATATTTATAAATACGAATCCGTATAGTTGCCGAGAAGAGATACATTTTATATGGTGGAAAAACATCCACGCCTCGTAAGAATCTAGCGAAGCCATGGAGAAGACGCGACCGAAGTTTACATAGAAAACAAAATACAATGAAGTTACATGCAATTTGTTTTGTCATTGATTTTTAATGGGCGTACTGAGGAAATAAATTGCTTCTGACGACATAGCTTTCAACGCAAAATGTCTAACCTAACAGTAGGGCGTGTAGTAAGATTTTCATATGATATGGTAATTGTATTGCATTTGATGAACTTTACCTGCATTAAACTAAAACGAGTAAATACAATTACTGTAATTGAAAAATTCACTCTTTAAAACTTAACGACTCAGATATCTAGGCAGCAATTAGGCTATAAGGTATTTGTCATTTTCTATTACATCCGCCTCTTCTCAATGTGACTGTTCTAACATTTCTGGAAAGCTTTTGGTTTATAATTGATATACTAGACGATTATGAGTAGATTATTATCAGTGTTGAGCACTTAAAAATTAAAACAAACGAAGCATTCAAGTTGTCACCCGTGACTAGCAGGTAATATTTTTGAAGCAATTGATCTTGTGGATGGGTCTAGTTGTCTACTCTACGTAGTAGCTAATTTTAACAACGAATTAAAAATTATTTTAAATGAATTACCTCATAGCAAAACAATTTGCTTAAAAGTAAAAATATAAGGATTTAAAATCTAGATCTATACAATTATTAAAGATATTATCATTTTTGAGAATTCAACGAGCGATAATACGAAACAATTTATTGCGGATTACAACCAATTATGCTTTTTGAAAATATTCAGTGTAAAACATCACAAATAATAACAATCATCGACGAGCCAAACACTGACGTAGTATGGTGGAGATGTGCCGTCGTGTTAATGTCACAACTAATTATTATAGACATCCGGATCGTCATAATTGGGATAGAATACATCTAGATAATGCACTAAACGGTTCCTGTGTATCAGTTAGCATTCCTCTAATTCTATTCTCTATGATGCTTATGATCGAAGTGCATTGCAATGGGGATCTTGTTGAGCCCCTGCTGTATGTTGCTTTACCTCAAATAATGAATTCACATTTCAATTTGTTGGGTCTTCGCTAGATATCAGAGACACTATTGCTCTTAACGGGTCGATGGCCGCAGTGGTTAGGCGGCTGACTATCGTTCTGAGAGGACGATAGGTGCCGGGGTTCAATTCCCTGGAGGGACGGTGGCATTTTTTCAGAGAGTTTAATCCCGGATCGACTTCCCATTCGCTGTTGAGAGCAAAGTGATTAACAGCGCGGCATCATAAAAGGCGATATGATACTGTCACAAAGCCATTTAAAACACAACTTACACACACCAAACTACACCGCAAGAGTTGCACGATAGCCAGACAAGTAATACAGCTTACGGAGTCACTGCAACTAAGCACCCACCACACATTAAAAAAAACACTTTGCCAGTGTGGCAAAAATCACACAGTTTGTTCTGATCTACACTGCGATCTTTCCTTATTCGTATGTCAAATAAAAAAGTACATGGCACTTAGCAATCCTTAGCAAAGTTTTTATATCAACTCAACAACGTGAACAACGGTGATCTATATTAGAAAGCATTTTAATTTTAATTGAAATTCCATCTTAAACTCCATCTTAAGTTACAAATTAACTTTGTTTCTGGGATAAATACTACATCTGTTTTATGCCGCTTAGATACAGGTTCATTGCATTGTGTTTGTTACTAAGTAGCTAGTAGTGAGAGCATTAAGCCCATAATACACTATCATAAAAATACATGGAAAAATACACGTAAATATACATGTAAAAATTGAAACACTAACTACAACAATACACGCTAACATGTGTAATTATATGTATCAAGGACGACAAAGGGAAATCATTTTTGGTGTTGGTGCATAGTAATAAATAATGTTGGCAGTACTCAAAAACTTAACGTGATAAATTATTTATTATGTTCGGCTTGTGTTTACTTGTTATTTCGATTTATATAAACATGTTTAAATAATACCTAACCAAACAATAAATAATAACAATTAACACACCATAACACCTATATGATTCTACCACCTTATAATTACCAACACTAACTACTTTCAAACTTTATAATTTATTATCCCTAGAATACACCAGAAATACACGCGAACGACCTTGAAATTTAGGACAGGTTCTATGTTGTCAAATTTTTACATGTAGAAATACATGTAAAAATTTGATACAAAATTCGTGCAATACGCGCTAAAAGTGAGGTTATTCAATAAATACATGTAGAAATACATGTAATTTATGATCGTGTATTACCCCCTTTAGAGTAAGAGGCCAGCAATGTATGTTTCTTACAACGCTGCAGTATCCCGATAGTTTGTTCAAGTATTGGCCTAGGAAGAATTATAAAAGTCAATGATTTGCAGTAACTTTTTTGTCACCACTATCATATATCAAAAAACGATTTCCAATTTTAAAATCCAGTTTTACACATATGTAGTTCTTTAACAAAGATAGACACAATGAGGGAAGCATAATCATTTCCTGCCTATGTATTATGAAAAGTAAGAAAATAATATTTTGGTTAGTAATCAAATTTTTCAGTACACATCATTTCTGTTTTGGCACTGTAAATAAATACATACAATTTCCGTATTACACTTTACACCTCACTATGGAACACAAACGAATTCATATATATACGTTTTCTACATATGTATATTCTAACTACATTTCATCAGCTTTTGTATTTTATAGGCATGTACATAGGCTACACACAATTAACTCGGAAATATACAATTCAATAGCAATGTAAATGATTTACCATCGCATTCACTGATTTGTCAAACATATTTAGAGCACTGGGGATGCTGGAAAATGGCCCAATAAGCTGGCAGGGCCATATGTTTCAAGATCTATTATATATTTACGTTGGAGGGAACAGAAAGCCTTTTAGAACCTTGTACTCCTAAGTGCATTTTAATGTTGACTAGACGTCTTCCTTTTCTAAACAGCGGCTCTAAACTACTACTTAAGATAAACATTGGAGCTCATTTCCGAAATAAAAAGTAATGCGTGTACGTTGATGTACACACTTACAGACGAATAATACACACAGGCAAGGCAGAGCCAGGCAAGCAGGTAAAAAAGAACTTAACGCCTTTAATTTGGAAGTTTCGTTTCTGCGCTAATTTCGTATATTTCAACGCCAAGTCTAATACTACACTAGACGGGATGCCCGTGTAACTTTTTCATTAGCAGTTTTAAAACGTATTATCAGGTTCTGCCACAAATATTTGTTCGAAAACGAAGTTTAGACAAAAATAAAAAGAATTTCAACTTTTTGCTTCGTTTTCAATGCGTTTCTTCTTTGTGCGCTGTATTTATCTAGAACCCGAAGCAAAATAAATACTTAGTTCTAATAATTTTACTCTGTTTCTAATGACTGATGTTCGGGTGATGTTTTAATTTAAAAGCTTCTTGGAAATACCAGCAGTAGTTTTAATAAGAACTACACATTCAACATCAGATACAGTGTTGTAAATTATCATGTGGTACAAGTGACTCAATATTTTAAATTGTTATTTTTATGAACTGTAGACTGTAGAAGCACTTACAGCCATCATTACTTATTATGTAATACAATATAGATAATCTTTTTATATGTACTTTTTTCGAGGTTCATCGGAAAGTTTCTTAATAACGCAGCAATAAAAATTCCAATAGCTCTCTCTAAAAAAAGAAAATCATAAAGCTCACGTCAGATCTCGTAACGGTACCACTTACTTTTAGCATATCTAAACTAGTTATGAACCACTTACAATAAAATTGTATAGAGGCGACAATTCTGATATGTAAGTGTTAATGTGTCCTTGAATACAAGTTCAGACAGAAATTCTGTACACAATTGTACTGCAATGGAGTGCAACAATTATCATTAAAAACAACATTTGAGTTAAAAATAAAATGAGGAGTTTCGATAGAAGATGTTTAAACGGACATTGAGCCATATTTCTCCGTTGTTCTTTTGCGGATCCTCTACTATATTTAATTTTTGCAAAGAACATCAAATTTATGTCGTAGTATGCATCGAATTAGAATGTGATAATTGTATGGAAATA
Source organism: Holotrichia oblita (assembly GCA_023690525.1). Classification (NCBI taxonomy): domain Eukaryota; kingdom Metazoa; phylum Arthropoda; class Insecta; order Coleoptera; family Scarabaeidae; genus Holotrichia; species Holotrichia oblita. The sequence goes on along the minus strand of CM043017.1, from coordinate 99,400,051 downwards.
AATAAACAATAGCCAAGCTGCAGTACAGACTGTCAGGTTTGATTCCGAGGTAGTACTAGACTGCCATGGGATTCTTGTAAAGCTGGTAGAACATCACAGCACCACGCTGAGATGGGTGCCAAGTCACTCTGGAATCAGAAGCAATGAAATGGCTGATAAGCTAGCAAGACGTGCCAGCAAAAGAGTATTTCTAAGTCCAGAACCGGCGTGTGGGAGTTTTTATGGTAGCATCAAAGCCTTTGTTAGATTCAAACTCGCTGCTAGGCATTACTCCTACTATTAGAATGCATTTGCCGGCATGAGACACTGTAAAACTCTCGGGATTCGCCCATACGAGAAAAGACATAAGGCAATCTTTATGAGCAGAGACGGACTGAAGTTACTCGCAGGGATCTTAACTGCGTGATTGTGCACTGAATTAACACATGCATCGCATGGGTATAGTAAACTCTCCTCTGTCAGGTTGCGTAGTTCTTTGTCCGAGTGCAACCTGGTTAGGAGGACTAAAATGGCACGGGGCACAATAGATCTCTCTTATGATCAAGCTTGCCTTAACTAGGTTGTCCCAGCCGGTTG
>CM043017.1:98613943-98798975 GCA_023690525.1 Holotrichia oblita | reverse complement strand
TATAACATGAATATAAATAGAATAAACAATACTTTGAATACAATTGTCGAAACCGGATACGAGCATACCGGCTTCGAGTAGTTCGTTCTTGAAGTAGTCTCAAGTCAAGTTCTAGAAACGCGTTCAGATATTCGTCTCTAAGACCGAAATACCCGGTTCTTTTAAAACCCGGTTCTCGACAGTTTTACTTACTATAGGTACCAGGTAAACAAAATAATTACCAGCCCAGCATTATAAACGGCGAGATAGTGTTATAACAAGGCTCTTGAACACATTTGTAGACACACAACTACACATCTAGAGTATATCTAGTACCCACCACAGATAAAAATAATATATATTTTGTAGCCATATTAATTTCAACAGTGCAAATGTTACTTATGTAAAAGCAAAATGTCTTTGTCTTGTAAAATTATTTATTATTACGACCTATGTATGTACATACATAACTATGCATACATAAATAATACGACTACAACAGTATTAACGCTTGTTACCAGTTACCAGTACTCCGTTACTGTCTTCCAATCCAACATAAATAATATGTACCGTTATTGGGTAGCATCACACGAACTTCACCATTTTTGAATGTTGGTGATATATCAGCGAGTGCGAACAACGAAACGAAAGGAGTAGGTATTATGCAAAACTTGGTAATTCTCTCCAGAAGTAACAATGAAACAATTAGGTGGTTAATAATAAGGGCTACATGATCGATTATTGATAAGACATATTAAGAAAGCTGAAGAGAAGACTGATTCTAGAGTTGCAGCGTTTACCAGAGTAATACTTACGATAGGAAAATCTAGACTGGGTAATATAAGGTTACAAGGTAAAAAGGACACCATGAAAATATTGACCGAATAACCAGTTAGACTTCAACGTCCGTCTGGCAATGCATGTATTTACGAAACTTTTATTCTAAACGGAAGGTAGAACGCTAAATCTTTGATGGTGCACTTGAAAGCAAGTAACTAAAATAGATAAAATTGAAAATAACTCCTGCATCAAATGAAATAACAGAGATAGTGTTGAATATGCATGCATAATTAATGATAGAATGGAAGGCCAAAATAGATTGTTGGACATAATTTACGAACATACCCCATATAAACCGAATGTATTATTATAGCTACATGAAATTTGGTATTGAAGCAACACTGAGCCACTATAGCTTATACTTTCTAAGAAAACAATAAGGCATTGATAGGTGAAAATGCATTAAAGACCTGAATAGCCTCCTCGAACCGCCCGTGTCACAACAATACTATAAGGCATGCAATCCGTTAAGCGCTATATGATATGTGGAAGGATGGCCAATCATTCCGTTTCGATTCATTTTCATAGCTCTTCAATGTCAACCGAAAAATCGATTTACCTTGAAATCTCCGACCGATGGTAACCCACACTTGATCGTACAGAAGTCCGAGTTAGCTATCGAAGCCGGGAACATATATACATATGTATATCTTCCCCCTACTTTGAGGATACTCCATTTTTAAGTTAGGATTTTATTTAACCCAGATGTAACCTCGCTTGATCTATGTTTGGAATCATTCTAAATACGCGACCTTACAAAACAACCCAACTATATGATTCTTAATCTGAGATCAGAAAGAATGGCAGCGGATGATGCAACCTACCTCACTCAAAACTTGGTGATGCGGTTTGGATCCCAGTCTTGTGCTTTTCAACGCAACTGATCTTTCGATTAGCAGCAAAATATATTGCTTTACAAATGAACAAGAACAAATGAACCATGAAACTTTTTTTAATAATACATATCTACTAATATGCATTCCAAGACATTGCAAAAATGTAACAAATTTTATACACTTTTTATATGTTGCTTATAATTTAGCAACTTCATAGTATCGCACTATAAAACAGCACTTACCGGACAGCAAAAAATATACATCATGTTATAGTACTCCGAAGCATTAAATAGAAATCCAATAGATTATAAAATTTGATTAAACTTTTGCGAGCCGTAAATTGAACTAAACTGAAAATCCGAATGGACGCATTCGAACAAGAAGATTAGATAAGTGTAATTACTGATTTATTAGACCGGGCTTGGAACTGAGGAGGGTGTGACGTGCTATTTAAATACTAAAACTAATCCGATTTGCGCGAGGATACAAAAAAATCTGCTTATCAATTATTTGGGCTCGCTGCCGACGTTATCATGTCTTCCGTCCGCCGTACGAACTTTTAATTTATTGAAGTTCAACGTTTATATACATATATAGATAATTGCTTAATGTATTTAAATACATTTTATTTTTGTTATGCATAAATTTTACAGGGGGGCTAACTCATGTTATCTAACAGAGACAGGCTGCATAAAAATTAAAATATATTTCATTTGATAGCGTCCGTACGAAATCGTTTATTATATATTCAGTTCAACTAAATAAATTTGAAGTGAATATCCAGGTATATTTTCTTTAGTATCTAGAAATGACGTAATTGATTAATTGTTTTTCTAAGACTTAACTGAATAACTTGATTTATTAACTTTGATTTAGGAAACACAACCGTCATTCTAGACAAGTCTCAGTACGTGGCCAAAACATCAGATCTCTTATAAGATGGTAGCTACACCCCGTTGTTGCATGATCCCACTTCGAAATTTGAACGGCAAATCTCTTCATTAATTAAATCATCTGGCATTCCTTCTGACATACAGAAACGGATACTGCCCAAGGAATCCAAGCCACCTAGGTTGTACGGTCTTCCAAAATCCATAAGCAGAACCTACCTTTTCGACCCATAGTTAACACTATAGATTCGCCCACCTATGGCTTGGCCAAATACCTCGCTCATACTATTAAGAAATACACAGGCTTCTCAGATTCTAAATTCATCGCACTTTGTAAAACTAATTTCTGAAATCTCTATCGAACCCGAAGATCTTCTTGTCAGTTTTGATGTTACCTCACTCTTCACACAAGTGCCTGTCGCCGATTCCATCGCTATAATCCACCAATTATTGATCCAGGACAACCAATCCCCAGACTTAGCCAAGTTAGTCCAGAAATGCCTTACTTCAACATACTTTACCTTCCAGGGAAAATACTATCATCAAACCTCTGGCGCCGCTATGGGATCTCCACTTTCTCCGGTTATAGCTAATTAGTATCTTCATTAAGGCATTTGAGACCACTGCTTTGGAACATGCAAATTTAAAACCCAAAACTTGGTTAAAATACGTTGACGACACCTTCATTATTTGGCCACATGGTAAAAACACTCTGCCTACTTTCTTGGACTTCCTCAATAGCCAACACCCCGATATCAAGTTCACCATGGAGATTGAGAATAACGGTTTTCTACCTTTCCTCGATGTGTTAGTTACTCGTCTACCAAATGGTCGTTTAGGTCAATCCGTGTACAGAAAATCCACACATACCGACCGATATCTTCATGCCGGCTCACATCATCACCCAGCACAAAAGCAATCGGTAATCAGTTCTCTAGTATATCGCGCGATCTCAATTTCCCAACCCGACAACATCGACAAAGAATTGAAACATGTGAAAACTGCTCTTCTACAGAATGGCTATACCTCCGGCAACATACATAAATTGGTACATTCATCCACGATCTCCTAAGGTAGCACCAGAATCTAGTAATCAGCTAAGTACCATCGCTCTCCCCTACATCCATGGCGTTATAGATCACATCGGTAGAGTTCTTCGTAAGCAAAATATCCAACCCATCTTTAAACCTTTAAACAAGATCTCCCAAATTCTTCCTTCGCCCAAGGACACTCGCCCTGCTCTCTCCCATAAAGGTATTTACAAAATTCCCTGTGACTGTGGCTCAGTGTACATTGGCGAAACTGGACGTTCTATTCAAACTAGAATCAAAGAACACCAACAGTACGTTAAGTCACGTTCCTCAACACACTCAGCCTTAGCCGAACACTTCATAGATACGGGCCATAAAATTTGTTTTGATCAGGTATCTGTTGTAAGCAAGTCTCATCGCTATTTTCCGCGAAAGGTAATGGAGGGTATCGAGATCCAGAGACATTCCCAAAATCTCAATCGTGATATTGGTTACCCACTCTCCAGTATTTGGAAACCCGTCCTTTCCGCTTCTTCGACCCCGTGCCCACTGTTCCGCATCGTTACCACGCGCTCACCGTTCCGTTTCCCTGCACAGTAGTATATATACCTCCGCACGTCCACCTTCTCCTTGTCAGAAGGTTTTCGCCTCTAGCGTGGTTAACACGTCGAGTTACCGTGACTATGTACTTTACTATGACGCGGTCAAATCCCGGAAGCCCTCATAACAGAGACTCAGACCGTGGAAGCCTTCGATATCATTTAACTTGATTTATCTTAATATTCTGTAAATTGAAATCGAACAAATTGTAACTACCCCTGCTAAATCTTTTTCAAATTTGAATTATTTAAAATTATACAACAAACTGTCATTTTGTATAAAATTTGATTACTACCTACATCAGCGTTAGGAAAATTTGTAGCAAACCAAAATAAATAAGGCGATATTATATCACTACTTTTTTTAAGTAAGTATATAAATCATAAATTTGTTAATTAGGACTCTAGAATCTAATACGAATTGCATGAATTAGATTTCATGTAAGGGCTAGCGACGTTGTCTCGCTGAAAACTGGAGTATATGAAGCTGATTTAATCATTTCTTTGTATGTTGGATTTATTTTTCAACAAGTTAATTGAATCTTCCTGATTAGTGTTCGTCTGTTTCAAATATTATTTATTTTAACTTCAATTGAAGAAATGGTTGCTCGCAGATGTAAGATGAGGCAAACATTGGCCTGAGTCTCTGGACGTTTTGCATTTATAAAGGTCACATTTAGTTTGGTTGGCCTGCAAGCCAGTTGTTATATCTTATAATATTGAAGTCGGATCTAGGAAAATTCTCCGAAAACAATTCATCGATGAAAAATTCCCCGCCTACAATTCCCCGACAAACAATTCCCCGGCAGCAAAATTCCCCGAAGGTTAAATTTCCCGACAAACAATTCAACGAATGGAAAATTGCCCAACTTATCTTAATTTCTAATTACATGGTTTCTATATTATAAAAATACCTTAACTAACAAAACCTATATTACAGTAAAAATCTTATGAATTATGATCTTCTTATCTTAAGATGATCTCACCTCACTCATCTATTTTTTTTAAAGAATCTGAATCTGATTACTTGCGTAGTATATGTAGCTTCTTAATAAACTAACCATCGAAATATGTTTTATTATTTTTACAAAACTTGTGAATGTTGACTTTTTTTGAGAACTATTTTTATGCTTAAATAAACTCTGTTGTCCTACCAGTGTCTGTTCAAGATTTTCCGCAGATAGTTTCTTTTCTTCATCCTTGATAACAAAGTACATTGATTTATTATATTTAGTTATAAAGTCTGTGAAAGAAAGTTTATCGTTAGATAAGCGTATTATATGAAGATATAAATAATTGAGAGCGATTATAAATATTTGACGTGCCATCTACTCACAAACAGTCAATTTCCTGGAATTTACAAAATCACTAAGATAAGTAATTAATATAAAATGAAATGTTATATAAATTTCCATTAGATCGAAATGATAAAGTTGAAATTAAGAACACTTATTTTTGCAGGCAAATATTATTTTTTTGCCACTATGCAAAGAATTATTGCAATGTATAACATCTGCAAATGTAGTGGATTGGAAAGCTTCTATTTCTTGCATAAAGGTCACAAAATAGATATATTAATTGTATTTCTTGCAACAACTACATTTGCTTATTCAGATCGGTAATGTGCGAACATGAAAAGACGATAATATTTGAGGATAGTACACATATTACCAGGATATCAGTTTCTATAGATGTTTTAAATCCAGAAGTTCAGACATAAAACTAAGGCTAGATCATTTATTACTGATATACAAGGAGTTTTTCAAAATTATTTGAAATGCTATGCAGCACCCAGCAGAGACTATAACAAGAATGAAGATTTTCCTCGAGTAACTTTCGTTAAATGTATTTAGAATAATAGACGCTCATGGTACATTGTTGGAATTCACCCTGCAGGCGAATGCAATGAAAATAGATAAGCATTAGAAGCGGACCACGTGGTTTCGACCTATACCATGAGCGCCTATTATAGGCATTTCTTTGGTTTTTTATATTGGAATTTTCGACGTTTTTCACGCATTTAGTAATTTAGAATGTAATAATAAGCTAATACGGTTAAGCGGATGGAAACCCAAATTACATCCTACTGCCTTAATCATCCCAGCAGCCAACTGTCTGAATTGTACAAATCTAATCAATATTCCTAGCTGTGTAACAAAAGTTAGGAATATTAAACATGGAATAAAAACGAATCAGTTGTGTGAAAAACGCTCGGATACGTCGATTTGTGCTTTTTGAGTGTATTGTTTTTAGTATATTTTCAATGTTTTGTAGTCAATTGTTTTCAATTGATGACGTCATCGAATATTTTTTAAATAGCAATCCCAATTTTTTTTTGAGCAAAAATCGATAGTATGTTATTTTCTGAATATACTGGTACCCCAAAGATTAGGAATAGGTGTGCGTCTTAACGTTTAAAAATTACAAAAAGAAATTTTCTAGAATTAAAACTGTTTTTATATTTCTAAATTTCTAACGTTATTGCACAAAGACAACAATAATAATTAAATAAATTAAGTCCACTTTGTTGCTTTGGTTATTTAATTAGTCAATCTTCCTTATGTCTTAGGATGGGTACATTCAGAATAAAAGCTCCATGAAACGTTACTTGAACAAAATTTGACTGCGTTTTGATTCTTTTCACAAAATCCCTTATTCTTTGAAGATCATCCAGTAAAACAAAAGTTTACAGACTTAGTATATATATATATTAAACGTTAAGACACAGACCCCAAACGCATGATGCGGTATCAGAATATACAAAAAAAGAAAATACTATCCAGTTTTTTGCTCAAAAAAATTGGGATTACTATTTAAAAAATATATTGCAACAAGATGACGTCATCCATTGAAAACAATTGACTACAAAGCATTGAAAATATACTAAAAACAATACACTCAAAAAACAAAACTCGACATGTCCGAGTGTTTTTCCACAACTGATTCGGGTTTTGTTCCAAGTTCAATATTCGATTTTTGTTACAAACTGTATTGTACTACAAAATCTTAAAGAAGTCAGTTAAAACAAAGATAAAAGAAAAATAACGATTATAAATATATGCTAGCCAAGACATAAAATTCCAAATTTACGACCTCCTTAAAGCTTTGTTCCAAATCAAATTGACAGAATCAAACTGTATCGAACTACAAAATCTATATGAATGTTAAACGAAAGATACAAGAAAAATAACGATTATAAATATATGCTATACCAATAATACATAGTTCTAGTCAAAATTTTCATTAATTTAATGTTCATAAAAATAAAAGAAATCACTTTTCAAGTTTGTACGTTTTTACGCTTGTAGCACTAACACTATTTATTTCTTTTTTCTTCAATTCTACTTTTAAAATCAAAGAAAAAGAATCATCTGCCTCCAGTATTATTTCGCTTCCAGCAGTGAAATTTTGACTAATTGTTTGAGATTTCCATATGAATGAGATAATGAAATATGGTAACATTAATATGGATATATGCTACAAAGCGAACTGTAAGCAGTCCATCTGACCTTCTGTAAGTACCCGGCCATAATGGCTACATTAGCACGCCTTGCAATCTGTATGTATGAGATTTTCACTAATTTGCATAAAATGTGTCTCAGTGATTCATATATCTTATTGCACTTGATATATGATTTCTGCTTTGCCCTGTTTGGATTTCAATTGCGAAGAGCTGTACGTGGAGAGTTGTGTCTTGCGGAAAATCAATGCCGGGTTGTTTGGTATGTCATTTAATTAAATTTCGCAGTGAAATTATAGATTATTATATTTATATAAATACTTTTTTGGAGGTATAATAAATGAATTGCGAATGTTTTCTAGCTTAATTTAATATTGTACTTTACACTAAAGATTAAATGACTTGGATAATATTTATTATGCTCCTGTATTGCCAAATTATTAATTACAAAGGTACAAAAAGTAAATATACGTAAATATGTACATATAACTGAAGACCTTAAATAAAATTGGGCGCCACATATGTAAATAATATTTTTTACTGAAGATGATTAAAAAATAAAATTGTAAATAGGAAATACAGCTAGTTCATCTATATTCATAAATAATATTTTTTGGTACTTTCGATGCAAATGCGCTAGCCAAACAAATTAAAAAAACGAAAACTAAAGGTTATGATGATAACGAAAATTTGAATGTATTTTTTATTCACTATGCATGAATAAATGGTAATAAATGGTACTTTCGTGCCGTATGCATAAGCTGTGTTGATTTCTCAATCCAACAATATCAATAAAGAACTAAAACATATCAAAACTGTTCTTCTGCAGAATGGTTATAGCTCCATATACAAGATACAAAGAGTTATAAATAGGTACATTCATCCGCGAATTCCTAAGCAAACGCCTGAAACTAGTGATCAACAAACTATTATAGTTCTCACACTCTCAGAATTCTCCGTAAACAAAACAATAAAGCCATCTATAACCATTAAATAAAAATCGCAAATTCTTCCGTCGCCCTCGGCCCTGGCTAAACATTGCTCGTCCTCGACCACAAAATTTGTTTTAATTAGATATCTGTTGTAAGCCAATCGCGACACTACTTTTCCCAAAAGGTGAAGGAAGCAATAGAGAGAAGCATACCTAGAATCTTGATTGTGATGATAGTTAACCACTTTCCAGTATTTGCAAACCCGTCCTTTCGTTGTGATGAAGGGTTGTACTAGTGGTTGACAGAAACCACTATCTGTGAAAATGTTTGCCCTAAGTACAACTGAAGAGAGATTAGTTCTACTGTTTCAATAAAAATTTATCAATTATTCTTTCAGTAGTGCAGGAACGTCATATGAAACAATTTAATTACATTTGAAATACATTTAGACTGTTACAAACTTAATTCAAATATTGTTGTTGATTCTGTAACGTGTAAAAATGCGAAGTTATTATTTGCGGTGTAGTGAACAAATACCCGTGACGTACTCAAGCGTATGTAAATGATTTCAGTCGTACCGGGGCAATATTTCACGCATTTTCCAACTGAAAATGCGGCTTTTCAGCGAGACGCGGGTCAGTTGATGTACGAGTGCTATTGAACGAGCGTCGGGCGAAAGGAAACCAGATCATTAATTTGAAAGAGCACAATGGTAGCAGGAAAGCACATGTTAAGTTTAGTTTGTTAATTACGACGTCACACACAATGGAGGCGCTTCCGCTGCTACCGCGACCGGAAATATGGCGCTCGTTGCCCTGTTTCAAACTCTCACCGTCACGGGGGCCATTTTAATTCTTGTTAAATACAATGTGTACAATCGTCGTAGTAACGGTAGTAGTAATAATAATAATAATATAATAACGGTAACAGGAATGGTGCTTGAAACATCTCACGAATTGTACATATACATATACTACTCCCGCTTGTAATAATTACGCCAGTTTCTTTTAGAAAAGTGAGGGTTGATTTATCATTTCCTGCATTTTTTACAGAAACAGTAAAATATTGCTACTTTTGGTTCCGACGTAGGGATCTAGTAGTTTTTTTAATTAGTTGTGATCACAAATATAGATCCATTCCCATTTTTAAAGTAAAACATCACTGGGGAGAAATGTGTTATCTATGACAATGTTAAACGCGTTAAGTGGAGTAAAAAAATAGGAACCGGCTCGTTAGAAACCGATATTCATCAAAAAATGTGTCTTGTTGAGCATTTAGCATCAGAGATCAATTCTGAAGTGTACAGGCATCAAATGGACAAACTGAATAATTCACTCAATGAGAAGGGGTTAGAAGTAACCAATCGAAAAGTTATCGTACGCCACCAAGTGTGTGTACTACCACACCCGCTATATTATCAATATCTATTTTTAGATGGCAAATCTTTTACTTCAAATAAGTACGTCAGAAGTGACTTGGATCAGTTTTTGCTAGTTAAAAACAGAAGTTTTATGAGTGTAAAATCATGAAACTGCTTGGAAAATAGCAAAAGGTAAAAAAAATAAGGAATTGCTTATATTCCCTAATATTTACTGCCTTCATCTTTAAATCCGTGATATTTATCCTGTAAAGGTCTTCAACATTTTCCAGTTATATTTTTCTTATTCTTCCCTTTCTTCTATTAAAATTGGTTTTCTATACAGCACCATTATGATATTATTATCTTTATATCAGATTTCTCCATATATTCAGGCCATCTTAGTATCTTGGTTTGTATAGCGATGTTCTATTCATTCTAGCTTTTTAATTCTTTAATTAGTTTTTTTACATTATTGTTTGCACTTACCTTCTTTGTTCCATATATATGGACCTGAGTATCTTTCTTTGCGCCCGACCTAACATTCCTTCACCTTTCTCAGTACCTATGCCTTGCAGGTGTATGTAAAAACAGATCTAATAACTATCTCATTTCAACATTAGAATTTTCTTTTGTAGTCCTTACTTTGTGTTCTTCTCCATAATGTTCTTCCCTTTGTGCCTCCAAAGGCAAAACTACGATTTTCAAAATTACACTGATATATGTATATGTTTTCCATGTTACCTGGTGTTCAGGTTCCATTTGTGTATTTTTCATTATGGTATCTTTGGTCTTTTGATTTATTTGTAGTCGAAATTTTGTTAATCGAGTGTAGACTTTCACGGCCACTTTTCCATAAAGATGTATCTTTCGGGTGTTGTCCTGGCCGTTGTAACAAACTTGACGTTTTGCTGATCATACTGTCAGCTTCTCTAAAGACTGATGTTGATGTCTTCTGTTCCTCGTTATATACCAATTCCCTGCTCCGCTCCAGTGATGTGTATCTGTTCCAGTCCGCTGAACCGTGTCTATTATCGTCCTGTGATCCGTATCTGATGCTTCGCCTCGATTCGTGTTACATGGTCTCGGATACGTCTTCGATGGTCCTTGCTGCTCCGAGCTCTCCAGCGCCAACTTCCATACCTTACTCAATCTGTATCCGTCTCCACGGTTGAAGTTGTTCGGGTTTTTCATTATTTCCAGGGATTCTCTCACTATTCGTGGGTAGTAGTGATTGCTTCTGGCTAGTATTTTCATTGTAATCGATTATTTACGTGACTGCTTCCGGTGTGGTAGTGTTCAGCTACTGCAGATTTTCCAGTATTTTCCTGTTCAACATCTCTGCGATGCTCTTTGACTCTGCACTGTATACTGCGCCCGGTTTATCCAATATACGATTTCCCGCACTGGCATTGAAATTCGTAGAAGTCTTTAGCTTGTAGTCTCGGTATTGAGTCTTTGTTGAGTGGAAGCAGGTCTTTTATTTTCTTGACTGTGCTGAACCTGACGTTGACGTTCTTCTTCTCCAGGGTTTTCTTCAGCCTGTCCGTAACTCCAGCTATATATGGCAGGTGTGCGTATAGTTCTGTCATCCTTGTGTTTCTTTTTAACTCCGGCGAATCTCCGAATCTCTTGTGGTTTGTAGACGTTGTTCTGCAGTGCATCTTTCACATGTTGAATTTCCTCAGTTTTTGTTGGTTGCATCACTAATTATTTCCGCTCTGTGTAACAGTATGGTAACCAGAGATCCTTTCTGTTGGAGATGGTGGTGTGAGGGTGCGTGTAGAAATCTGATATATAGATACTGTTGTTGCGTTTTACCAATACATCCAAAAAAGATAAGCAGCCATTCTCTTCTATCTCCATCATAATGTTGATGTTAGCATGTTGTCCGTTGATATGTTCTTTGAATGCGTGAAATTGCCCATATCGTGAGGACATATCACGAATGTGTCATCCACGTAGAGGTACTAGCATTTCGGTTTGTTATCGCTAGACCTGATAGCTTCTTCTTCAAAAGTTTCCATCAAAATATTAGCGATGACTGGTGAGAGTGGTGATCTCATGGTTGCGCCGTCTTTCTGCTCGTAGAAATCTCCATTCTATAGAAAATAGGTAGTGTTTAAACATATAGTCTTGTGAGGTCAATTATATCTTCTTGTAGGCCTTGTGGTATAAACAGTTATCTGATGAGTTCATCAGTCTTTAGAGAAGTTATGAAGAAGCTGACAGTATGATCAGCCAAACATCAAGTTTGTTACAACGACCACGGCAACACCCGAAAGATACATCTGTACAACATTTTTTTGCTTCATTTATTATTATTTCGTTATCACTCGCATTAGCTCTTTTTTGATTTTGCTAGTAACAGTAAGGTTGCACACCTCGCAATTGCGTCGTGTGAATTTCCTGGAAAATGGAAACGTGCGAGAATAGTCCCTGTTTTTGAATAAGGTGATAAATGACAATTTCAGACTTCTAGACCAATCTTCATACTTAACAACTTCGCTAAACTGTTCGAACAGCTCCCATATTCTACGGTATATACCAATATTATGCCATTTATCTCACCTTGTCAACATGGCTGCGTTGCTGGTCGATCAACAATCACAAATTTAGCCAGTTTTACAATTTGTTAGCAAAACTTTAGATATTCAAGGGCAGGTTAATGCAATTTATACGGATTTTTCTCAAGCGTTTGATACAGTTAGCCATAGACTAGTTCTCTACAAGCTTGATCTTTTCGGTTTTTTGCTTGATCTGTGTAAAATAATAAAATCTTATTTAACAAATAAATCGAATTAAGTATTTGTTTTATAACGGTTTCATGTCATTCCATTTTGCATCTTCTAGTGGCGTTAGGATCTGATCTTGGATCCTTTGTTGTTTATTCTATTCATAAATAACCTATTAACTTCACTATCTTGCTCCGTTGTTGCATACAACGATGATGTTAAGATATTTTCAAGTATTCCAGCCAGGATGATATTGACAGTTTTCAGCGGAATATAAATGCAATAGTTGTCTGGTCGAAAACTAATAACTTAGTACTAAATGCTGATAAGTGTCACTTTTTATCCTTTTTATCCAATATTGGTATTTAATCTACACATTGAAAAAGTTTAGTCGTCTATCTCACAAATGCTAGGCTCCCTCACGAGACGCTTTAAATATTTTAATAATATCTCACTTCTCAGATCTCTGTACTTTGCTTTTGTTTTATACAAGTTGTAATACACCTCCATTACTTGGTTTTCTTTTTATGCTTCACAACAACGACCACTAGAACGTGTTCCACGTCGTTTCCTCAAGCTTCTTTCTTTGAAAATGGATGGAGTATATCCGCTCTGGAGCACATCTTACAGCGATCTTCTTCAGGTTCATCAAATGCGACCGCCGTAATTTACATACATACTGCAAAATTTTATACATGCTGTTAAATAACAAAATTGACTGCGTCTATTTGCTGTCGTGGGGATCGTTCCTTGTATAGCTTCTCGAAACGCATCTACATTTAATTTACCCACACTGAAGAAAATCTTTTATTGAGATCATTATTATTATTATTAACATATTGTGTTACCGTCTCAACTATAAGATCAAAGGGTGTTGTAAACAACAAATCTGCTTAAGTCATTGTTTGTATAAAAAGTGTACACACAGAAAAAGGATTTCTATATTTAAGGAATTATTTTCTCTTGAGGAAATCCACTTAACCTAAATAATTTTTTATTTGTTAAGAGAAATTTTACTATCTATAAGTTAATTGAATATCTTGGTAACAGTAAATGAAATTCTTAAAATCAGATTTGATCCAAGAAATAATTTGTACAGACAAGAATATCGTTTACTTGATGAAAATAACCAAAAAATGCTATAGGTGGCGCTTCTGCCACTATATGCAACTATGCAATAGACGTACTATGTGCACATGTGCTTTTGTATTGTGATTATAACCTTATACCTTTTCTTATAACAGCGTACAAAATTAGGGACATTCAATACCCGGAAATGTTAATTCCTGTGATTAAAATAGTATTCAGGCTTTCACAATCGTCGTTGTATGCATCTTTTCGGTGGTTTCTCTATCATATAAAGGATTGTGATTTTATTGCAGGTGATTAATCTTATGATTTTCAGAAGTGAAGTCAGAACGAGAAATTTTCTACACGACAGAGAACACGAGAATCGTAAACCAGCTTATTTCTGTACTTATTTTAGCTACATTCTTTCATATTTATTTCAAGAAATTAGAATTATCAATCAAGATTAATATACAGGGTCCGGCAACGAAGCGGGGACGGAAGATTACACGCTTATTTGAAAGTTTGTCAAATATTTAGTCATCGGATATTCTTCCACACCATCAAGTGCACGTTTTAAAAATATTTTGTTTTATACAGGGTGTTCCAGATGGAAATGCCAGACTAAAGATGCATTTTTTTAAATGGAACACCCTGTATATTAATAGACAAAATGATCCGCGCTTAGAAGCTGGTTACAACGATATAATGTTGTATAGGTCTAAAGTTGATAGTTTCTGTGTAAACAATTATTTTACTTGATAAATTGATACATTTCAGTAGACTATTCTGCATAGGGAAAAACAAAACATTCGAAACCAACAGAGTAGAATATTTTTTACTAGTATGGACTGTCGTTACTATGTGAAATAAATTCTGCAACTGCTCGCTTTATACAGGGTGTTTACAATTTTGCAAAATCGAAGAAATCTCGAAATTTTTAAATGGAACACCTGTATATTTTCAGCTCATTGAAAAGCCCTTTTACTACGCTTTCTATTGATACCTCATTTGATGCACCTAGGATAGATCATTTTCTAATTATTTCTTTTTATAGTTGAATTAACTAGAAATACTTGTATTTTTAGTAGCTAATTTGGACTTCAAACCTACTCTAAGATTGGATATTGCAAAATTGTGAACACCTGTATAAAGCGAGCAGTTGCAGAATTTATTTCACATAGTAACGACAGTCCATACTAGTAAAAAATATTCTACTCTGTTGGTTTCGAATCTTTTATTTTTCCCTATGCGGAATAGCCTACTGAAATGTATCAATTTATCAAGTAAAATAATTGTTTACACAGAAACTATCAACTTTAGACCTATACAACATTATATCGTTGTAACCAGCTTCCAAGCGCGGATCGTTTTGTCTATTAATATACAGGGTGCTCCATTTAAAAAAATGCATCTTTAGTCTGGCATTTCCATCTGGAACACCCTGTATAAAACAAAATATTTTTAAAACGTGCACTTGATGGTACGGAAGAACATCCGATGACTAAATATTTGACAAACTTTCAAATAAGCGTGTAATCTTCCGTCCCCGCTTCGTTGTCGGACCCTGTATACTTATTTGAATATAATGATATACTTAATCCAAATCAAATAGTGCTTTAATTTAAATACTACTTTTTCTTATTGTAACCCAATAAACTTCATATATGAAAGTTAATTACTTGAATATAGTATTTAACATTTCTTGCATTAAGTATTATTTTCTGTAAACAAGAAAATGATTTCTAAAATTCAGTATATAATTTCTTGAAATTCCAAGAAAGTAAATTTCTTGCTCGAAGAAAATAAGTATTTGCTTATATATGAGAATGAGAATGACTTGAATTAAGTTATTCTTACTTAAACCTAGTAATTTGTTTTCTGTGTGTATGCTTTGTGTCCAAAGCATACAGTTAGTATTTCCTGTAATACGAAATTATTGGTTCTACGACTAATCTAAAACTTTATTTTGAAATGTAAGATTTGTATTTTTGGAATATTGATCTATAATAATGCTGATATATAATAAAAGCCACTAGATACCACTTGTAGTTAGACAAAGTGCGTCTAGCATTATATTAAGATCGATAAAAGCAAAAGCGACTAGCGAATTTCTAGCAAAAACATATTTGAGTAAATTGCCTCTAAGCTGCTGAAGTATGTCTGTACGTACAATCGCGCAAATCAATAGTATCAAATATAGGCTTCAAAATCTCTCTCGCCCTTCTTTCCTGTACTACAACTTTAGTATAGGAAATCCAGACGGATATAACTCCGTAAGCGTAAGTACGTGCGTACACCAGTTTAATCAAACTAATAGAAATATTTTAGGGCCCTTAATAATTCACCAGAAAACCCTTATCGCGCGTTTCGATAGAGGGCAATTTCGAATACGATAAATCGTCGACGGTGTCGAAATATGGCTATGTAATATATTTTCATAAAGTGTCATTCACTAGATTTATTAAATCATCTTTCCGAATTGAATCTGTTTATGCGAGGTAATCAGTTTTAAATGGCACTTATGACGGAACCGGAGCACTTTTTATAAATTGACCATTCCGCGATGATTTGTTTTAATATAAATCACTAAAAATACATAACGCGAATGCATTTAATTTCACCAAAATCTATTTGCAATGATTATATCAACCGGTTCGTTCGTCCGTACTGAAATAAAGCGTATCACTGTATATGTAGTGCATTTACGTGTTGTATTATCAGCCAAACTTTTAGCTGCACTGGACGATTTCATAATTGAGAGATACCCTATTTTCATTAACTGCATGCTGTTTATTTCCGCAAATCCATATTTAATATAGAGCTTTGAGTGTTCTACAAAATGCACCCATTTTAAACGAACATGTTCAACCAGGAAAATAATATGAGATTTATGAGCAGTGTTGGTCTGCTAGGAAGTGCATATATGTATGTATGTATGTACATTAGTAATTTAATGCAATTTTATCTGTATGATCGTATTGTTAATACGATGCATTAAAATTACTAATTTGGTTTCTAAATGAGCGTTCGAACAAATTATCGCACAAATAATACCTTTCATAATATGCCATGATACGTGTCATTATATGTTTCTACTGACATTTACAACTTAACGCATTTAGCTAAAGTCACAGTAGATAATTCTGATTCATGTTTCGTAATTACAGTTTTGTGTTCAAACAATATTTTCTTTGTATTTCATTCACTTTTCTGTAGTTCTAGTAGTATCTAATGTTTGAAACAACATTAATTGATAAAATTGCATTTGATGAAAAAGCGCTTCAAGTAAGAAATTATGAAAAATAAAATAGCAAATATAAGTATATAAAATAATGTTATAAATCCAACGTGCGTATAATGCAATAAAGTAACATAGGAAAATACTGAAACGCATTGCATTTCTATTATCACTCGCTAATGCCGATCTATTCTGATAGCAATTACAAACCACATATTCTATATCTTCGTTACCATTTTCAAATTCTGCGAGTTTTAGGATTTGGTTAATTTTTAGATAATAAAGTTCATATTAGCTTGTAGGTACTTTTAAAAGAAATAGACATATTTCTTAATATCAATCTAAATTATTAACTTGAAAATTTGACAAATTTTTATAGATAATTTAAACTATTTCCGAAATTGCAAAAGGGTTTACTGAGTTTGCACATTATCAACAGGGTAGAAATTCTACCTGTTTCGTACATTTACTTTCTTTCATCTTCTAAATTGAAACTAGAAATCTAAAAATATGTAGTTGCCAAACGTGTGCCACTGTGTTTCCTTTTTTATTAATATGCAATTAGAAGATTTCTTTTTGTATTTACATGTCATTTTGAAATATTCAAGATTAAAAATTCTGCATTTCGTACATTAATTAATAAAACACTTTTTTCTAAAACACCGACGCGTTTCGACAGCAGACCTGTCACCATCAAAGCGATAATAGAACTAAATTAAAATAAAACCTACAAATAACACAAAACCTTCAAAGATCAAGATCTCAGAATAGTTTACAGTTCTGGGACTAGTTTACGAAGTCTCATTGGTAACCCTAAAGATAAGATACAACATTTGGAAAAATCGTGTATTTACGAAATCAATTATAAAGATTGTAATTAAAAATATGTATATTGGGCAAATTAGGAGAGCAGTCTCAACTGGATTTAAAGAACCTATGGCTAATCTTAGATTTAGTAGAATTGAGAAATCAAGCGTTGCCCAGCACATTTTTGAAACAGATCACAAAATCGATCATACTAATGTTACATTAATTAGACAAATAAACAATTGTAAGTTTCTAAATGTTTTCGAAAGTTTAGAAATATCTACATATATAAAAATAAGTTATGTGTAATGAACGGTGACAACAGCCCTATCCCGCATTCTTCATTGTTTTCGTTAATCAGAAATTAATGATCCGGATTGACCGTGCATTACATTTAAGTTACTTGTTATTTATAGGTTTTATTTTAATTTTATTTTATTATCGCCTTGATAATGACAGCTTTGCTGTCAAACCACGTTGGTGTTTTAGAAAATAGTTTTTTGGTGTTTTGCGGGTTGAAGTGTTTAGTGTTTTACTTCTGCACCAAGAGATCCAGTGACGAACTTCACATCAATTTTTGTCTGTCCGCCGAGAAATGTGGAATTCATTCAACGCATTCATTCCACTTCACATATGTATGCGTAAACGTTTAGATATTTTGTATAGAAAATGCTCATATATTGTAGCGTCCAAGTACTCCATATTTATAAAGGTGGTCCATGGGAGATGGCGTATTAAATATATGTAGAGAATTGGTCTACAAATGTTTGTGAAAATTTGAAAACTGTAATAAAGAGCTGATATACTATCTAAAATATTTTCGAAAATGCGGTATTGGCGGTTGTAGATAAACCTGATAGCAACTTCGTTATTTAAATGGAATATTCTATAATACTTTTAGAATTACCATTTATTTCGAGTTTACTATTTTTAAACATTTATAGCTAGTTCATTTCGTTTTTGAGATATTAATTAATTTCTTATTTAGACTTACTCCTAACCAATTAAATTTTGGGATATAGAAAAGAAGTAGCCGCGAGACTCTTATTTGGCATACAGACTGGTTTTTAAATATAACAGCTTGTATATGGTTACTATTTTGAAAATCTGCCAAGTTTTACTATTTAACATTGTATATCATTCTTATATATAACTGGACACAGTTTTCGACTTATGAGTGTTTATAAAATATCTACGTTGATTTTCCTAGCAGCATTGTGATAGAATATCTCAGTTTTGTGTTTTCCTTCTGAATGTGAATTGGAGTTAAAAATAATTTCTAAAATACATATCTTATGAATTTAGTTATTATACGCGAACAGTGTGTGTAGTGTTGGCACATTTTTTTGTGGTAGTTTAGTAGGATTTAAATTTCATATCACTCACGGTTCTAGGTTTGTTTTAGTATTTACTTATGTTTTTCATATGCTTTTTTAATAGTACCCTGAGGGTAAAAATCCAAAAGGGTAATATTAGGCGAACATGGATATTAGTAGCACAGACCTGATCGACTGAACCAACGATCACGAAAGATTTGATCTATGTAGCACGGTACTAACTTTTGTCATGGAATTCAATGACAACACTTTCGTAATATCTTCTACTATTTATTCTCCTGATAGTATCTAAATATTTCCTAGAAGTTACTGTCTCCAGTCGTGGTATCTCGAATATCTCAGCTTGTTGCCCATTACCAAAAGGAAAACACTGAACCATAAAGAAAATTCCTGCAATGCTGTTTCGTTAGTGACCTGAGATTTCGACTATTGAAGATATCTTCCCCTGCACGTTTGACGTCAGAATATTTCTTCAACCTTAATCCTGTATAGACCATCTTCGTACGCTTATAATTCTCGTTTTTATGTTATAAGATTCTTTGTACGATGTATATTTGTATATGATAGGCCCCAGTTTAGGACAAATTTCTCTCTGGTTTTAAAGATGAACCAAAATGTTATAATTTTTTTTTTGTTTGCTCAAACATTCTATTAAATATTTATTTGTAATAGATTTAGATGCATCTCATTAAAATAATAATCATAATAATATTTATTTGCCCAACAGATATAAAATCTTCATTACAGGTCAAAATAGAATATATCGGGAGAAGAGATTCGTATACGAAATTAATTTAGTTATAAATATATTCAAAACTAAACTAATTTAAAAACTACAGTGAAATACAAATCTTGAAAAACCATCAGTGCGATTAAATGTATCTATTACCAATCCCTATGTGCTAAATTATTATAGAGTGCTTACTCTACATAAAGGAGATCTAAGCATAATGCTAGTTATTGGTGGACTGCAATAAAAGATGTTATTTGATCTAGAAACTTGTTAAAGAACCAAGAAGTTGAATATACATATATGTATATAATACTTGAAGCACAACGGTTATATTATGTAACAGAGAACATATAAATTTTATAGTCTGTGTAGCATCTACGAAATTCTAGAGGCTCAATATATCTACATATAATTCAGGTTGTCCTATTTAAAATATTCACCTTTTTGAATCAGCAAGTAATTTTAAAATATGCTATTCAATGATCTGTAGATGCTATTGAAATCTCAAACTGATACTTCTTAACGTTTAGGCACAAGAGATCGAGAAAATAGCCGTTACTCACTCTTTATGTTAAAAAACGCACATGCGTACATACATAGCAACTCTTTTTAAAGTATTTAGAGCTCTTTCTGTTTTTCTTTACTCACATAAACTGTTTTTGTCTTCCACTGTTAACTTCATTCACGAAAACAGTACTTTCACCTATTCAAAAAATCTTCTATACTAAAGAACACGAAAACAACAAAACTACTATTAAATCACCAGTAACTTGAAATATATTTGGTACTAAAAAGTAATAATGTAGCACCAAACACAAATCAAACATCAAATGTAAAGTACTACCAGTAGTAGAGCTGAATTACTATAAGAAGTACATGTACGTCACGACTAAGATGCGCGAATTGTGCTTATCAGTGGCGTTACAATAAATCTTTCAAAGGGGTATAAAATGTCAACATTAATTGCATAACCTACAAAAATTAAGTGAAGTAATTATGGTTATGAATTAATTATTGTTTTTCGAAGTTATATGCCAAGTAATCAATAAAAATTTTGAATAGTTAATGTTTATTTCTTTAATTGCTTATATCTGAATATTTCTCTTTTCTTTTCGTAGTACCTATTTCTTTTAATCAATTTTTAATGTTTAGTGCTTAATCAATAATGGTAGAATTCATTAGTTTTAGTATTTCTTTAACGTAGAAAATATTAAAAGTATTATATACACATTGGCGTTATGCTACAACTTTGTTAGAACTCTATTTGCAATACGAAATAGAATTAACAACGGTTAAGGTTTAGTACAGAACAAATGAAATGAAATTGAAACAAAATTTAACATTTACTTTTATATTTTCTATATTTATGATCAAAATATCTAAGACATGCACACCACAATATGTATTTATTTGTTTTTATTACAAATTAAAAAAATTGAAATAATATATACAGAAACATGAATATGTTTCTTAAAAGGGTACAGCTTAGCAAAACGATGAACATTTTTATTATAATTTAAACATCTTCATCTGATGATTCTTCATCGTAGATATCTTCATCTTCAGATTCCCCAGTATTCACTACGAATTCAAAAGTATCAATGGTATCATCGATGAGATGTTCTTTTTGCATATAGTCTTCTACAATTTTATTGACATGGTTACAAATAGATGCCCACTCATCTACAGAGATCGCTGCAAATTTCTCTCGAGCTAAATTTTCTACGTCGGTCATTTTAAATGTAACATTTGTTGCCGCAACCCAATTCTTCACAGTTGCCCATATTTTCTCTATCGGGTTCAATTCAGGATGATATGGAGGAAGTCGCAATACATTATGACCCTTTTCCCAAAGTAAGGTATCTAATTTATACTTTGGATTAGCTGTTTTGTGTGCTTTTACAATTTCGTACAATTCTGGTTTAGTGATTGAAGGGTCATGCGTTATGTTTCGTTCCACAAGCCATTTTATCATATCACCTTTTCTCGTGTTGGAAGTAGGATCCTTTTCGATTTTTACATTATGATATGATGCATTATCTACAACTAACACACTTCTAGGTGGAAGATTAGGCAGAAGTTTCGTTTTGACCCATGTTGTAAAATTCTCTGCGTTCATATCATTGTGATAATCACCAGATTTTTTTCCTATAGGAATAAATGTAATTAATATTGAAATTGTATAGTATATGACCAATTACCTGATGGAAATATTAATAATGCATTTGGTATAAATCCTTCTCTTCCACCTGCGTGAACCATTATCAAGCGTTGACCTTTTGATATAGGCTTCTTTAATCCCAAAAGGGAATCATCGGCCCACTCTTTAGTCTGTGTATGTGAGCTATGGATATAGGATTCATCCGTGAAAATAATGGGTCTGCCCTCACGCATATACATCTGAAGCTGCCGCAGATACTTTATTCGTTTGGCTCGAATATCATACGATTCGACTAATATCTGTCTCTTATCAGTACTTCTTTTTCCATCTTAAAAAAGATCATTTAAGTATAATAATATAAAAATCAAACATTCATACTTACTTGAATCCTATTCTCTTTAATACTTTCGAAAGCGTTGATAATCCGCCTTCAAAGGAAATGTCATTTTCCTTTAATTTTTTAAGGATTCCTATAAAAACATATTTCAACAATGTTTTAATATATGAAAACAAAAATAAACCTTTCAACGTAGGCCTCCTTTTTTTCAGTTAAATAAAAATTATGCACAAAGGTTCGAATTATATGCGTTTGCCATTCCATCAAAGTGCTCTTAGGACTTGGTTTATTTCGTTTTATAGGAGGGCTTGAAAATGAAGTAGAAGCTCCAGTGCTAACGTCCTTCATTTCTTTAGCGACACTCCTGTAGGTTTTTTCGCTAACCTTTGTTGCAGCTAAGAATCTCTCTTTGAAATTTGTCAGGGAATTCCGCATGCGTTATTTGTAGCTTCTTCTTTCATGAATTGCATCACATTTGCAAGGATTTCTCGTGCCTGACTATGAATAATGTGCCCTTTTCCTATCTTTGTTGTCGAACTTGACGCCATTTTTCTAGGTTAGGGAAGAGCACACGATTTAAAAATATATACGAAATTATTGTATTTACGTACCAAGTAAAGAAAAATATGCTTCAATATAGTTAAAAAAAAAACTGGACAATAAACTTGAAATATAGAATACAAAGGAAAATAACGGAAAATTACAACAAATATTAATAACACACCAAACACAAGAAACCACACGACGACTACGATAGCAGACTTCACCCAAAACGCAACAATCGACTAGTCCGAACGCGGTTCCGTTTATGCGCATGATGACGTACATGTACTTCTTATAGTAATTCAGCTCTACTACCGGCGTCAAGTATTCAATCAAACAATATCTACCAACAAAAATAGATTTACAGAGAAATTTGAAATATGTGTTTTAGTAGTTTGTTTGATATATAGCAAAGATCTGCATTTTTAAAGCGTTGTTTGATCTTATTTTTAGCATATAATCATTCAATTGCCCATTTAAAAAATAACAATTCCAGAATACATAATGTAGTTTATTTGAAAACCAGAAAAAATAAAGGTGAATTTGAAAAACTAAAAAAATTATTTTGTAGTTTGCTTGTAAAGATGAGTCTTAATCAAAAAAAAATAAATAGAAGTCAAGCTTATGCTATACTATTAAACCATATAACATGAAATAGAATTGCTCACCATATAATGAATAAAGAATTCGATAATTGAATACGATTTTAAGAGAATCCTTCCAGTTATTACAATTCCTAGAATTTAGAGCAACCTCTTATTGTTACTACATGCACTCCATTATAATATTTGCATACGTCACAAAAGTTTTTACCAACCTGTTCCACATTTAGATTAAAAGCCACGACACCTTTTTAGCGTCTAATTTGCAAGCAAATTCGTAAATTAAAACCGAAACCTCTTACCTGAGTAATAAAATCACATCGGTTAGTCTACAAAGTTTCCGTAACTGTTACCTATTGAGTATTAAAATTAAAACTAAAGTTAGTTGGTTAGTAGCTAATAAATATTGATACAAAAATCTCCACCATGTATGGTCTGCGAATATACGGAGAACAGACCCTGCGTTAAATCAAAAGGCAGCAACGACAGTAAAACTTTTTGCTTTAAAATATTTTCTACATAACCTAACTATCCACTTAGCCCAGAGACTGAGTCGACATATGTGACAACTCTCCATTCCACTACAATGAATCACAAATTTAATCTCGCAAATGGATTCCGACCGCATTTCTCAACTTGCATACTATGCCGCCATATTGTGCCGCACATACATCACTATCTCATAACCTCAAAGTTATAATTCAAACATCAGTCCGTCGGCAAAGATCTCTTTCAGCACGCACGCCGGGCGCTTTTGTCACATTTGTTAATGGAAAGAGAAGAAGAATATGTTTTTTATGTATTTATTTTTCTGTTTACATTGATACCTATTGCTTTATAATATCTGCCAGTAAATACTTATGTAGATACATTGTACATATTTATATTTTTAACATATTTTGTAATTTTAATTTTATATCAATTGCAAAATACTTTAGAATATATTCAGATAAATAATTAGTGGCAATGTAACTATACAGTTCTTCTTGTCTTGAGGAGCAACTAAGATCAAAAAACCATGTTTCTTAAAATTGGTTCGCAGTTATTCTACGCGGGTGTATTGATATATTCTTACGCTGTTCTTATGTAGGTTATATATTTAGCAAATTTCAATGTTTATTTCTTCACTTATCTCAATGTGTATTAAAACAAACATGTAAAATACTGATTCGAAACAACGTTTCCGTAGATAACTGATAGACTGAAACAAATGCATATATGCAACTATAAGTAAAGTGATCAGATTCGGCTCAATGATATATGCAGTTAATTGGCCTTATTCGCAGCACTATACACGTAGGTTCAGCTCACAATGCACCATAGGAAGTTACAATATACGTATGGAACCCAGTGCGATGTGGCAACGCGCTAGTCATGCGCCACAAATTCGATCGTCGAACTGAATTGTGGATGCGTGTGTCTCGTCAGACACAAGCTATAACGCGAAGAGAGGGATACGCTGTTGCAATTCATACTGCCTACGGTGCATTGTGAGCTGAACCTACGTGTATACATATTTGTATATGTATGTCTATTTTGGCCTAACTTTCGTCTGCGATCTCCAGAAGCAGATATTGCTAGTACAAAGGCTTTAGCTATTTCTGCAAAAGCCAGTAATGGCTAATGTGTTACAGTTTTCCCAGTACAAAACATAGCGGCACGTCAGCATCTGATATTTTCGCAAATGTTGCACAGTTGTCTCGTCGTTAATCAGTGTAAAACACTCACCAACCACTCCTGACAAAAGTGCATGCAGGCATTTTGAAACTTTTTCGTCGTCTGTTTCTATCAAAAAAAAAATATATCTTTTACTCCACTTTAAAATCCAACAGAAGAAGGAGTAATTAAAGTTCTGTTCTTTATTTCCTCATGACCTATTATTCTCAATAATACCTTTCTTCCGGGATACTTTCTTTCTGATCATTAATGATGTATAGTTATAGCGAGTAAATTGTCATAACAGCGGCATCTATTATGACTTCTTAGTCCTATTGTAATTCCTTTCTATTATCTGTTAATATTGTCTCAAGCTTTTCGTTAAGTTTAGGGTCTTCTGTGGACGCGTTCGAGAGAGTCCTGTAGAAATAGTCTTTCTGCGCTATAAACAAGTTTCGGTCAATAAATGAAGCTCTCCTTGCGCATAGATGTGCCATTTCACTTCCGTTGGTGATCCAGACTTACATTACTTTGTTGTCAGTATCTAATTAACAAAAGTTCCCACCTTATATTAGTCACTATTTTGAAAGGGAAACTATGTATATGGTATGTGTTCTACTAGTACAAGAAAGTATTCACTATATTTACTTATCAGTATGGTATAACATCAAAGTTTCTTTATTAGAAGTAAATAAATGTTTTAATCCCAATGATGAGGCGATTTCCCAGTGCAAGACCAGTTAACAGACACAATTTACACAACAATAATTGACAAGTGATACAGATTAAGAAGGCACTGCAACTAGCACTCAGCACAAATAAAAAAAACTAGTTAGATGCTATGGAGATAATTCCCAATTAAAATACCAGAGCTATATGATTTTGGGGAAGGTCTCCCTCACTTGACATTTCACTCGCAGAATATAAATAAAAACAATAGCATTAGTGCATGACTTCTCATTTTCTATTGTTTTATTTTAAGCTATATAATACAGGCTTAAAACATATCATATAACTAGTTGATTAACTAGCAATCAAAATTTGAACTATTTAAAAGTTTACAAATTCATGAGATATTTAACCCAACTAAACTACCTATTCACAGTCGTCATATCGATATCTTACATTCTGTAAAGAAGATTACTGACGGCACCAATTAGTTATGTACAGGATTTAGCATTATTGGCGTCTAAACGTATGAACTGAGTGGATATTACTATCGCGAATATTCTTAAACCCAGCATTTTGTGAATGTTACATACACATTTAAACCCTCATAGAGAAATAAAAATTACAAATGGATACATATTTCATAGACGGACTTCCGACAATATATAAAAGAGAATGTGATATTTATGGACAGCAGTTTATGTTACGTAGATAGGAAACTTCCTCCGTAGCGATAAAATAATAGAAAAATTTTCACGATTTCAAGGCTCGCATCAATCAGATCGCCATTGGCGACAAACATAAATACGTCCCGTTTGTTGATTTACTAGTCATTTTGCAATTGCTACGACAAAAGTAAAAAAGTGATAAATCTGGATTCGTTTTTACTAGCAGCAATCTTCGAAATTGAAAAGATAGTAGTAATTAATCCTAAAAGTTAGCCAATGTCCTGTTTCCTGACAACGAAAAGTTTGAGAAACAATCATATATAATTTTTTGGTAAAATATTCATTTAAGATTACTATTACACATTTTCTAAAGTCTAACCGATCTTGAACCTGATCTTTTGGAGGAACCTGATTCTTTGGAGGTCGAAGCGACGTTTTTATCTCAAACAGTATCGAAAATATCCACAGTAGGTATAGACATATAAGTGAAGTTAGGAGGCGAATAAAACCGAACAAATTACATAGAGGTTGCAAACATTTTCACAGACAAAACTAATTTGTATAAAAGCAACAATAGAGCATTTATAACATATTTACCATGGCTTTTTATGACGTTTCGCAATTGCAAACTGAAATCAATTATATGTCGCAGAACTAAAGCCATCTGTTCAACAGTCTTTTGGAACGATAATAAATATAACATTTCTGAGTTATCACTCTAGTATTGTATCTATGCAGTTTATCGGCCTCATCTTGATTGATTGGTTATCGCCAGTTTGAATAGCTGGACATATACAAATTTATTTTACATTGTGTCATTGTTCTGAAAATGATGAGTCATAATTCTGACTAAACAAGGTAGTATGTAGTTGGCTAAGAATAAATACAAAAAATACATTTCGAAAAACCCGTTCTCTTTAACAAGCTTTTAAAATTTTGCAGAATTTTGAATATTTGCGAAAATATGTCAATCTATACGCATGCACCTACTCTCAATTAATTTTTATTACGCAATATAATAACTATTCTATTATGTGTTATAATTTTATAGTTTCCTTAAATATCAAGGAGATAACCTGAATGGACCTTCAGTAAGTTCCTTTTTTAGATTAAAATTATTCTTACGTTCGTACAATCCAACAGCGGAAATAAAAATATAACCTCACATAAAAATTGATAAGAAGTGAAGGAGGGACCTTAAAACTGCAATAATAAAAACCGCAAGCGTACGATTCAAATCAAAGAAATTTATTAGCAGTTGTGCCCGAAATAGATAACATTGAATTACACAATTCAGTCTTTAAAATCGCATTTTATTTCATCACAGAGACACTCAAAATGTTCATCACCCTCGCAAAAATTGTATTTTTTTAAACGTAGGGTAACGTTACTGATACTGTATATCAAACTTTATGTAAGTAAGTACATTAGCGTAACGCTACAGAATGAGCTGTTATTTGTAACGATAGATTACGGATTTGCAAGCACTGGTTTAATTGATACTTATCACTTGAAAACATTACGACCGCGACTTTATTCGACCGTGACAAATCAATTTGAAGATATACATATGTATGTTGGCCATAATGTATGCACCCCCGTTTACTTCGAAAACATCCCTTAATACGATCGCGCTAAAAGTACCGAGGGCATGTAGACTTATCATCGTTCCTTATTTGAGCTTACTCAATATTTCGTTCTTTGTTTCTCATTTATTTATAGAAATTGAAGAATGTACTTCTGTTAAAAATAGTTATTTTATAAGTTGAAGAAACATGTTAAATTGCTAGTTATTGCTTCAAAGAAGTCTCAAAATTCTCGATATGATAAAATTTAAACTCAATTTTAAACAGCAGTACAGGACAAAATAGCAACACAAACTTTATTTTTATCTTTTAAAAACTATATTTTTTATCTTACTGATAAAACTAACGAATTTTAAGAACATAATAACTTATAACCGCCAATTGTTGGTTACTGCTTAATTTCAGTATGTAATTCGGAGAAATACTGACCCACTAATTTTGCCTATTAAACGAATCCTAGCTTAGGGTTACTATAATTGTGATAGAGAATTCATTTACTGTTACATTTGTAACAGTCCAACGCAGCTAAATACGCTTGAAAAAAAAATGTAGAAGAAATGTGTATTAAAGGGCTGATGCTAGACAGAAAGTGGAAAGTTCAAGAAATAGCTGTTCGCAGGAAAAATCTGAAATCGGGTCTACTGATAGTTGCACCGTAACGTTAAAATAGTTCAGAATTTTTGATTTGTTTATGACAGAAGCAAAGATGAGACCAATTCAACACAATTTGGTAATTTCGTTCGTGAAGAAAACAATTTTATTATTAAATATTTTAATTGTTAGTATAAGAGTGTGCATTGTTACACATACGTTTGACAGACTATAATTCCAAAATGAATAAAGCTTCATCCTTTACCACGATACCGCCCCATCATTATTATATTATCCGTTGATATAATAATAATAATAATAAGTTTATTTGCCCAACAGTTATACCATTTACAGGACAAAATTGAAAATGTAAACATAATAAACAATACAATAGATACAACAGATAAATCACAAAAACAAGACGAGCTAGTTATGTCAATACACCCGCGAAGATATCGCTATAGAACCGCTCCGCATTGCGCATCATATGGTGCAAAGGAGATTTCACCAGTAGATTGGACCTAGCTGTTGATATAAGCAGTGCACTAGCAAGTTCAAAGCTTCTATAATCAGACACGGATTTTCCAAATCTTTATAGCTCATTTTTCTCAAACCTCCATCCTCTACAAAGATCTCACCCATATCGATAATTTCGATAAGGACACAGCAAGCCTTCACAATTTTGTCAAGAGCTGACAATTTATAATTTCTTTTCTAAAATGTTATAATAAGAATTCCAAATGAATTTTCAACAATTCGTCTTGCTCGACTTTGATGAGAATTGAAAATTTATTCTTCTATCGTTAAAGGCACTCTATATGGTCAACTTAAATATATTTTAAGAGAAAATGCATAGTTATATACTAGACAAAATCCCGTTACAATCAGCACCAACACAGGCAAAGCAGTAATTGTGGTCTCCAAGTACCATGAGAACGACGCTATTGTGGCCTTTGTAGTTGAAATAGCCCGTTCCATAATTTGGGAAATCTTGAATCAGAATATGTTAATGTGCCATACAGTAATTTGGAAAGTCCCTATTTCGAGAAGCAAGAGCAATTTCTTTCAACTCTTTTGTAGTTTCAGGAACTTGGTTTCAAACTAGAGCACCAAAAGAACAAAAATACGAGCTCCATTACGGGTCGATGGCCGCAGTGGTTAGGCGGCTGACTATTGTCGTGAGAGGACGATAGGTGCCGGGGTTCAATTCTCTGGAGGGACGGTGACATTTTTTCAGAGAGTTTAATCCCGGATCGACTTGCCATTCGCTGTTGGGAGCAAAGTGATTAACAGCGCGGCATCATAAAAGGCGATATGATGCTGTCACAAAGCCATTTAAACACAACTTACACACACTAAACTACACCGCAAGAGTTGCAGTGATAGCCAGACAAGTAATACAGCTTACGGAGTCACTGCAACTAAGCACCCACCACAAATTAAAAAAAAAAAAAAAAAAATTACTTAAGCTGCAATATTCCTCAACACAAAGAAATGAAAATGGAAATTTAACGCAGATCTATTGATGGCTGCCACGCGTGAATATCTTAAGCACCTTTCTACTGACACATTTTTGTCTGTGTGTATTTAACGTATTTGTTTATTCTTTTCAAATTTGATTGTCAATTATATTATTTTCCTCAAAAACCAAATTCAGCTATCACCTTTTAAACGTTATAGCAAGTCTCAACGCTTTAATTATTTATCACTTTCACGAGTATTTAACTAATATATTTCAGTTCTTCAAAGCCAATTACAGAACTAATTTTTTTCAATTTGTTTTGCAATATTTTAATATAACTCTATTTGCCACTCTGGACGAATTTCAATGAGCAATTAGTAAAACACAACGATGTAAGTAAAAATATGTAAAAGTAAACTTTTTCATTAATTTACAAAGTAGGAGTTCTAGAATTGTATATGACTTAAGATGTCAATTAAGGGATCTTCATTCCATTATAAGAAAATCAGTACATAATAGACTTTGTTATGTTTGTTATGCTTTTTACATATTTTCGTGCTCACACTAGCAGTTTGCCTAGCACAATTATTGTTGTTTATTTGCGGAGCATAAAAAAGTAAGAGAAATATTTTTTAAACTTCGCTATGTTTCAAATAACGCAAGTATGTTAGTACAATTAAAATTAATATAAATTAATTAGGGTTTGGATTTTAAATACATATTTTCATTTATATCCCGTATTTTCAAGAAGTTTAGCAAAATGAGGCGCTAGAGAGAAAGGAAAGGAACAAAAGACATATCTAATGAACAGTGGAGAATTAAGGAGAACTTCGTATTCTGAATTCAATGCGGGATGCGTTTAAATATTAGCTAAATGCGATGTTATCGTTTTAAATGATATCGTGAAGACTTTGCATTAAGATACGCCATTCTGGTTTTAATTAAGATGAGATGCTTAATTACCCTTTCCTGAACTGCTACACTGTAAAACATAGAGTCACAAAAAGCTACACTTTAAGGTATACGTGCCTGAGTCTTTGAAGGTTTAATGCTATACATAGTTGACTTATTTCACGGAATTAATAATTTTTTTTTTTTTTTTTTTTTTTTTTTTAATTTGTGGTGGGTGCTTAGTTGCAGTGACGCCGTAAGCTGTATTACTTGTCTGGCTATCACTGCAACTCTTGCGGTGTAGTTTATTATTAATTATGATTATTATTATTATTAATTATGATCCTTATATTTAGAATGAGAGAATATAGAATACAATATAGTTCAAAATATGATCTGGAAGAATAGGCACAGGTTACATAACATGTATACCACTGTAGGTTATATTTTTGTATGACGGTCTACATGCATGGTAACATAGCGCTAGATATTGCCACTATCGGGTTTGAGACTGCCCCAGCAGGCAATGTACTACTTATAAATAAAGACCGCAAGTGTGGTTCGGTAGCAAGGGTGTAACTATATCGGCTTTACCGAAATAAAAACGGGCGTTATTTAGAGAAACTTTATACTGGAATTAATGAAAACACATAATATACAAACTTACCTTATCAGCAAACAAACACGTTGAAGCATTTTCACGAACTTTCGACACTTTAAATGCGTTGCAACCGAATTATAGATATGCGTACTTGCAATGCATGATCATGCAACAATACCGTACGATGACTGCCTAAGCGGAATCGAAACCTATACTTCAATGGCCATGTTTCCAAAGAATTAATGATCAGACCACCAAAATTTGTGACTCGCTGAAATGAAATGCTTTTGAATTGTTTGCTATTAAATAAAGATTGAACGATGATATCTAATGACGTAACTTGCTAGCTACACCAATACGATCTTCTACAATCATTCTAAAATCGGATATATACATGACCATTAGTCCAGTTGACTGATTATTAACACTTAAATTTACTAGAATACATCTACAGTGATCTATGACATACTCCAAATATGTTTATTGCTTCTAGTCGGTGGTGACCTTTTTATTGTTAATTTTTATGTTTGTGTACTAGATTCTCCCAATTAAATTTACTGATAGTCCTGATGATTTCATGATCCAGTAGGTTTTCTTACTAACGTGCAAATCATCTTAATGATAAGTTTTTTCCTGGAAATTTAAGAAAAAATGAGAAGATAAGCAAATAAAAATTTTTAGAAATCTAAAAATCCTTATTTGCTAGATTAGAACGCATCGCTTCAGATATACGTCACATCCGTGTCTGATCTCTACCTTTTTCCACGATTATATAGTCAAATGATAGTGATCAAAACCGTATACCAAGAGAATGTATACACATCTTTTCCGATTTATTTTCATTTTGTTTTTAACTCTACTATGCTTTCGTTAATTCTTGGAGTTTTCTATAGTCTTCCATGTAGTTTTCGATATTTTTTTCAGTTTCGCAGTTTTCTTCTTCTCTCTACATTTCTCTCTATATTTGATGGCATTAGACACGTCACATTTAAACATATCACATTTAAACATACTTTATGTTATGTTATTTACTACATACATACATTTATTTTCTTAAAAATAGCATTCAGCAAATTTACTGGATCTGTGTTAAATATGTAAGCAACAATTAATAATCTATAGAATTATAACGTAACTCAAAATATTAAAACTACTACTTGTACGAGATGCAGGATTTAAGTTTTATTTTGCTCTCATAATAACATCTCTTTAAAGAAAAAGATAAACAGCAGGCAAGAACAACTGTAGACTTAAACCAAGATATATATTAAATATAAAATATTTGCAAATTTTCCGCTTTCTACAGAGAAACATCTTTGCAGCACTTATAAATCGAGGGATCAGTGGTGCCATTAGAATAATAAACAAATCTCGTTCTTTAACAGCCGACCATCTTAATTTAATCAGAGAAGATGTTAAAATAAATTGGAGAAGGTGCAGCTTCTCGAACGGATTTATCTAATTCAATTATGCGAGAGCCGCGCCACAATTGCCCGGAACAGTGTAAGGAGCTCTTATGCTTCTCCTTGTAGTATGTTATCTTAACAGTGTAGACGTGATGTCGTCTGTTTAAGACTGTTTGAATATTCCAAGCTTGTGCTGGGTTTAGCAACAATCTTAAGCAAAACGGCTCCTCAGACTAATTGTTCATATCTAAGCATTAACATACTAATTGCTCCCTACTTTATTACTTCCTTGTACGCGAACGCGTACGTGCCTGCTACCTCGCTGAATTTATTACCAACGTGAATACAACACTTAAACATATTAAGTCTTCGTGTTCTGGTTGCACTCGCACACACTGCAGAGGCAAAATTATATTATTGTAACGCGACTATTACGGCAACCCATAATATGTTCTACCGTTACGTTGTAATGGTCCTTTCCCGTAACTGAACGTCGCGCGCAAAATGTATCTACAAGTATGTATGTGTATCTGAATTTATTAGAATATGACACCATCAATCATACATGATTGAACTAAAGTTGTTACGTCTAAATAAGAATTGTTTTACAATGCATTGTGGTGTCTAACTACCATTATTCATAACAGTATACCGCTGTAGTTACGATTAATATACAGTACTGTCTCGATACAGTGGACCAATTAATGCACGCCTCCAGTATTATAATCAGGTTTTTCACTATTTAGAGTAGCAAGTAAAACAAAAAATAGAGAAGCTAAGTAATAAGAGAGAATGGGCAGAGAAATACGCCACCTACTCCCCTAAAGGAAAACATCATCAAATGGTATGTAAACGGTTCTAAAACCGACAAACGAACATGTGCATGGCTAATCGGGCCAGGAACCAAATCCTCCGAGCCAATGGGAATATACCCCAGCGTCTTCCAAACGGAGATCAACGCCATTGAAAGATGTGCTCAATTGAACCTGGACAGGAACTATGCAAAGCATTGCAATTTTCTCCGATAGTCAAGCAGCCATAATGGCGCTGAGTTCTAACATCATCAGCTCGAAATTAGTCTGGTAAAGTCTCAACAGACCAAACAACCTAAGCAAGGAAAACAGAGTTGCATTATGCTGGGTACCAGGACATACTAGAATCAGATGCAACGAAGAAGCTAATCTATTAGCAAGGAAGGCCGCCACAACGTTATTTTGAAACCTGAACCGTTTTACAGTGTAGGGATGAGCACCTACAAAAAGGAGCTCAAAGATAGAGAGGAGAGGCACAGAGTATCCCTCTGGGAGGTTCTCCCTGGTTGGAGACACTCCAAGATATTTCTTGGAAACTACAACAAGCATAAAGCAAAAACTTTTTAGAACTGACAATGAGTATAAACAGACTACGCATCCTCGCAAGTTTTCTTACAGGACACTGTCACCTTGGGAAACACATGACAAGGATAGGCCTAAAAGAGAATAGTGACTGCAGGTTCAGCGGAGCGGAGAATAAAAATCGGGAACACCTGACATCTAACTGCACCGCTATCACGGAAACCCGAGCCAATTATCCTGGCAAATACGTCATAGACGAAGAAGAAATACCTTCTCTGATATCATCACAGTTATTGCGGTTTATTAAACAAGCCCCAGCAGCTTACAGTTCATGCAAAGGGGCACAATACATCAATAGGTTGCAGTTCAATATCACCCTTCATTAAATCTAAATCTAAAACTTCAATATAGGTAGTTGAATGTATATGCTGATTTACTCATAAGCACAAAGCATTATCTGTTAATAATAGAAATCTTGTTAGTAGACAACAATTTTGAAATCAGAAAAAGTTGCACATTAGGCAAACATTGAATGAAAGAGTAATGTAATCTTATTCCAAAAGTAAATCTATGCTTCAACCATTTTTTTAATTCCGATAATTATCCATGCCGCATTTGAATTGTGGGAGTTAATAGGTGAGTTTTTAAATCACGACCAACTTCCATCTCTTGCTAAGCTAATGCATCAGTGCTAGTTGAAAATATAATGCTTTCTTTCCCGATTTTACTCTCTGGTTTGTTTATTTAATGAGGAAGAAACCTCTACTATAAACCTGACTTCGATAGCTTTTCCACTACAAGGTAACGCATTATTCTCTCGGATGAATGTTTATTAAGTATTAAGTCATCAATAATCATTAATTACGTTCTCATTTCAGTAGCAATAATCGTCAACACGAAACACCGCTTGTGCGACGTAGTCGTCGTATAACCGCAGGACGCAAACACCTCCACACGGTATGATTCTCAAGAAGTAACGATCAATGCTGCATAGTTTGTTGAATAGATATTAGATAATCCAGTGAAGCTCATTTCCACTCAGATTGCCATGTTCATGAGCAAAATTGCCGTATATTATCTATACGTTTCCGAAAACTGATATATTGGTGTAGATTTTGGTCTCGATACGTGTTTGGGCAGTATTTTTCTCAAAATTACGCTGTTGAATCAATCATAATTAATAGTGTTCGTTATTGTGACATGATTTTAACATTTTTGACACGATGAGACCTGTAGTACAAGGAGAGAGGTTATACAATTATTAAATGATATCGCGTCATCATTGACCGCGTCATAGTAAAGTACATATATACAATATAAAATAAAATAAAAAAATAAAATAAAACAAAAATGAAAAGAAAAATACAAAAATATATATACAACTTACTCAAACTCAACGTTTCGCCACTAATGTAAGTGGCTTCTTCAGGAGCAAAACTAGGTGAGGGGCGCCAGAAGGTCACGGTAACTCGACGTGTCAACCACGCTAGAGGCGAAAACCTTCTGACAAGGAGAAGGTGCACGTGCGGGGGTATATATACCACTGTGTAGGGAAACGGAACGGCGAGCGCGAGGTAACGATACGAAACAGTAAGCACGGGTCGAAGAAGCGGAAAGGACGGGTTTCCAAATACTGGAGGGTGGGTAACCAATATCACGATTAACATTTTGGGGATGTCTCTGGATCCCTTACCTTTTGTGGAAAATAGCGATGAGACTTACTTACAACAGATACCTGATCAAAACAAATTTTATGGCCCGTATCAATAAATGCTGAGTGTGTTGAGGAACGTGACTTAACGTACCGTTGGTGTTCTTTGATTCTAGTTTGAATGAAACGTCCAGTTTCGCCAATGTACACATGTTTCGCCCTGTGAGCCACAGTCACAGGGAATTTTATAAATGCCTTTATGGGAGAGAGGACGAGTGTCCTTGGGCGAAGGAAGAATTTGAGAGATTTTGTTTAAAGGTTTAAAGATGGGTTGGATATTTTGCTTACGAAGAATTCTACCGATGTGATCTGTAACGCCATGGATGTAGGGGAGAACGATGGTACTTACCTGATTACTAGATTCTGGTGCTACCTTAGGAGATTGTGGATGAATATATCTATTTATGACCCTTTGTATGTTGCCGGAGGTATAGCCATTCTGTAGAAGAGCAGTTTTCACATGTTTCAATTCTTTGTCGATGTTGTCGGGTTGGGAAATTGAGATCGCGCAATGTACTAGAGAGCCGATTACCGATTGCTTTTGTGCTGGGTGATGATGTGAGCTGGCATGAAGATATCGGTCGGTATGTGTGGGTTTCCTGTACACGGAGTGACCTAAACGACCATTTGGTAGACGAGTAACTAACACATCGAGGAAAGGTAGAGAACCGTTATTCTCAATCTCCATGATGAACTTAATGTCGGGGTGTTGGCTATTGAGGAAATCAAAGAAAGTAGGCAGAGTGTTTTTACCATGTGGCCAGATGATGAAGGGGTCGTCCACGTATCTTAACCAAGTTTTGGGTTTTAAATTCACATGTTCCAAAGCAGTGGTCCCAAATGCCTCCATGAAGATATTAGCTACAACCGGAGAAAGTGGAGATCCCATAGCGGCGCCAGAGGTTTGATGATAGTATTTTCGCTGGAAGGTAAAGTACGTTGAAGTAAGGCATTTCTCGACTAACTAACTAGAATTATTCTCTAGCAAATCTCCAGATCCAATAATTTCTCGGTTTAAAACGAGAATTGACGAGATTGGGCAACTTGACTCTTCACAACAACAATTCCAGACCTAAATAATAAAATTCAACACTACGTCACTGTATCGAGGCACAGATTTGTTCACTATTTTATGTTAAACGTATTGTTTTTGGTGTTGCTGCAGTGGATAGTTCGCTGCACCTAAGCTGTATTCCTTGTCATGACTGCCCACTGCACCTCTTACTGTGTAAATTTACATTACTTTAATAATGTTACGCACTTAATTATGTTCCAATAGCAAATAGTAGATCAACTGGAAAACCGAGCTAGCGAACACCACAAATAAGAATTATATTAAAATGAATAATTTTAAAATAAGATTTAATGTAAGATTCAAGATAATATAAATACTGTAAAACTAATTAAACCGATCATGTTAGCTACCAAATTATAATTACTGTCACAGAAATACTTATAAAGCATTTTATCGATGTTTCTTATTTCAATAATATAAATTACAGCAAGAAGGGAAACTCTACTACTGCTTTATTCTATTCCTAGGTCGATATTTTAAAAGATTGGAGTACTGCGGAGAACAAGTCGAAAATCACATATAATTTTTCCCAAGAGATTCCTAAAAATATGCATGTAAATAGGGTTCGGTGTTTTGAATATATTGAAGGGTGGTCGAACCTTATACTGAGATCCAATATGTGTTAGAAAATAGCTTTCAGAAAAATATGGACTTGTATGGTCACTATCGTATACAATATTGCTTACTGGCTACTATCCAACTACATACGATGTAAAAAGAATCTTATAGCCTGCCTTACTGTTTCCTGAATCCTATTTATCGTAAAGTTGTACCAATTGCTATGTTACATATTTGAATTCTTTATGTATTTAAAATGTCTATCTAGACGGTATTGAGCAAATGTGTAGTTGTTTCTGTTTATTATTGTTATTTCATTATTGCTTATAAAACGAATAACGCTCACTACACCACTTTTCAGGTGCAACAGTATTTAATATATTCACTACTATGATCAAATGCTTTGTCCAAGATATGTATACGTATATTGTTTGTAAATATGTATGCATTTTTTCGAGATCATTCTTACATAGCTTTCCACGCAATATACCTACATATAACTAGATACTTCTACAGTAAGTTGTTAAAACAAAAAAGACAATGCAGTAGACAACTTTATTAAATATGATCGTGTCATCTATAATTTTTCAACTACATCACATTATAATATTGGTAAGAGTTCAGTTCTAGTGTTTCTCGTCACAACAGCAGTCTATAATGTTTAATTTAGCTTTCAAGGTTTTTAATGGAAGTACACAGTAACACATGTTCATGTAAATGCTTCTCAATTTATTATCAATCAAAAACTTAAATGTGTAAAATTGGCAAAATATAACATACCTACCCTTATACGTATTTATTTCTAATACATGTTTGTTTATGGTGGACACAATATGATGTTAAGTTTACGTACATATGCAAAAGAATAAAACCGTGTGAACATTTTTATGTTATTGCTGTAAAACTGCGCATTACTAATAAACACTTACTCCTATTGTACGTCAGTTCCTAAAATAGTAATGATCTTTTTATTTAGCGGAATCTTACTGTATTGAAGATTCTCTTGTTATAATATTGACTTTCAGTAGCCGCATATATACCACCATAGGAACTAAAATAACGCAACAACAAATCGTCAATACAGTACTGATCCTCGATCAAATAATCCGCTTTATTCGAACTAAACATAATTCCTTTAAGTGGTAAAATCTGCTATAACAGAAGAACGCAATAGAACGGGAAACTAGGAAGGAAGCCAGTCTTTTCAGTCGAATGTACTTAAACGATAGCCTACCGAAGTGATTGTCAAGAATTTTGTAACGGTTTTAGTAATCTGTTCGGTATCTCCGACCAAACTGGAGAGCCAGATTCTTCCGCTAGGGCAAGGACAGTATCATCAAGTCAGACGGATAGAGGAGACGTGAAGGAAAGAATAGTAGAATCTGACTCGCTTCATTAACAGCTCGCCTGGAGCTGTTACTAAGGTTGCTTTCCGGTGTATTAGAACGCGTCATATAACCCCAAACCGCTAAACGATTTATAATGGGAAAATACATTTTCAATGCTATACTCCATCAACGAAGTGATCGGATTTGTTTTTTTTTCTTTTTCATATAAAATCGCTCCACATTAGAGTACAGTTTGGGAGTAAATTTGACTTTAGATTTAAAATATGAAGAACTAAAGAAACGTAGAAAAAAATAAATTCGTGATAAGATCTTATATTTTACATATAATACTCTTCAAACAGCAACTAATACAAATTTCTAATATTACACAACAATTACAAAGAATTTATCATTAAGAAGAAATAATCAAGAACGCCATTATTAAGTAAACTTTTTTTAAGTCATTGATGTCACAAATCGTTAGACGCTCATTTACTATGCGGTGATGTAATAACGATATCATATCTTTAAACGTTACTTGACCACTTGATTTGATACTACTTAAAATGATGTAAACATTATGCTAATCAATATTAATTTCCGTAAAATATTGTGTTTATGATGAAACACAATGAAATTTCCATTTATGAATAACAGTAACATATTTTGTATTAATAAAGGGAAAGAATAAAAAAGTCTGTAAATTTTAATAACTTCAAAAATGTCTAACGTTATGCAATTAAAATTAAAATATAGTTCTGCACATAATATTTGTAAATCCTTATGGGCTACCTACTGTTCACTGGCTATATTAAGAGTAGTTTGCGTTTATGACATATGAAACGATTCATTCTTCTTTTCAAGCTTTCTTCTACTAACCCTGTTGGTTATTTTACAAATAACGCCGAAATAGTGAAAAAAATGATCTTGGGAGGATAAAAACAAAAATATACTAATTTAAAAAATGTCTTTATTGGGCACAAACCTAGCAAAGAATATTTATTGAAACCAATTAATAAAAATATCTCCCAGCTGATACAAGAAAAAAAGAGTATAATAAGATATTAAGGTAAGCACAGGTGAGTTTTTGTTTCAGGAACTCAATACACATTTCGTAAAAATCTTTAACGTAGTAATAAAGGATAATAATAAAGAATTTATTTCCCATTATTGTTAAATTACAATACATCAAATTACCAACTACTAAGTAAGCAATTCTTAAATGGAATCCATACTTCAGTTAAAAGAAAATTAGCTATATGTAATAAGAATCATAAGGTTTTTCGTCAAGTGTTACCGTGGTAACCCTTGCTCTTCCCGAATAATGTTTTATTTGGCTTTGACATTCTAATATTACGACTACGTTGATCTGCTCAAGACATTTAATAGAATAGATTATAGCATTCATTATTTTATACTCGTTTAGGGTTTCTTTGTCCCGTTAAAAACTGCTCTCGTTTGCGAGAGTATAAAAAAGTGACCAAAGATAAACTAAGCCACTACCCTTTCAAATGTTCAAAGTATAATTTTTTTGTGTGCTTTTTGAGCTGATTTGTGTTTATATTTTGAAAATAATTAATAGAAAGAGTATATATATAAATCAGACTTTTTGTATGCTGCTAAATACATAAAGTTTTCTCTTCAATTATCTCTAAATTCAATTCATAATAGAAACATTTAGAAAAACATCATATAATATCTACAAACTGCCAGGTACATTGAGAGATGCTATGGTATTAAAAATCTTGAAAATTGATTTGAATTTTTATCCAAAATATACAGAGTGTCTTAGAGAGACCGTTCATTACAAGTTTATGGGGTTCTGAAAAAATATAAATTTGAAAATTCAGAATCGATTGTGTTCTCTTCAATTAAAATATTATTAGATTTCTAGCGCTCTCGGTTATACCGGAAGTCGCCATCTACTTTGTTATTTTTAACGGAACACCCTGTATATTGTAAATATTTACCTATTTTTAAGCATTATAAATACCTTTACTGTTTGCAATTTGATTCGGGCGTTTTGTAATTATTCAATTTATTTTTAAATATTTTATTAATTTATCCAAAAGATCACAGAACACTCGATTTTTCGTATATGAATTTGGAATTCATACTATGTTTAAACAAGATATTGGGGTTGGGGTATATTTTGGCGCCGAGAACGGCTGTCTACATTGTGTGGTTATTTTACTATGGCATGTTAACTTTTAGAAATTTTGGAGAACCATAGCTTAATTTTTTCGAACCACCTCCCTCTCCCCTTCCCATATTTTATTATTTAATCGTCTTCGGCGTCCAATTTTACATTTATCTTTATCCCATTTATTTATATCCCACATATCCTATACCTAATATGGATAGTTTAGGAAATAATTAGGTTTTTCGAAAAATGCAC
Organism: Holotrichia oblita; assembly: GCA_023690525.1. Taxonomy (NCBI): domain Eukaryota; kingdom Metazoa; phylum Arthropoda; class Insecta; order Coleoptera; family Scarabaeidae; genus Holotrichia; species Holotrichia oblita. The sequence continues at coordinate 98,757,553 of CM043017.1, read as the reverse complement.
ATATAACTCATCGATACTTATTCAGTGTGCCATGGAAAATAAGTGTTCTCAAACTTCGTCGTTAATAATTATCCGTTAAATGCCTTTAAATTGTTGCTGTAAAGAGTTAAAATGGATTATGAAAACAATGTTTACACAAATCAAGAAATTCTTAAATGTTTTTTAATGGGTGTAAAAAATGAGAAAGAAATTATAATAATTCTTCAAAATGATGGCTGTTTGCATTCAAGCACAGTGTTAAACGTGAAGAAACACTTTCAATTGTTGCTCTTTGTAGATCTTGAGAAGAGAGTCTGTTGAGTGCTGCTTGCACACAAGCTTCTAATTCCTCCATCGTTTTCAAGACCAGATCCTTGATAGACCAGATCCCTGATACGTCCCCAGTCGTCATATCTAACAATCTCTTTTATAATTACTTCCCTTTTTCAAAATCTTAGTATTTCTAATATCAAAATTATGTCGTCTAGTGCTTACATAGCTGTTTCAACAGTGATGATGTATTATATGTAACCGTGTATGGGTAATTATAAAATCGCTTCTTTAAATAGTGTTTAGTTTAACAGATGATAATATAGATACACATATATTGATTTAAGATTTTTCAAAATAGAACCCAAGTATTATAATTATCTTAGCGTCTAAGTTATTCGAGGAAGAAGTGCATACATCCTCAGTACCTAGTAATTTAAATTTCCTAGCACATTATCCTGCTTGATTTTTTGCCACTATTTTGGGCAATATCTAAATTAGAAATTTAGATATATAGATTATAAGAAATCTATGTAGTTACCGACTGCATAGCTAATTACTGAAATCAACGACTTTATAACAGAAGTGGTAAGATTGACCTGGTATTGATTCATATTCGAATCCATCCAAGGACGGCACAGATGGGTCGGTACAGTCTCGACTTACCATTTTCTGCTGTCATAAAATTAAGACTGCTACAACAAACAAACAACCAAGCCATGAAACACGTCACATGCACCAAAATCAAAATTATATGGCAAACACTGTAGTAATAGTATCGAAACGCAATACAGCAATCTTCAACAATAACTTCACATTTTCTATACGAATTTCAACATTCTAATAACATTAATAGATTCGTAAGAATGTTAATTCTGCTTCAATATATTTCACAACTTTATTTCAAGTAAAATCTTTCAACTAGTATTTATAAGATAAACAGCCAAGTACATTGAACTATATTTTTATTGCATTCAAAATGACTTAATATTTGCAACAATTATGAAAACACTACATATCTAGTTTAATCGTAATCATAAATTTATCTGCTACTTGAGAAACAAATTATACGATTTGTTTAATTACACCGTCATACATGAATATATACATATATGTATATGTATATATACTCAGCTTCAAAATTATTCAGTTCCAATTCTTCCTGCAGAGCAATCACAATTAGCAATCCATAAATAATATCTACCATGCCTTCGCTAAGACTAGGAGATGTAATTCCAAATTTTAAAGCAAGTACAACCGAAGGTCTTATTGACTTTTATACCTACCAAGGAAAATCGTAAGTTAATCGCAATTAGACAAATAATCCAGAACTTTTACCGATATATGTTTGTTACAAATGTTTTTATTTTGTCTTATTTTTCGTCTACGTAGATGGATCATTATTTTTTCTCGCCCAGCTGATTTTACACCGGTATGTACAACAGAATTAGATCGTATTGCTGTTCACAAGGAGGAATTCCAAAAACGAAATGTTAAGCTCTTGGCTCACTCTTGTGACAAACTGGGATGCCACGTGGAGTGGGTAAATGATATCAAATCATACTGCAAAGACATTCCTGGCGATTTTCCATATCCTATAATTGCTGACGAGACCAGAGAACTAGCAGTTAGGTTAGACATGATCGATCAAAATAATAAAGACAACGAAGATCAGGCATTAACTGTTAGAGCACTATATGTAATAGATCCATCTCACAAGCTAAGACTTTCAATGCAATATCCAGCTTCCACTGGAAGAAATGTTGAGTAAGTGCTTGCCTGATACAAATAAATTGATCATTAATATAATTTTTTACAGTGAAATGCTAAGAGTAGTTGATTCGTTACAACTGGTTGATAAGATACCGCAGATAGTAACTCCTGCTAATTGGGTGGTATGTATTTGATATGAAAAATAATTTCAAATAACTAGCTCATCTATTTCCACAGCCTGGTGAAAAGGTAATGATTGTTCCAACCGTGTCAGACGCCGATGCAGAGACATTATTTCCAGGAGGAGTTGACAAGGTATCCATGCCTTCGGGATTGACATATGTTCGTACCACCACCAAATACAGAATGTAGGCTATAATATAGTTCTAGGAAACTGATACAAAATTGATAGCATGGTATAAAGATATACTTAAACTAAAGGGAATAAAATATAGGAAACAATATAATTCATGTTTTTCTTTTACAACTTTGTATACCATATCTCCTATAAAAGTAGCTTTAAGTTGAACAGGATAGGGGGATACTGAGACCATAACAGCTAAGGTTCAATTCTTTAAAAGGATGCTGACAATTTTATCCCGATTGAACTATAACTCGCTGTTAAGAGTAAAGTGATTAACAGCGCAGCAGTATAGACAGCGAAACAGTGCTGTAACGTGGCCATTAAACGCATTTAACACACACAATTTGCACAGTAAGAGTTGCAAGATTGTCGGGTAGGCAATACAGCTTAAGAGGCCGTACAACTAGCACCCACCACAAATAAAAACATAAGAAAAAATTAATGTGCAAGATTTATTCCTAAAAGGATTATCTTCGGCTAATCCTAGAGGAGTTGGTGCTTTTCCTGAGTACCTAGCAAAAAATATTTAACCTGAAAGCTCATTAGATTGCTCTCGTTCTTTTCTCTAAAAAATACTACTTGATTAAACGTGTTTCTTTACGTTTACTGGCTAGCATCTGCCAAAATAAAGAATTTTTTATTAGTAATACTGTAATTTTGTGTCGCTATATTTCATTTCAACCGTTCAGTTTCATTGAATGAAGAATACCTTCATTGTGTTAAATGGAACAGCTTGTATATGACAATATTTTCCTTTACTGAAATGTAAACATTTGTATTTGATACCTAACTCCTATAATTGATGAAATATATATAAATACACACTTTTTTAAAAACCACTATTTTAATAAGAAATTATAATGCTAGAACGTATACACAACATTGAGTGACTTCTTGTTCACTTGCAAAAATTATTGAATATTTAGAGAAATAAGTATCGTCTTACCATATATGTATGTACATACATTTGTGGCCATTGATTGTAAAAGTTTAAACGTCTAATCAATTGCGGATATTAAACCGCATAATAATGCACTATTTTTAGTATGGACTCAAGAAAAAACTGTATTGTAAAATCTTCATTTTTTTTTATTTGTTGCATTTTAACATATAAACATAGTTATTTCTCGTAGCCACCTACTGCCAGTTTGTAATGTAGTTTCAAGTGATACTGGTGGAATTAATCTTTTTAGAAACATTTCTCTTTCTTGTAAATTTGCCTACATCTGTCTTTTATTTCGAAACAATGTACGGAATATCTTCAATAACCAGTTAAACTTTCATCCGTTCTTTTCGTACTGTTTGGAATGGATACAACCCTATTAAATAGATAATGCTTCCTGTTGCATCTATTTCCTCTGGTAATTTTTTGAAGGTTGCGAAGAAGATCATAAGTTGCACATAGAGCTTATTGACTACGATCTTATAGTTAGACTCGGCAAAGAAGAGCAAGTTTCAATGAAGTGCGGAGAAAAACGTGGAGCAGCCGCATCAAGGCGAGTGTTCAGTAACGTTTATGTAGTCGCATCACCTATGTTCGTGATTTTCAGGAGTGACCATAGGCGATACGAACCCATGAATGTTTACACAAAAAATAATGATAAAAAATATGTTATATAATGTGCTGAAACACTTACTGTTTTGAGAAGTTTCCATGAAATCACAAACTAGGTGGAATCTATTAAATATTTGAATTATTAAATATGTTTCCACACTTATTTCAGTCAAATGAGTACGGCGTGCGGAATAAATATTTCTTAATTATTATGAAAACGACCATTCCACATCGAGTGCTGTTAAATTTGCAAATATAAAGTAATCCTTGCGACAACTTAATGGATCTTTCGACGCACCTTCCCAAATTTTTCCTAGTATGAGAAAATCTGAATCCTTGTCAATAACACTTTCAAATATCACATAACCAACATTTTTTATCTCTCAATTCTATTTTAATTCTTCTTTCAACATAGTTGCGTGCAGATGGCATAACGTTTCTTATCGTTGTCTGACTTGATAATGTATAATCCGAATACTTGCTCCAGAAGGAAACAAATGCTTCTTAATCTAGTAAAGTGAACGGCAGATTACATGCAATAAAACAAATACCTAATCAAATGTTAATTGTTCGCTGTATCGTTTGCCACAGATCGGAGAATAGTGTTTTATACTTTTTAGGTGGCGTTCACAATTCCACCTACTGGTACATGTCAAATAGTTGTCGCACCTCACACATTTAATTTTATCACGTTCGTATTCTAAATCGGGCATACTCGCTATTACGTGTTCTAGTTTCTTCGAAACATGTCGTTTCTGAAACCTACAAAATGCGACATTTTCTAAGTATGTGTGTACTGATAAGCACTCACAACGACTAATGGAATAATAGTGAACAAGTGTACTTTGATACGGACGAGTTCACTCCTCTACGTTGCTCTCCGCGCTGTACTGAAGCTTGCTCCTCTTTACCGACTCTATTTATGTTACTCTTTCAGAGTATAGATCATACCATACATCATTTATTTAGTAAAAGAGTTCCTTCTCCTGGTGTTATTATAAACACAGGTTTAAGTTGACAATGCATTGACAATCAGATGTTAGTTTATTCTGTTAAGCTTGCAAAGTTCACTTGTCGAACAAAAATACTAAACTAATTTGTTGAAGTTTACGTTGTCAAAGTTTGGGGGTATTTGGTAAGATTAGTTCCTTCTGTATGACTCGGAACTATATATGTACATACATCGATTAGACATCAACATTTTATAAATCAATGGTCCGTATACGTGTCTGACCATATACGCTCTAGCATTATAATTTCTTACTACACAAATAACTTTCAAAATTTGCCTTTGTTTATTTGAGCTCAATTTCAAATAAAATTGCCTAATTTTTATTGATTTGTATTGGCAAAATAATTCTAATGCTACTTTGTCTAATAAATGTCGTTTCAAACATTAACCTATTATTGATCAAAAACAGAATTATTATACAGAAAGCTGTGTTGCATGAAATGTGGTCCTATAAATTTTACAAAATAATACCAAGTGATCGACAAAAAATCGAAACCTTTTATCTAGAAAAGGTTAATATCCTATTATTTTCGAATAACGACTTATTTTTTTTAATTCTATTACATAATACTGACGTGTTCCGCTTTTGGTCCTATAATTTTATATAAAATGAAGACAAACAATGTCATTTATTAAGCATCAAATGACATACACGTATGCATCTCAAATTACTGTATTATATAAGATTAAATTTTACAAATTTAACTTAAAACTACCTACCCTTACCTTAATAATAGTTTTGATGTGTGTGTGTTTGTGTATCTAAAATCCTTTTTCAATCCTTTTCCTGTTCGTCTGGCCACCCTAGGTTAAGTCTTCGCACTGCAGCCTAATAGAGATCACTTAAAAGACCACGGAAGGGGAAAGAGTGTAGGGGAAGGAATTTTCTTCTTAAAGATCTTCGATTGAGATGTTATTTACACTTAACTCGATGCAGTCTTTTTCAATTTTGAGATGCTTTAGTTCTGGACACGAATTTTTTAATGTTTTTCTTAATTTTTAGTAAATTAAAACTCCTTTATTTACATTGTCTCCTTCCTACTTTCAGGCACATACTAGACAAGCTCTGCATACTTGAAGTTGTTATTTAGCTTCCAAGCAAGCCTTCCTTGCAATCTATATATAACAAAGATGCAATCCCTTGAAAATGCATTCTTTCTACAGTGATCAACAGAGTATCTGCTTAATTCAATAATTTAATATAATGTAAAATCCAATATTAACTTTCCCTATTTCTTAAAGTTAAGAATATATATATTTATATTTCGCAACTTTGTTTTGAAATATACGATTAAATACTCGCACAACTTATCAGATACGAGAACGGCCTTGAAGTGTTTTAAGATGATTTAATAATTTCGGTAGTTAGGAAAACTGTTGTAAAACGAGGAAAAGTTTACTAATATGATAATTCACATGATAAAGATAACAATTATTTTTCTATTGCTTGTATATGCTTATTAAATTTTTCAACGCGATAATTGCATGTTTATGCATCACTCGTAAATGGTTTCATGTATCGAATCACGTGGTAATGTAGTACAGTCGTATATATACTCATTCAATATCCAAGCCATTCATATCATTTTATACACACACCGACTTCACTTGGTAATCAGTAGATAACAACATACAAGATGCCTTCTTTAAGACTTGGTGACACAATACCTAATTTCAAAGCTAATACTACAGAAGGACCTATTGAGTTTTATAATTATCAAGGAAAATCGTAAGTGCAACACTTCAAATTTGTAATTGATATCACTAATGTTTACTATTAATAAAGAATGTCTGCTTTAGTGTTATTTAATTGAATGTAATTCTATAGTTAATGGATTCGACAAAATCTATAGGGACGAGTGCAGTTATGTATATGTAACATTTTGTTTTCTTACATTTTCCAGATGGGTTATTATATTTTCTCATCCAGCTGACTTTACACCCGTCTGTACTACGGAATTGGGACGGATCGCAGTTCATCAAGAGGAGTTTAAGAAGAGGAATGTTAAACTCTTGGCACATTCCTGTGACAAATTGAAATCTCACGTGGATTGGGTTAATGACATCAAATCATACTGCAGAGATATCCCTGGCGATTTTCCGTATCCAATAGTAGCCGATGAAACAAGGGAACTAGCAGTTAAGTTAGACATGATCGATCAGAATAATAAAGACGATGAAGATCGCGCATTGACTGTTCGCGCTCTATACATAATCGATCCTGCACACAAACTTAGATTATCAATGCAATATCCGGCCTCTACTGGACGAAGTGTCGAGTAAGTTTAGTATTGAGTATTTGGAAGAAAGTGATACTTAAGTTCATTTTTTTGCAGTGAAATGATAAGAGTAATCGATTCTTTGCAGTTAGTAGATAAAATACCACAAGTAGTAACTCCCGCTAACTGGGTGGTACGTATTTGTTACACGGTGCACGAAGATTTGAAATCTAATAGATTTTGTTTTAGCCTGGTGAAAAGGTAATGATTGTTCCCACTGTATCAGATGCTGAAGCCGAGAAATTGTTCCCTGGAGCAATTGATAGGGTAACCATGCCTTCAGGACTTACCTATGTACGCACGACAACTAAATATAGTAGTTAATAGTTTATACATTGTTTTGAAATAATAATAGTATGGAACTGTATTCGAATTATGTATGTATGTACATACAAGGTTTAATGTAATAAAGAATAGTAGTTTGACACAAGCAATTTTGAGTTTTATAGTCTTTCTTTTATATGCATAATTTTATTAAAAGTGGTAGAGTAACAAGGAATTACGCAGAATGTTTAGAAGCTAGACTTTCTAATTTTTTAAGAAACTGCTTTACCATGTAAATTCAAGAATAGAGCTAAAATATCCGGCCAGTGGGAGTACAGCATAGGGAGCAACATGCAATGCACCACTCCTCAAATTTGTTTATATCATCATCAGGAGATTACAATAGTATATTATTTTATACGGAGGAAAAGTGATGCTTTTTATGGCGCGCTTGTGTTTAGCAATCGAACGAAGTGAGGCTGCTAATAGAGAGCAAGCCATGAAAAGTTACTTTTCCTCCACATAAAATATGCTATTTTTTTTTCAACCGTCGGCAAATTTATGCAAAGTATCTATTTTTATTGAAGATAAGCGGGTCTGGTAGGATGTTTGGACGTTTAGACCGATGATTAAGTACGAGCTGTTTCTATCGTAACTCATCATAAAACTGTCAAGTGGACACTGTCAACATTGAAATTATGTGTTTGTATTGGTTCGTACCTTGCCATAATAACGGCGGAAAAGTGAAAAGTAAACCTCCGGCAGAGGAAAAGTGACACTTTGCGGCGGACTACTCAGTCGAGAAATGTCAGTTTTATTGACGTTTGAAGAAAAACTAATTCAAATTACATAGGAACAGATACATATTCATATGACAAAAGCATTTGTCAGATAGGAATGACCTATTCCTATCTGACAAATAAGTTTTTCTGAATAAGTACAGCCTGACAACCCAAAAACTAACTAACCGTTTCTTGTGTATCAACTAATGTGGTGCCGCACCCTGTATATATATACATGAAACTTTAAAACTTGATCAGTTCTGACACTGACAGTTATAGAATTTAAAACGTGAAATTACTACAACTAATGCAGAATATGGGTTTCTTCTTTTAGTTTAAATGAAAAACAGTAGTTTCCTACGTGACGTTTCGGATATATTTTAATCCTTTTTCAAACCTATATATAATAACCTATATAATGTAATAAATCTTAATTAATTTTTAAACCAAGAACCAGTAACTTACACAAGGATAATCGGTTTTCTAATTACAAGGCTCTAAAAATATTGGGAAACAATGTTGTCATTAATTTTTTTTTTATATATATAATATATTTTCATTGCATTCAACATATAGTTTTTAAAAAATGTCGAAATTTAAAATCTAACGTCTGTTTTTTTTTGTTTACAAAATTGTTTATCAAATATTTTACATGTTTTCAAATTTCAAAATTTCAAAATTGACAAAATTGTTTCACAATATTTTTAGGGGCTTGTATTTAGAAAAACGATTATCCTTGTGTAAGTTACTGGTTCTTGGTTTAAAGATTAATTAAGATTTATTACATATCATATATCGGTTTGAAAAAGGATTAAAATATATCCGAAACGTCACGTAGGAAACTATTGGTTTTCATTTAAATTAAAAGAAGAAACCCATATTCCCATAGTTGTAGTAATTTCACGTTTTACATTTTGTATGTATGTACGTATGTACTACATACATACATATAGTACACAAGGAGTCTTTGCCGTTGGATAGAAATACACAGTGAACCTGTTATCGGGGAATCCAGCAATTAATAAAATTCTTTCTAATTTGAGTTATTTATTTTTTAACCAGAATTTCGCCCCTACATACATATGTCTAGTGCTTCATCAGGAAATAAAATAAAACTCTGTATGAGAAAATCCTAGCCAATAAGACAACATTTAGATCGTGCATGATGCAGTTAAAATGTTGTTACATTATTAAAAATCACGTTAAAATTATAAAATTTAAAAATTATAAAAACATTTTAACAAGATAAAATTACACAGACTCCCACCAGTCAGTTGTGGACTTATGAATTTTCGTTGCTAACATGTGCCTATGCTATTTCGTTGCCTCTAATATCAGAATGGCTTGACATGTTGTAATATTCCGCTAGTTCTCCGAGCTTCCTATGGCAACCTACCATACCACCACGGATAGGTAATGCGGACGGCGAACGGCTTGCAGTGTGCGGACAGCTTAGGTCTTAGACAGAATTTCTACTGATCCAGTTCCATGCAGTCCGTTTAAAATGTCCTTTGCGCAAGTCCGTATAGAAATTATTTTGATCTGAAAAGTGGAAGCGTGCCTTCTAAGCTTCTGGCATTGCCGTCTGATTTTCCACCTCTCCAAATTATAGAGATCGTGCCATTCAAGTTTTATAAGCATTCACAAATCAACGGAAATTTCCTTGCTCCATTTTTCACACGAGGGCTTTTGCAGTCTTATTACTAGTAATGTCTATATCGTATGCCCCAGTGAAACTGTAGACGGGCGAGATGTTATCCGCCCTTACGGGTTATTCGATGAAGATGCCGATATGGTCGCCTGTTTTGCCGGAGAAACTTTTGCACCCACTACATTTTGCCCTATACCTCCTATAGGCCCCTTTCTGACTACAAGATCTTCAGAAGTGCTATCGGTGACAAAGACATGTCCTCCATCCCAAGTAGCACACATAGTTACAGTGACTAGTGTTATCGAGATGGTTACTTTATCATAGTTTAAATTACGTAGCTTTTACTGTAAATTGTACCTATAGCGACTTATTTACCCACAAGTAATATTCATGGTATCAATTACGTTATATGCACGAAATAAATTACTTTAAAGTTAATCACGGTATAGTGTAAATAGAATCGGAGTCGTTACGCCAATATTACTTGCAAAACAACTTTTTGGTCAATTCGTGTATATGGTGACTGATTCAAAGTTATTGTTACTTTCAACCGGTACAACGATATGACTTTCCAGTAATTGCCACCTGTACGTTAAATTTTTAGTAGTAATTACGTAAAAACTGCATAAATTTTAGGTTTTAAAGTTATAAACATTTTTGTAGTTGCAATTACGAAATTATTACATTACAATAATATACCTTTAGAAACTATTACTTTCAACACGAAAGTATTACTCTAGTAAAATAAAATAAATCCGCCATTAAAATGGGACTCTCGTGATACATATCCTTAAAATAATTAATTATCGGTATGATAAAAACGAAAATTTAATTAATTTAATTTAATAAAAGTATTCTATACTTTTATACGAAGATTACGTAAGATTGAAGCAATACAATTGTCTTGATTCAGAGAATAAATTTAAAAATATCCTAAGAATTTTTGTTTTTTTTTGGATAAAACTGAATAATTATGTGGCGCCTACTGTTTTAAGAACTATCACCTTTATATTTATCAGTAAACTGAAGTTCGTTTGTAATTTGAGGATCTATCGCTAGAAATTTTCTAATTGACAAGTTATAAGTTAGATTACAATTATGTTAGTAAAACACAACAAACGAAACATTCAGTTGTTAGAGTGAATATGTTGTAGTATCTGTAAAATAAAGAAAAGAAGCAGAATATATAATCGAGAGAAAGGCCATTGTTTTATAAGGTAAAAATTACTTTATGGGCACGCTGCAGCAGCATCATAGCTACTATGCGTTACGTTGTCCAGACGTAGTTACGTTCCCAATTAAGGTCCAGTGTGGGTAATGCGACGTAATACGGACCTAATATTTTTTCCCATTTTGATAGTTACTACCTCGCTACAACGTGGTTATAACGTAAGCAATACCAGTAACTTTTACTTTGCTGTAACATTATGGGTAGCAAATACGTAACGACAACCAAATGTGCTACTTGGGATGTTACCTAAACAGACAATCTGGACCTTACTAATTGCGTTTACTGCATAAGCTAGACTACTTTGTGCCCCTAGAGTAATGAGACGTACGTGATTGAAGATACTATAACCTTTGTGTACAGTCAGTCAATCAATTCAATCATCAAAGTATAGGTATACTCCAAAAATATAATTTACAAATAAATTTTAAGGATACAAACATAAAAACGAGTTAATCAAAAAACTAATAAATAATACACTGGATTATAGAATGCTTTGAGAGTAACGTTAAAATGTCACGACGAAAAGTTATTGACGATGGATGAATAATTGAAGAATTCTTTGGAAAAAGCCCAAAGAATTCTTCAACGTTAAAATGTATCATGACGATACCTATAGGAAGAGATACGAAAATCTGAAGAATCATTTCCATATTTTGTTACTTTACTTAATACTCCTCCAGTTGTATAACTCAATATTTGGACAACCATTGCTTTTCTACTAGTACCAACGATTGTCTTTACACAAATTTTTCATTAGACATATTGCGAAATATGCTATGATATAAGGAAGAAGTATTTGTGGACGATCTAAACTGTTTCTTATTACAACTAATTTACAAATTTCTTAGTCAGGACTTCCACAATCGCGTGACTAGATGCTTCTATTTACAATTTTGATTTCAGAACTTCTAGATACATTTCAATATAGTATCTACATACCGGGATGCGGACGAGACACCTCCATACAATAATTTCGCTTTTGTAATACAGGGAAACTTTGATCTTATTTCTTTTTCTGTATTTAGTAGTGAGCCAACCGTAAGCATAAATCCAACAAATCTCTAGTATTAAAAAGACTAAACTCTAATTAATTGTAGTTGCTACTACTGGTGGGCTTGCAATCAACTTAGAAACCAGATTCGCATAGTGCAAGCAAGTACATATTCTACAAATATGTAAAACGCTTAGTTTCTTTTGCGATACCTACTAGATTGAGCGAATCCCCTATGCTGTACTCTCACTTGCCGGATATTTTCGCTCTATTCTTGAATTTACATGGTAAAGCAGTTTCTTTAAAAATTAGAAAGTCTAGGTTCTAAACATTCTGCATAATTCCTTGTTACTCTACCACTTTTAATAAAATTATATAAAAGAAAGACTATAAAACTCAAAATCGCTTGTGTCCAACTACTATTCTTTATTACATTAAACGTTGTATGTATTTACATACATAATTCGAATACAGTTCCGTACTATTATTATTTCAAAACAATTTATAAGCTACATATTCTAACTTCTATATTTAGTTGTTGTGCGTACATAGGTAAGTCCTGAAGGCATGGATACTCTATCAATTCCTCCAGGGAACAGTTTCTCGGCTTCAGCATCTGATACAGTGGGAACAATCATTACCTTTTCACCAGGCTAAAACAAAATCTATTAGATTTCAAATCTTCGTGCACCGTGTAACAAATACGTACCACCCAGTTAGCGGGAGTTACTACTTGTGGTATTTTATCTACTAATTGCAAAGAATCGATTACTCTTATCATTTCACTGTAAAAAAAATGAACTTAAGTATCACTTTTTCCAAATACTCAATACTAAACTTACTCGACACTTCGTCCGGTAGAGGCCGGATATTGCATTGATAATCTAAGTTTGTGTGCAGGATCGATTATGTATAGAGCGCGAACAGTCAATGCGCGATCTTCATCGTCTTTATTATTCTGATCGATCATGTCTAATTTAACTGCTAGTTCTCTTGTTTCATCGGCTACTATTGGATAAGGAAAATCGCCAGGGATATCTCTGCAGTATGATTTGATGTCATTAACCCAATCCACGTGAGATTTCAATTTGTCACAGGAATGTGCCAAGAGTTTAACGTTCCTCTTCTTAAACTCCTCTTGATGAACTGCGATCCGTCCCAATTCCGTAGTGCAGACGGGTGTAAAGTCAGCTGGATGAGAAAATATAATGACCCATCTGGAAAATGTAAGAAAACGAAATGTTACATATAACATAGATTTTGTCGAATCCATTAACTATAGAATTACATTCAATTAAATAATACTAAGGCAGACATTCTTTATTAATAGTAAACATTAGTATTATCAATTATAAATTGAAATGTTACACTTACGATTTTCCTTGATAATTATAAAACTCAATAGGTCCTTCTGTAGTATTAGCTTTGAAATTAGGTATTGTGTCACCAAGTCTTAAAGGAGGCATCTTGTATGTTGAGTACTGATGTACTGATTACCAAGTGAAGTCGGTGTGTGTAGAAAATGATATGAATGGCTTGGATATTGAATGAGTATATATACGACTGTACTACATTACCACGTGATTCGATACATTAAATCATTTACGAGTGACGAATAAACATGCAATTATCGCGTTGAAAAATTTAATAAACATATACAAGCAATAGAAAAATAATTGTTATCTTTATCATGTAAATTATCATATAAGTAAACTTTTCCTCGTTTTACAACAGTTTTCCTAACTACCGAAATTATTAAATCATCTTAAAACACTTCAACGCCGTTCTCGCATCTGATAAGATATGCGAGTATTTAATGATATATTTCAAAGCAAAGTTGTGAAATATATATATATATATTCTTGACTTGCAATCTTAACTTTAAGAATTAGGTGAAGTTAATATTGGATTTTACATTATATTAAATTATTGAATTGAGCAGATTCTTTGTTGATCACTGTAGAAAGAATGCATTTCCAAGGAATCGAATCTTTGTTATATAAGACTGCTAGGAAGGCCGCCACTTGGAAGCTACATAACAACTTCAAACATGCAGATCTTGTCTAGCATTTGCCTGAAAAGTATTTAAATCATTCAGGTATTACTTTTTATTATACCTACAGTGTTATGCAAAAATCAGGCGTTAGTTAATTATTTTCCAAATTATTAATTAAAAAAAAACGCGCAAATAAAATGATTACTATTTTTAATAGGTGGTCTCTTCGTACGTTTTCTTTTTTCATAGATTAATGGATTAAAACGGACGAACTTAGGCGTTACTTTTACATAATCCTGTATCTACAAGAAAGAGAAGAAAACATTTTTGGCCACACAAAGAAACGTTTTAGTGTAATAAATAAGCCAATTACGTGCAATCACTTTAAGAGACTTTATGTAATGAATATGTATGATGGCATCTTGCTATTAGAATTTGGAGTTCACTATAAATTTAAGAGAGTTCACAGTCAAACAATGCACTTAAGAACAAACACCATTCCAGAAAATAAACTATTCGCAATAGCGTGCATAAATTGGAGACTAAAGAATGTGTTCAACATGTAAAGACACAAATGCATATTTTTCTACACATTCAAAATTGTTACAGTTCTGAAGGTGTGGCTGAAACCTTGAAAATTAAAGTCAATTAAATAAATTAATTGTCTTAACTATTGTTGTTATAGTCGTAGGCAACTGATTTTTCCAACATCATTTTTTACGAGGAACCCGGTTTTAATGTGGCTATTAGTAAACTCAATTTGATGGTACATTTAAGTAACAAACAAAGATTTACTGCTTGATGTGATTTAAGGACTAAAGAAATCTATGTATCTACATATCTCATATGTTGGTAGAAGAATTACTTAATAGTAAAAAGTCTGGAGTGGTCCATTCGGCATATATTAGTTAATTGTGTGTTTTAGTCTTTAATTAATATAACATAGGGGGCTCTAACACATGGTTCACTTTTTTTGCAACTTTAATCAGAAGAAGACGCCAATTTTCATATTCTGATCGGAACCTTAATTTTAGTGAATAATTGAAATACATAGAAAATTTTAATGCAGTACATCAAAGTGGAAATGTTATAGAGTGTTATTTTGCATAGAAACCCTCAGTTTCGTTGCTCAGTTCGATTACTCTTTCAAAAAATACTGGCACTACATATTACAATACCTTAACTTTAGTGTTTCTGGGTCATTTAGGGAAAACTGGATGTTGTCACAAATACAAACACACCTCATATTTTTACAAGTTACACAATTTTTAAATACATGTATTTAAATAGTTACCTCACACAAAACACACCAAGAGGTAGTTCAAGATGTTAAAGGATTACTTGACAGTATTATATCTTTTTGTGCCGTGGAAAGCTTATAAAAGCCGTTTTGACGTAATAGTTTGTACGGTTTTTCTAAGCTATTGCAATAATAACAGAGTATTTGTTGCCTTTTTCACACGAAGACAAAAATTTGTGGCATACACAGCTCTTTATTTTTATGAGAACTTTTGGAACCGCGACAACAATACATACATTAACTTACAAGCTTTGTGAATCGCATGTATAGGGTGGCCAACTACGACTGGCACTCGGCCATATCTCAGAAACGGTTTGCAGTACAGCTTCGGAAAAAAAATTCACTGAGTAAAGTGACCCCGAGAAATATCTGGAAATTATTTAAGAAAGTGTCGGATGACCGCTAGATGGCGTAACTGAACACAAACATACTAAATTCTTATTTTACACAAAATTTACCAACTTAAGGTGTATCACAAATACGAAAATCGGAATTTTATGAGAACTCCGCATATTTTACACCCGGCAATTTTTTTTATATTTCGTCAAATAAAGGGAGAGAGAGGGGGAACTTTGTTTTGAAGGAACGTTCTGTTGAACTTTGCAAACTTAGTCTATCCAATCTAATGCTTACAAATTCGAACTAATCTAGTAAATGACGTGCATGTTAGAGGGCATGTTTAAATTTTTTCGAATATCTGGTTTTTTATGGAAAATATTAAATGAAAACATATATTTTTGACTGCAGATTCAAGAGGCAGACTAAATTACCAACAAATCAGCGAAAACCAGGTATCGCTATAATTTACCTATCCGAAGATATCTTGAGAAACGTGTGAATGGTAAGAATTTCTTCTATAAATTTAAATTATTCTGCTTCCCCTGAACGAACAACCAAGTTATTACGAGCAGTAATATAAAATAAGATATGTATTTTATTCGTCTCTACAATTAAAAATCTAAACAACTAAGCCACTCTATTCTGAATAACTCCTCCCAATCTCTGAAAAAACTTATACTGTCTGCATTTATCTACTCATCTGACGGTATGTAGTCAGCCAAAAATGTTATATTCAGCTTACTTTGGTCTACTAAATGAATTATTTTGTCACCGCTAGATGGCGTTAAGAAAATTAAATACGCAAATTTTGTGTTTTTCGAAAAGAATACCGCGCGGAATTATATTTATGCTCAAACTATAAAATAATGGATTGAAAGCTTAAAATGTTCATAAAGAGCTCCACGATATGATTGAAATGAACAATGCCGCAAAAATAAAAAAAAAGGAAACAGCATAGTAAAATCAATATCACTACCGGCCTAAATTTTCAAATTGCCCTTATTTGACTAAATACACAAAATTTCTCCAGTGTAAAATATGCGAAATTATCAGGAAATTTCGATTTTCATAAATGTGATAGACCTTAAGTTGGTAAATTTTGTATAAATTTTGCATCTTAGACTTTCCTAAATAATTTCCAGATATTTCTCGGAGTTACTTTAGTTGGTGAAATTTTTTTCCCGAAGCTGTACTGCAAATCGGTTCTAAGATATGGCCGAGCACCATTCTTAGTTGGCCACTAGGTACATAATTTATAACAATTACCAATTTTCAAAATTACGGCGCCCATTTAAATAGTAGGATAATACTTTTTACATTTCTGAAGGTGAGTAGCTAGGGGTCATATTTATAGTTTGTGCTTGAGGTTGTGCAGATGCTTGAGCACGCAATTTTGACATATTTGTAATGACATTTATGTCAAAATCGCGTGCTCAAGCATCACCACAACCTTAAGCACGAACTATAAATATGACTCTAAGTAAACTACATAAATACAAAATAAAATAAAAGTACAAAAATACAAAATCTAATAACTACGCATGTCACCACTAATGTACGTGGCTTCTTTAGGAGCAAAAAGTAGGTAGAGGCAAAAATCTTCTACTGAGTGAGGGATGTCAGAAGGTCATAGTAACTCGACGTGATAAACGACGCTAGAAGCTAGCGTGTTTAACACGTCGGGTTACCGTAATCTTCTGATATACCCTACGCACGTCGTGTTTTCGAAAATGCCTCTTACACTAGTGGCGGAAAATCTAGTTTGTAGTTTTTATATTTTTGTGCTTTTATTTTACTTTATTTTGTATATTACAATACTATGACATGGCCAAAAACCCAAAGCAATAAAGAGTCGGACCATGGAAGCCCTGGTGCCATTTATTGAGTATGTTTTTAATCTTCATTTATTTCAGTTTGATTTTTATCACAAGTCTGGTATTGGTTTGAAACATACGGCGTATATTTTTTAATTCTCATAAATAAGTTATAGTACAGGACTTGATTTAATTAACGAGAAAAGTTATTCTAAATAAACTTATCTGTGCTTTTTCACCTATATTTTTAAGAACAGTACTTTGTCATTTAATTCACACATCATTCTTTCATGCAGAGATATGAAGTACTATCCGCCTCGTCATGTGTATTAGAAATAAATCGCTACAAAAACCGTAAAACAATTTA
Source organism: Holotrichia oblita (assembly GCA_023690525.1). Taxonomy (NCBI): domain Eukaryota; kingdom Metazoa; phylum Arthropoda; class Insecta; order Coleoptera; family Scarabaeidae; genus Holotrichia; species Holotrichia oblita. The sequence goes on along the minus strand of CM043017.1, from coordinate 98,739,646 downwards.
TTTAATTTGTGAATAGTTTTTGATATCTTGACTTAGTATGTCAGTATATCCCTCTTGTTCCAATTGGAAAAAATAGTTGTCTACATTTATCGAGTAAAATACTCGTAGGCGAAACGATCGTTATCCTCTATTTCTTTTAGGTAACAGTTGTTGTTATAGAGTTATCTGTTATTCAAGTACACAATTATCTGATTTATTTAACCACGTGGTAGTAAAATATGTTCGTATAAATACTTGGCTCAAAGTTGTAGACATTCAGTTACTCTATTCGTGTAGCAATCGCAACTTGCTATTAACCAAATAATAAATAAAGATGCCTTCACTAAGACTAGGTGATACAATTTCTAATTTCAAAGCAAATACAACAGAAGGACCTATCGACTTCTACACATATCAAGGAAACTCGTAAGTAAATTTTAATGGATTTAATTAATACGTATATATTTTTATTAATATGTATCAGAAATGTATGAAGGTGAAAGTTATTTATATTTCGCGAATTGTTATTTACTGCATCTACTGTAACCCTGACATAATCTTAAAACACACAAACACAGTAACACTGACATTGTACTTTTAGATTAAATATTTACATTTTATACTGCTGATGATATTATACAAGAAACATAATAGATGTTGTTTCCGGAGAAACAATAGATTTTTTCAATGCTGCTGCTTTTTTTGTTTCTAGATGGATCATCATCTTTTCGCATCCTGCTGATTTTACACCAGTATGTACAACAGAATTAGGACGCATTGCAGTTCACCAAGAAGAATTCAAAAAAGAAATGTTAAACTTTTGGCTCATTCATGTGATAAATTGAATTCTCACGTGGATTGGGTGAACGATATTAAATCATACTGCAAAGATATTCCTGGCGATTTTCCATATCCAATAATAGCTGATGAAACAAGAGAATTGGCGGTTAAATTGGATATGATAGATCAGAATAATAAAGACGATGAAAAGCGAGCCTTAACTGTCAGAGCACTTTACGTAATTGATCCAACTCATAAACTAAGACTATCAATGCAATACCCAGCATCAACTGGAAGAAGCGTTGAGTAAGTTTGATATATAAAAATGCAAAATAATTTTTAAATTTATTTGTTTTACAGTGAGATGTTAAGAGTGGTTGATTCGTTACAACTGGTTGATAAAATACCGCAGATAGTGACTCCTGCTAACTGGGTTGTATGTATCAACAATGATAGGGTATAGAAAATAATAAATTAATGGCAATTTATATTTTCAGCCCGGTGAAAAAGTAATGATTGTCCCTACAGTCCCCGATGCTGAAGCTGAAAAATTATTTCCCGGAGGAGTTGATAGAGTATCCATGCCTTCAGGACTTACTTATGTCCGTACGACTACTAAATATAAGATGTAAATAATTCTATTAAAATATGTCAAAATACCTAAATTGTTAATTAGATTTATAAAACAATTGTTTTGATAAATATGTAAAGAAGAGAATATAATAAATAAAATATAATATACAAGGAAACATCATCACATTGGTTTCTGTTCTTCGTATAAAAAGTAGGTACATATGGAATCACAAATATGACAAAATTTACAGTTATTGAAAACTCTTCGGTCTTTCTGGTTTTGCTAGAATGATGAGATAAATCGCTTATAGTTATCCTTCAAAACCAACTAAACAATTTGCTGTTTTGTTTTCTTTACCAATTTACCAGTTTCCTACAATCAAAATGGATGTGACATAGGTAGTAACGATTTCAATAACTTTTATATGACCTAAATGTTTTCACTTGTAAAAACTATTAATTGTGCAAAATTATAACCTGTGATAACCTTAAGGTAAAATATTATTTAGGTTATCTACAAATGAGAAACTTTTGTTATTTTCAAGTTCATAAAAAAAACGTGGTCTTTATAACAAAATACATTAATTTTTGTTAAACTGGGGCTTCTTGTTAATAGAAAATACTCTTGTGTGAAACTACCTACTATATCTAAAATTAACACTATTACACAACAACCTGTAATAAACTGTTCAACAGTACAAAGCTTGAATATGTTCATATTCTCCTTCCATAAATACAACTCTGAAAATTTCCGTTTATTGTTTCCTCCAAATGTTTAACAATTCCAAATGACCTTTATACATATACTTTCTTTTTTAAGTAATTTATAAAGAATATTACAGATAAAACATCGCTAACACCAATACCACAATGTTTGATTACTCGAGATTGTGGTGTTTGTGTTACTGATGTTTTATCTGTAATATTTTTTTTTACGAGCCCACAGTCTTTGAAATCACGCCATAAATAATAGTCAAGTAAGCTGAAGGCCAGAAACCTGGGAGGCTAAGAGAAATAAGAACATCTGCCGACTTCACCATTATAAATATTTTAGAGGAATTATAAAGAAAAATAGATAACGTTCACTTTCTAAAGTGTGCCAAAAGAAATAAGGTTTAAGCACTTTATTCATGTAAAGGCTCATATTTGTGGTCCGTGCTTGAGGTTGTGCCGATGCTTGAGCACGCGATTTTGTCATAAATGTCATTACAATTGTATCAAAATCGCGTGCTCAAGCATCGGCACAACCTCAAGCATAAACTATAAATACGACCCTCAGTTTTCGCGTCCAAAAGGCACAAAACTTGCTTCTATTCTTCTAAATTTATCTTTTGTCATCGAAGATAAATGTGGATAGTTTTCATTAAACATTCTGCAAGTTCCACTTAAGAGTTTGATTTGTGTTCCATTTTAGTTCTTTATAGCAATAATTTAAGGGCACTTAACAGATAATCATTGTAATTATTAACTCATAAGCAACAAACGACGAAGTGTGACTTTGACGTTTGACTTAAATAAATCTTTGAGACCGCTTGTTTTCCCTGGCACACTGGATAAGTATCGATGAGTTATGTGCGCATTTTTCAAAAGATATCCTATGCTATCAATTTCAGATATAGACATGTGGAGTATAAAAAATGTCAAGGGCGACTAAGTAATAAGATATATAGTAAGCAATAAAACCGAATAACGACAAAACGTCCAAATCAAATTGCAAAAAGTAAAGGCAATCGATTATATATAATTCTGAATTTCTAAATTTATATTTTTGTCAGAATCCCAGAAACTTCTACTGAACGGACTCGCTGAGACATCCTGTATATACGTATATACGTATATTATACATGCATGCAATATGCGGTCAACATTAAAAACAACTAAGTGGCATATAGCATAAGTTTCAATGACAAGTACTACTCACCAGGCGAATATTATACCTAAGTAAATATATGCAATTATATTGCGATAAAAATAAGGACAACAATATCATTAGTCTCGACTCTCTCATTAAAAGCGTTCTGTTACTGAGGCATCCACGAAACCGAAGCATTACGTTATCCAGCCATCAACTGAACCGAATAGCGTTACTCATTTCTCATCAAAACTTTAGATTTACGCAATTTGTAATTAATATATGTAAAATATATTAAGTATCAAAGGTATAAAGTTTATACAGAAAGAAGTCATGATCATTGCATACTGATTTGACTTGACTTCGTTGCCCGTTAAAAGTACATATTTGTGGTGACGTTGGTTGTATTATTATTACTTAACTTGTATCTGTATGCAATATATATTATTACATGCGTACTTAGTTTGCTATATTATTAATTAAATATAAGCTAATTATGTTATCAGTGCTACTGTGTAATGACTATGAAATGTAAACCGTTGGAAATTATAGTATTACTATTCTTGCTATTGAAAATTGACCTAAACTTAGATATGAGTTATACTACTACGTCACAATTTATGCGAATTCCATGGCATCTCATCTTTCCCAAAAATGAATTATATTTTACGTAGTCAAACACACGCGTCAAGTGTTGGAAACACGATTCCACTCGTCCAGTACTCTTACAATGCTATTTCTAAAAAGATAAATCTGTTATCGTTGAATAATTTTGTCTGAACTTATCTGTTGTCTATCTGTAATTATATTAATTTCGAGATGCCCTAGTTTATTTGAAGGTGTGATAATTTCATATTTTTGCAAAAAATAAAATAGAACTAATATATTTTTTTTAATTTTCCCAAATTCATTGAAAAACCATCACTCACAAAATTAATTCTAGATCGAATCCTATGAAAAAATATTCTCCATTTTTCAGTAGATACATACGTTTGCGCTTCTAAAAATTTTGACCGAGTATATTGCATAATAAATTGACGTCAGTACTGGCTTGACAGCAATTAGTTTTTACAATTTTAAAGACATCCATTAAACATTGATTAAAGATCAACGATAGTGAGAACATTGTGATTCTATTGACACATTTTGTCTAATTTCACAAAGAGATAGAATCATAAAATGCTCAAATTATCTAATAAACAAAATCGTGACATATTATTTGCGGTACTGTTTCCAGACAGAATTTCAAACTGGATCATTTGCTTAATTTAATGGTGACTCCAAAACAAATAAATGGCGGAAGGTTGGAATTGAAAGCTCGTACTCTCGAAATATACTCTATAAATTCCTGCATCCAAGAAAACCTGATCAAAAATTTTAAAGGACCAAATAGATACATAATATACATATATCTCAATTTAAAGAAATTGATCTCATCTAGGTTTAAGCCAAGACTAATCTGAGAAAATCGAGTTATCGTTATGAAAATGACCACAGAGGACTCAGTTTCTCTAGTTGCCTCCTCCAGGGGACTGGAAGGGTTGAGACTCCGTGCTAGGGAGCTTGGACATTTCAAGCGGGGCTCTCCCCACTTCTAAGTCTACCGAACGATGAAATGCTTAAGAAAAACAGCTGTCAAAGGAAGTTTCTTGCAAAAGCTAAGAAACAACAGAGAATACTGCACCTACTCCCTAAAACAAAACACCATCAAATGGTATGTGGATAGTTTCAAAACCGACAATGAAACAGATGCGAGGATATTTGAGCCAGGAACCAAATACTCCAAGCCAATGGGAATATACCCCAGCGTCTTCCAAGCGGAGATCAACGCCATTGAAAGATGTGGTCAACTGAACCTGGGCAGGAACTATCAAAAGCAGAGCATTACAATTTTGTCCGATAGTCAAGCAGCCATCATGGTGTTCTAACATCATCAGCTCAATCAGCTCGAACAACCTACGCCAGCAAAACAGTGTTGCATTATGCTGGGTACCACGGCATACTGGAATCAGCGGCAACGAAGAAACTAATCTATTAGCAAGGAAGGCCGCCACAACTTTGTTTGTGGGACTGGAATATGGATATGAGCACCTACAAAAAAGAATCAAAGATAGAGAAGAGACGCTCTGAGTAAAGCATAGAGTAAACACACTAAAAAAAATAGATTATGCATCCTCACAGGTTTTCTTACAAGGCATTGTCACTTTGGAGAACACATGACAAGGATAGGTCTAAAACAGAATAGCGACTGCAGGTTCTGCGGAGCGGAGGATGAATATCTGGAACACCTGACATCCAACTGCACCGCTATTCCGATAACCCGAGCCAATTATCTCGACGAAGAAAAAGTGCCTTCTCTCAAACCATCACAGTTATTGCAGTTTTTTAAAGCTCTAATACTGGATGGGGAGCTCTGAGAGAGGGCAAACTCCAGCAGCTTACAGCTCATGAAAGGTGGCACAATAGATCAATAGGTCGCAGTGCAATATCGCCCTTAATTAAATCTAAATCTAAAATCAATATAGTGCAATGTATATGCTGATCTACTCCAACAATTATGAACAAGAAAATAGCACTCAGACAAACGCAAATGCATAGAAACTACCTACCTAATCTCAACAAATCAAAGATAAGGGCACCTACAGTCTCGTTTGTACCCTCTAATGCATCACAACATAACTTATTTAAACAACTATGAATTCTGTAAACATGGAACTAAGATTACAAAAATCTTTGCGATTTTGAGGTAAAAATTCGGTAATAGTTTCCAGATATATGATACAGGGTTCTAACGCCTGAAAAAATATCTCGTAACATCGTAAAAGTAAATATGGTGCTGAAAAGATACCAATAGATAGCACGTGGTAAATATCCGTATGTCCATGCAAAGAAAATCTTGCAGCAATTAATAGCAATGTATAGTTTATGGTGAACTGATATAACAACACAGAACAACAAATTGTAATTTTTTTTATTTTTCTTTATGAATTATATACAAACTTATTTTGTTTTATATTCCTAATAATTATTATAAAAACAAATATCTTCTATCTCGTCTGGTATTATAAACAAATGAAATTCATATTGATCATACAATACTAACACTAACTAAGTATATGCTATTCTGGGACGTATTTAGAGTCTTTCTTTTCAATTTTCTTTTATATAGTATTGGGATGAAGAACATTCCCTTGCATCCTTGCGGTCTTGACCCTAATATTTCTGCCTGAGTTTTTGATAAATTGAGATCTCGAACTAGGTCATTTAATTCCAATTGATTTATTAAATGAGGCGTGTCCTCTTGAGATGGCAAATATTCTCCATCTCTGTCCGACAACTCTGAAATGTATTCTTCTATCACGGTTTCAACACGTTATTGGTTCAAAATATTCATAGGACTTGGTACTGGCAAAGCTTCCGAATGATGAACTGGACGAGTGGCAGAAGGTAAATTAAGTTAGGTAATTTTATCCTTATTTTTATTGGAAAACCGGAAGGTCTTTGTACAGCAAAAGTTGCGTCTGTCGAATGATCCTTTTGTTCTCGCCAAATCATAGGCCTGCCAAATGGCATAGCTATGCTCTTAGCTTTTATCCAGCTCCTCAAAGTAACAGCACATCGTGCACAGACATTGTGAACGGTCCACAACTTTGTAATTTTTAATTTAAAATAAAGGTTATACGATTTTTTTATTAACAGTGTAATATTTCGTCTATGCTGTTGAACGGTGAATTCTCCATAACAAAAACTGTTAGGATTGTTTACGTACCTACGAGACGTTGGGAATTCAAAAAACGTTTAATTAATGTTACTACCATACATTGAATCAATTTAAGTCGAATAACGTGTCTGTAGGATCTTATATATACTCACATATGCACAGATCTATTAATTCCTTGATTTGATTGGTTCTAGAGAAAAAAAGGAGTGGTTTAACGACTATGACGTACAAATGAAGTCCAAACATGTTCACTTCTGTTCAGAAATGCCCGTTAGCATGAAAATAACATGATAGTTTCTTTTAACTTACTCATAAACAAATATCTTTAGACATACAGTACATTCAATACAATACATTTTATATGCATAAGAAAATAGCATTTTTCAGAAACCTGACATGATTGCCAGGAAAAATAATTGCCTGAAAATATTTTCAGAATTAAGTACAATGAAAAAGTCCATAACGTACACGTATCAGAGTGTAAGAAAAAAAAAACCGTTGACCAGTGTAATTGGTCGTATGTCATTGGCCAGTCCACAACGAAATCATTGTTTCTTATTCTTCATCAGAATAATTTCGTATACATATCTGTATAATTAGAAATGCTGTCAAAAATAACGCATAGAATAGTAATGATCTAAACTGATTTAAACTCAAAGAGTTTGTTAGTTGTTACATTAGATTGCATAACTTAAATCGAGTAGCAGTAATTTATCAATATTATTACAAGATAAGTGTTTTGAACTCTGTATTAAGAGTGCGAAATATGATATAATACTTACAAAAATTATGAAAGATAATGCAAAATCTGAAAATAGTCTATTTACATCAAACTTATGCTAATACAAATAGTTTTATCTACATTATTAATTATTAGATAAACTAAAAAATATTTATGAGTAATGTTATCACACACAGTATTTACAGTATTCGTTGAAGATGCATCTTTATCATTTGGCCGAGTTACGACTTATCGGACCACTTACTAACAGAATACATTTATATATATATATTATTTAGTAGCAGTCGCTTCTCTTCGAGTAGTACAAGTAACACTCAGTGAATAACAGAAAGATGCCTTCCTTAAGACTTGGTGATACGATACCAAATTTCAAAGCCAACACTACGCAAGGATCCATGGATTTTTATACTTATCAAGAAAAATCGTAAGTTAATTGTAATGCAGTTATCATGCTATATAGACTTAAATTTAATGTTCGGATTACAATGAAAATTATGTAAATAATATTTTTTCTACTCGTTTGTGTCGTTATTTTACTAAAATATACTCTAATTTCTGAATATCTTCGAGAAATAAATATAACTGATTTAGTGCCAGAATAATAATAATAATAGCTTCAAACTACCGAATAAAAATTTCATGAATAAACACTTTTCTGTTTTAGATGGGTTATTATATTTTCTCATCCAGCTGATTTTACGCCAGTATGTACAACAGAACTTGGACGTATTGCAGTTCATAAAGAGGAATTCGATAAAAGAAACGTGAAGCTTTTAGCTCACTCTTGTGATAAACTAAAATCACATGTTGATTGGGTTAATGATATCAAATCATACTGCAGAGATATACCGGGAGATTTTCCATACCCTATCATTGCTGATGAAACAAGAGAACTAGCAGTGAAGTTGGATATGATAGACCAAACTAACAAAGATGATGAAGATCGTGCACTAACTGTCAGAGCGTTATATGTAATAGATCCTGTACACAAACTAAGGTTATCGATGCAATATCCTGCCTCTACTGGAAGAAATGTTGAGTGAGTTTTACATTTTTACGAATAAGCTGAATTTCATATTCCACCTGTTTTATAGTGAAATGTTAAGAGTAGTGGATTCTTTACAGTTGGTTGATAAAATTCCTCAAATAGTAACACCAGCAAATTGGGTGGTATGTAAAACAGTAGCGTTTCAGCAATTGAAGTTATTGAAGTAATTTAATTTATTTTACAGCCTGGAGAAAAAGTAATGATTGTTCCCGAAGTGTCAGATGCGGAAGCTGAAAGTCTATTTCCCGGTGCAATTGATAAAATATCTATGCCTTCAGGAATTTCTTACGTTCGTACAACTACTGAATATTAAATGTAAACTATCTCATTGCTATGTAAGCATGTATGTCAACATGTTCTCTGCCTATAATTAATAAAAACATGTTTTCTACCAAATGACTTTCTTTTTAATCTTCTTCTTTGCATAAATTAACTTCATTAAAAGTGAAAACAAATTTTATTTCCATTAGTGAATTTCCATAAAATCATATGGTGATATTACGTAATTTATCTCTCTTATCATGGTCCCACTCTCTGCGGAGAGTTTTAGATTACATTGCAAGTATACTAACAGTCCAAAACACTGTTTAAGTTATAAATAGAATATGCAACAGAACAAACACTGATGCTATGCTGTCATTTATATGATGTAATTGGATAATTAACTACTGTGATTCGCTTCTATGAAATGAAAAAAAATTATAATTTCTGTTGACATTTATCACCTTTTTATTGTAAGTTTATGCTTACAGCAGTAGTTAGTTATTTCGTAAACGCGTTTTATTGTAAACGTTTACTAAAGAGCGAATGTAATTGTCTTATTGGAATTATACTGCTTCACGGAAATGACATTTCCTTTAAAGCAAAGCATTTATTTAGTAAACACAAAAAATTCTATGTCACAACTTTTATCCAAAATAATTTTTTTGCCACTAAGCAGCATTATAAAAAACTAATACGTATTAAGACAATTGGAGAACTTGTTTTACAATCATAAAAAAATCAAACAAGTGCTATGAATTCTAAATACTAATTTAGTTGTTCTCAAGAAGTGTTGTTTAGTTGTTTAATTGTTCTCAAGAAGTGGTATTAACTCTGCATCATAATTTTAAAGCATGCTACAATTTGATTATTATAAAGCCTCTATAAAGGTACGAGTCTGCATTTATAGATATCCAGTAAACCATGACTTGTTTTCTCTTCTAAAGTATCTCACATCTGTCACTTGTACTCCCTTGATTCACCAAAGTCAAAAAACATTTTATGAACAATTATTGCAATAAGACAATTTCACAGCTTGCAAAATTATGAACAAGTAGATTCAGATAATAGCTAAAGAGTTATCCTTAAAACAAGTTTGATTTTCTAAAGAAGGTTACTACTTTGATGAATTTCTTGATAGAAATTAAATTTGCTGTAAAGCAAAGCCTTTATGTATATAGGTACTAAATACACAGTGCCTGCTAAAATTTAATTTAAAAAAGATGGTACGCCAAAAAATATTACCGGACTGATTCTTAAGTATTATCAAGTCATATTACAGTGCCAATTAAATACTACAGTTATTATCTAAATACTATGAAGTATCATTTGAAAACGTAGCGCTTGACACATCATAGATTTTTGTGAATTATTTTTTTGTATGTGGTGGGTGCTTAGTTGCACTGACTCCGTAAACTGTATTACTTGTCTGGCTAGCATGCAACTCTTGCGCTGTAGTTGTGTGTGTAAATTGTGTTCAAATGGTTTTGTAACAGCATCATACCGCCTTTTATAATGCCGCGCTGTTAATCACTTTTCTCCCAACAGCAAATGGTAAGCCGACCCGGATATCAACACTCTGAAAAAATATCACCGTCCTAGTAACCTAGTCAAAACCATAGTTCATTATCTGAGTACAATTATAAATACTCAAAACTTTTCACAGATCGTCAGTAGATCTAGTGGTGACTAAAAACAATATTAACCCACTTCCATTTAATTACTAATTTTATTTTGTTAATTTAATACTTAATATGTTCCTCTGATTAACATAAACTTTCTCGATATATTTTATGGAATCCTGAATTATCATCCTTATAAAATTTCACAGGCGTTAACGTCAATGGCAGGTGGGAATTATTTAAATTTCATCATTTTTATTATGAAATATAGTAAAAGAGCGGATTAAAGAAAATGTGTAGTTTTCAATGTTCTTGCATAGAAATCTTGTCTTGTCTCAGTGTTTACAGCGCGAAAAATGTGTATGATAATATCATAACCCCAATTCGAATTTCTAATATGTATTAGTATGCGCTAAACTTTCGAAGTGGTACAATATACTTCAATCAATTATTACAGAAAAGAACTAAATATGAGAATGAAACGCAACTACTACTATGTTTGAGAAAATAAACTTAGAATTCAATGCTATGTCATGTAAAACAATCTATTTTATTCTACGAAATAACTAGTTTTCCTTCAAATGTAATTACTACAACTGTTTTTAAAGTATGCAAAGGTTCATACCGTTCACGAAAGTATCATGAAAATACTGCTATAGGAGAAGAGAGGTGACGTATACATGATGCAGTAGACAACTTTTATAATAATGGAGTGTTTTACATGCTTATTGGATTGAAATGGAAGCTATTTAAAATAACCGGAGGCGATGGTTGACAACCCTGCGTTCTAAATTTGCGCCGATGTGCTAAACATACCTAACTGGGTTTACTTGCGGAACTTTTAATATACAATTAAAATACTGTTTTCGTAATAAGCTTACCGAGATTTTTTTTCTCAACAGAGAATTGTATTTAATTTTGGTGATAGTGTAACCGCACAATATATACATATATATAACAATAATATAGTGTCTTTTTATTTAAGGAAGATGTAGATTTCATTCATGTTTAATGTCTTTTTATTAAATTTACACAGAATATAAAATAAAGAACACAAGATATTTAAACCGTTTTAATCTTTAGACAAAGGATTGCCTTTTTGATATTATCTTTATTTGCAATTACTATGAATACCACTCTATTCTGAATAACTCCTCCCAATCTCTGGAAAATCTTATACTGTCTGCATTTATCTACTCATCTGATGCTATGTAGTCAACCAAAAATTTGATATTTAGCTTAGTTTGGTCTACTCGATGAATTGACGATAGCATTTCGTAAATAGATATATTAAACACAACTTACACACACCAAACTACACCGTAAGAGTTGCAGTGATAGCCAGACTAGCTACTAAGCACCCACCACATAAAAAAGGAAAACCTCATCCTCTGAGAAAGTTGATGAAATTACTTGTGTATATAAGAAAGGTGGAAGATTTGGTATCAATAATTAGATACCTGTTATAATACTAACGGCATTCTCTAGGATTTTTAAAGAAGTCGCTAATAAAAAACTGGTAACGTTTCCAGTAAAACGCAGACTCATTTCCACTAATCAATTCGAGCATAATGGTCTCTCGTTAAATTCTAATAAACCATTTTAAATAATCTTTGGTTTCTAATACGCATAGTACCTGCGTTAGACTGAGAGTAAAATCAGTACTAGAGCACTCAACACTTAACTTTATTGCATTGAGTTGGATTGTTGTATGTGTTTTTCGGACCATTGTCACATTTTAGAGCGAAAGCTATTTTCTAATTTGTGTAGAATAAGAAATTTAAGAAATACTGTTAGAATTAACACTTTCCGTTTTGCATATATGGAAGCTCGCATTCGGTATGTCATTGCATTCTGAGGGTCTATATTGAGGCACGTAACTTTTTATTTTGCAACAGAAAATAATGTGTATGAAGAGTGCGTTATCGAAAGCCTCCTATTGATGTTATGCAGGTGTTGACAGTAATTTTATATGCAGTCGTCATATATCGGAGCTTATAGCCCTAGGTATGCTGATAACTTGAGTATGGGTCGATGGTCGCAGTGGTTAGGCGGCTGACTATCATTGTGGGAGGACGATAGGCGCCGGGGTTCAATTCTCTGGAGGGACGGTGACATTTTTTCAGAGAGTTTAATCCCGGATCGACTTGCCATTCACTGTTGGGAGCAAAGTGATTAACAGCGCGGCATCATAAAAGGCGATATGATGCTGTCACAAAGCCAATTGAACACAACTTACACACACAAAACTACACCGCGAGAGTTGCATTGATAGCCAGACAAGCGATACAGCTTACGGAGTCACTTTAACTAAGCACCCACCACACATAAAAAAAAAATTTCATTTCAAAGAACTGGTCTATTTAAGCACAGTTCATACTACCGAGTGGTTATATACATACCTCAACGGGTCAGAATCAGGACGTGTGTCACACTGCATGCTTTTAGGATACAAAAGTACTTTTTCGATAATGACTTCTATTCCGAGGACCAGTTGATGACTGCTTCATTTGCATGAGTGTGTTATATTGTATTATCTAATTTTTTTGTTTGGTATTTGTGGTTGGTTATTTGGTATATTCTTAATATCATATTTAAAAACTGTATGAGACTCTGATAGTAGATTGAACTATATGTATGTACCGGGTGACCAACTAAGAATGGCGCTCGGCCATATCTCAGAAACGGTTTACAGTATAACTTCGGCAAAAAAATATCACTGACCAAAGCGGCCCCGAGAAACATTTGGAAATTATTTAGAGAAGTCTAGGATGAGCGCTAGAGGACGCAACTGAACACAAAAAAATTAAATTCTTATTTTATGCAAAATTTTCCAACTCAGCGTCTATGAAAATGGAATTTTTCTGAAAATTCCGCATATTTTACACCGGACAAATTTTTTGTATTTTGTCAAATAAGGGGAATTTGAAGATTTAGGCCGTCAGTTTAACAGTTGGCGTTGTTTCATTTTTTTCCGAAATTTTGTTTTTATCGAAAATATTAAATGGAAGCTTACTTTTTTGACAACAGATTTAAAAAGTAGGTTCCTGAAACCGGGTTTCGGTATCATTTACCAACCCGAAGATATCTTGAGAAACGTGTGGATGGTATGAAGTTCTCCTATAAATTTAAATTATTCTGCTTCCTCTGAACCAACAACCAAGTTATTACGAGCGAGCAGTGAGTCGCTTTGTAAAAATAAGATATCTATTTTATTCGTCTCCACAATTAAAAATCTAAACAAGTCAAATTTGGGGTCTTGTGTGGCCAAGGAAATAGACTGGCGTGTTCTATTCACCTATCAAGGTCCAGAAAATTGCGAACTTTTTCGGAGAAATGCACAGCTCACTCTTCACATTGAAAAACATATTATTGCGGATTGCTAGTGACATGTTAACTTTGTTACCTATTGTTTTGTTTTTCCTTTGGTGGTACCATCCTTTTTATGTTTTGGGTTTACCTGTCTGTCTAAATAAGCCACCCGATCGACCCCGGATGTGAAGTTTTGTTATTGTTAAACCTTTTGTCCATTCGGGATAATAGGCATTAATTAAGTAGGTGGCTAATGGAATCACCGGAGCCATAATAATAATAATAATAATAGCGACATATCTTCTATTTACATTGTTACTATTAACACCCTCTAGCGGTGGCAGAAGCAATAATATTAAACAATTTGGTACAAATTCGGTATTCGATTGATGATGAGAATCCATTCGTTCTAGAAACACGTGTCCCAAGTAATTAATCAAAAGTTGTGGTGTTGGTGATACCGATGTTTTTATCTGTAAAATGCATACTAGTCTATTTTCTTGACAACCAAACATTCCACACTGTGTTCTTTTAAATTTCACAAAATTTACGTATGTAAATTTCTTTAACGCTATTTAGTGGTGATTGTCAAAATAGTATTAAACAGTTTGAATCACTAAATGTAGACCAAGGAAAATCCTTTCCAATAGGACCAAATTTGATAAACTTCGTTCAGGGAATGCAGGATAATTTAAATTTATAGAAGAAATTCATACCATCTACATATTTCTCAGGATATCTTCGGATTGGTAGAAGATACCGAAACCCGGTTTCCGCTGATTTGTTAATAATTGAGCCTACTTTTTAAATCTGTAGTCAAAAATCTAAGTTTCCATTTAATATTTTCGATAAAAAACAAAATTTCAGAAAAAATTAAACAGCGCTCTCTAGCATGCACGTCAGTTATTAGATTGGTTCGAATTTGTTAGCATTAGATTGGAGGAAAAATGCTGTTTTCAACGAGTCTAAGTTTGCAAAATTTGGTTCAACAGAACCGGAGTTATAAGCGTTCCTTCAAAACAAAGTTTCCCGTCCTCTTCTTCTCTTGACAAGATTCAAACAAGTTGTCCAGTGTAAAATATGCGGAATTTTCAGTAAATTCCGATTTTTATATTTGTGACAGACCTTAAGTTGGTAAATTTTGTGTAAAATAAGAATTAAATTTTTGATGGTCAATTACGCCATCTAACCGTCACCCTACTCTTCTCTAAATATTTGCAGATATTTCTCGGAGCCACTTTAGTCCGTGATATTTTTTTTGCTGAAGCTGTACTGTAAACCGTTTCTGAAATATAGCCGAGCGCCATTCTTAGTTGGCCACTCGGGACATACATATACTTACACCGTGTAATTGCAAATAAATTCCGATTTTTCGTATTTTCTTCATTAGTGTGGTAAAATAATAGCCAGTATTGTACGTAGGCGTCTCCAATATTTCATCAAGTTCTATATAAACTTACCATTCGCAAATCATATTGACATCAATCAGTAATTCCAAAAATTCTACGCCACCAAATCGATAATCGCAATGATTTTTACTTAAATTGTAGTATATAACCTATATAATTAACGAGTAACATTCATAAAATTAGATCTTGTCCCAGTTCATATGCAGTCATATAAGCGCGTCCTTCGTTCCTAATAGTAGAATAAACACATTGCCTAGAGTGTCATGTAACAATTAAAGTATTTATAAACTTTTTATTATTATTACTAAGTATCACAACTAACTATATAAACTAAAAAAATATGATCTTCTCCCATTATAACATACGAAAGGTTGCAATTATATGATATATTACAACATATTGAATTTTAATTATAATATACATATAGTACGACCTACAAGATATATTGGTCGCTGCGCAACCTTCACAGTTAGTTACTGCAACTACCTTGGCCTAGTACATTAACCTAGTAACAATTATGAAGAACAGTAAAATAAAAACATCAAATCAATGTAAGTACACAACTTTCAATAACTCTCTCTTACGAGTTTTCTTTTATTCTTTTTCTTAACTTTAGGATTAGAATTAATATTATTATTTCTGCTAATATATAGCTATTTATAACCTAAACAGTAGATCACGTACCGTACCACTATGCACAACATACTCTTCTGAATTTTTGTGTAGAATTAACAAGTTTGGCATCTTTAGGGCACAATGTACTTTTAATTATCATTTTAATAGGGTTTACTGCGGATTCTAAGCAAAACACTCGCGAATGTAGATTGGTAATCTGAGGGGCATGCTGACCAGGGTAGGAATAACTGCTATTCTTTTGTTAATAATATCATTAACACCTGCGTGTTGACATATTAATTGCCCAATATTGTTTCCCTCTTTGATGTTCTAAATTCACTGTAGAAACCATTAAAAGTTTACGCAAGTATCACTTTCGATGGACTATGTAGTTCTATGTAGGTAGGATCACAGGCTGTAAAACTAAATGAATTCATCATAGATTAAAAATGGAAAATCCGCACTGGAAGTCTCATTGGGTTCACATCATTTCCAATTTATATAAATAACATTAAAAAACGTTTCGAATCAGCTCGTTGTTCGACATATGCCGATAATTTTGCACTTGTGAATCCATAAAACAAGAAGTAACTAAAAATCAATTTATTTAAATCGAATAAGTTGATTTTTAGTTGATTATTGTTTTATTGACCAATAAGTAGAAATATATCTGGCATCGAAAGATAAGTGAGTATTTGAAGGTCATAATATATATACATGTCTAAAGTTTGCTACAAGTGCAAGAGTATGATTTAAATGGTACCAGAAGAGGTGCAACATTTTATACAGGCCGTTCATAATAGGCAACCAATATGGGCAAATTTAAATTAGAAAAACTCATTTTTATCAAATTTCTTTGTTGTGGCTTTTCCGTCATCCTCCTTATTCAAATTTGTAAACGATATTTCCTATTTTAATAACTGTTCTTATGTTGAACTTGACGTTTGACGTATATCCTCAGAAGTAAATATACTGATGCTAAAACAGAACATCTATGTAGATAATATTTCTATGGTCCATTGTGCCATACGCCGTAAATAATATTTACAACATACATACTAAAAGAATAAAAATTATACCATATTTAAAATAAAAAGTTATAATATATCGATATCCTGCATATCCGCAGTGATTCTTAACTGAAAATATTTTATGAGAATTGGCGTAATAGTACTAAAAATTGATATAAAGTTTCAAACTAACTTGCAACTAACAGGTTGCTCGAAATATGCCCGCACGTCAGCTCTAAGAAATAATATAGAACAAGCCTAAAACAACCTGGAATAACTTTAAAAATTTCGAGAAAAGAAGAGGCCCATTAGAAATGAAATTTTCATAAGCTCCTTAAACAGATTGTTTATTTTTTTCCAATAGAAAATTATACATAAGAAAGTTGACATACCAGCGACACCAAATATTTAGATCGCATAGGAATCAAAAGTTACTTTCAGAGGTCAACATAAACATTCTGATGTATGTATATGAATGTCGTTTTAAAAATAATAACAGCAAAATTGCTATTAAAGTGAATTGTAAATTTTTAACAGCGTAAATGTTTGAAATAAACTTACTTAGATAAAGGTGCTTTTAGAAACGTTGCCGATTGAGAAATATGGTCCGAAGCTTTTTCTAACACTCTGCATTGAAGTTTTTATACTGAGAATAGCTGTAACTTCAGAAACAAAACAATTGTTAACTACTGCGTATACGAGTAGATCCAATTCAAGAATAAAACTAAACTATATTTCTGAAAAAAATTAACGACAAAAACTGATTACTCTTTCATAAAAATCTACCAACAAAACTACTTGTTATAGTGAGAATAAATCTAAAAACAATTATTTTTTATTATCCAACTCCGGTTAATCATTCTTATATCATATTATAGCCTTCAGCCGTTTTATAGCTCTATTCCCCGGAGACCAATCAGATTTAAACTGGAGTAGTCTCCATATTGTGCCATAAACCAATAACAATTAGCTATAAAACGTTTATTATCGCAAAATTCGCGAAAAGGACCGACTGAGTAATAACTGTCTTGTTCACATGGTACATTGCGAAAGATACAGAAAAATGCAAAGCAGAGCGAGATAACAAGCGAACATGTTTGCGTTGTACGAATTGGCAAACATGTACTTGACGCAAGATGTTACGATCTTAGTCGAAATGAAACCTCGAAAAGAAATTTTATGACCAAAGAACTTGTGTAAAACTTTTAGGGCTAGAAGAAATTTTATATTAAAGCTTATAAAATGAAAACTACGAAGAACATAATTAGATAAGAAAGCCAGTCGTTCTAGAAATACTGAAAAAAGAGAGATTGCATATTTTTATTGGAGTATATTTTAAGTTACGAAATAAGTAAAATATCAAATTTAAGTTTTTAAGTTTCTCATTTATGTTCACATATAGTTATAAAACACTTGGGGAGAATATAGAATCACAGATAATCTTGATTTTATAAATATTACCTTACACTTTTAAGTGATACACAAAAAAAATGATCTTGGCAAGCATGCGCTAATTTTTATTTACTAACGAGTAAATATTTGTGAAACTCTACGCACTTGAAACGCACTTTATTTTAATACATAAACACTTCGCTTTCATCTCAAGCATCTAGTATGTATATGTAACGCAATACTAATTAAACAAGATAAGGTTTTAATATTTTTAACACGGGAAAATTCTGAAAGAAAAATGTTTGCAGTCGCTAAACTACATACATTTTAAATTCAAGTAAGAGTATAGTAGTTGGTAATACAATGTGATGGAATCAAACCGCTGGGGAAGGCAGTCAAATAAGGAATACTTGCTTGTTATTCAGTTTACTAAATCTTCATGCCATCAGTAGTAACAATTTAATACAATAATGCATACACAAAAAACTTTTAAATTTAGTTAGACGTAACTTTAAATTAATTTTGAAACAGATAAAGAAAAGATAATTGTGGCACAGTTAACCCCCAAAACAAAAATCAAGCTTAACTTTCTTCTGAACTTTCATGTTATTGTGAAGTATGTCAGGAAAAATTCTAGTAATTGTTTAAAACCCAGATTATACCACGGTCCTTTTAAAAGGACCAATCTAGAAATCTGTCAATTGACTAGTTCTGCTTCTTGAATCGAGATGTCACTTCGTAGGTAACCGATTACGATGTGTATTCAACTGTTATAATTTTAAAATATCGTTTATAAACTTTACTTGGAAAAATAAGGTACCAATTTGTTAGATGTTAGTTTCAATTGGCTGTCAGAGATAACTGGAGGTAGGTATAGTTGCACTATTTATAGTTCTGTTGCTTTTATACTGTATTATACTGTAGATAACAGTCGCAGCTATAACCTCAAAATTTTAATTGGTCAACAGTGTATGTCATATCCTCTAAATACTGTTGTCCATGCTACCGTCCTTTATGAAGGACCATGGTATTATATACAACTATGTGCCACTGTAATAAATATTCGTTTTTAATAATTTCTTGTAGGTACAATAAACGTCCATTGCAACTATATGATATTCAATATTGCTCCCGAAAATGCTACTGCCGAAATCACCGACGAAGATTCAGGAAATGAAGATGAAGTCAGTGTTCATAACCTACCGGGCAATCATCTTAGAGCCCAAGCTGAAATTGTGGGAAGAAATGATGACGGCTTTCAATTTGATGATGAAGATAATATTTCTTTGTCGTTCTTGGCGAGACCTACTGCACAAGTTGTCTCTCAATTATTTAAGCGAAAGAAAATCTGTGCTTGGAAAGAAAGGGAAATTAATTCCGAGATTTTTTCTAATTTTGAAAAACCAATGGGTCCCAAAAATAATATTTCACCAGTTGATTATTTTGAAATGTTTTGTTAGGAATAGATTTTCCTAATAATGCAAAATTTGCATTGTGCTGACAATTTACACTTGGATAAAGATGACAAGTTTGCAAAACTTCGATCAGTCTTTAGTTATCTCAACAAAAAATGTATAGAGTTGACTCCATTTGAGGAATGTCACAGTGTGGATGAACCGACGGTACTCTATTTTGGGCGTCATGCTTCAAAACAATTTATAAAAGGAAAACCTACCAGATGGGGTTATAAACTCTGGGCAGGAACAACCACACTGAAATATATTGAATGGTTTGAGCCCTATCAAAAAGCGTCAACGATTCTTAATCAAAATACAAAGACTTTGGCGTAGGATCAAGTGTAGTTTTACATGTTTGCGATATTCTGACTAAAAAGAAGGGCAACCTGAATTTCCACATATTTTTCGTCAACTTTTTTACATCTACTGCACTTCTCACAGAATTGACTAGCAGAAGACTTAAAGCCACAGGAACTATAAGAGAAAATACAACGTCGGGGATACTTTGAATATACGTCTACAGAAGAAGATAATACATTGATTTGTCAAAAGCACGACAATAACCGTAATGACCGTAGCGTCCAACGACAGTGCCGTATTTCCCACTATGAAGATAGAAAGATGCTCTGAAAAGGAAAAGAAGAGGACAACCGTCGAGCAACCACGGCTTATGAAAATCTATTACAAGAATATGGGAGACGTAGATCATGCCGACCAAAACATTAATCTGTATAGGACTTCTATAAGAGATAAGAAGTGGTATTTTCCATTGTTTTGCCAGTGTGTAGATATGGCTGTACACAATGGTTGGCAACTCTATAAGGATGACGGTAACAAACAGGATCACTTAGCTTTTAGAAGATTAATCGCACAAGGATGGCTAGAGTCATACAAGAGGTCCAGTTCGTGTTAGTGCTAATGCGTATGAGCCTTCAAGGTTTGATACGATTAATCATATGGTTGTGTATCATGAAAACCAAAGAAAATGTGCGTTCTGTCATAAGAAGCGTAACTTTTCTTGTCGGAAATGTAACTTAGGCCTGCATCCCAAGCAATGCTTTTCTTTGTAACATACAAAATAAATATCATTAAACGATTGTATGAATAAACTATTTTGGTACTCATATAAAATTCACTTAAACATTAACAGTAATATAAAATACCAGGCTCCTGTAAAAAGGACTGCTATTATCTCTAAAAGTAAAACAAAAAGCAATAAATGCTGTTAATAAAGTTTGTTTGAAATTTTATTTTAATACTACATTTGGAATTATTATCGATTCTTATCGCAAAGAAAAGTTTTGGTAATATGTGGGTGCTGCATACTAAACCACTTTTTCAAGTAAAACCATATTATACCTAATGGCTATTACTTTGGTTGAAATTTTTGAAGTAACAATGTATATAAACTTACGTCAAGCAAATTATTCTTTACGGTGTGAAATGTAGGTTTTATAGACTCAAAAGGAAGAAAAAATATTCCCAATCTACGAAATCATCCACTTAATCCATAAGAAATAAGTTTCCGAACAATTTTATTGGAACACATTTCCACGGCGTACATACAAAACTTTAAATA
The DNA here is from genome assembly GCA_023690525.1 of Holotrichia oblita. Lineage (NCBI taxonomy): Eukaryota > Metazoa > Arthropoda > Insecta > Coleoptera > Scarabaeidae > Holotrichia > Holotrichia oblita. The sequence continues at coordinate 98,718,294 of CM043017.1, read as the reverse complement.
TTAACTTTGTTTTGAAGAGGAACTGCGAATGCTTAATCAATAAGAGAACAGTTTGTAAAGAAAATTTTCTTAATCTGAAGCTATTCGCAGGCGGCGACCGCCGCAAAACAAATTCGGAGCGCCGCGATCTTGTTTTTATGCCCGTATCTGCATAATCAAATGATTCCGACGAATATTTAAAATAACTGCCGTTTCAGACAAATATTTTCATAAATCTGTCATCAGTGATTGCGGTTCAGAAAATTTATTTAATATAAAAGGAAACAAATATCGTTTTGGGGTCTGAGACGAAGCGCTACATTATATCGTTCGTTTTTTTTTCAACGAGAAAGGTTTCAATACGACTTCAGACATTTTCAACTCTATTGAAGTGGTATAAGTATAGACATGAATTTGAATTATCAATTTATATGCACAATTTATATCAGACAATTTGTTGACAAAATTGATTATTGTACACCAGAAAAATCTTATTAAGTAAAATTACACTATTTTCTCGCGAAAGCAGCCATAGTTTTTTAAACCACTAAGTTTGTTTGAACATCCAAAGTTTTTGTGGTAAATTGTTGTTAATCCAAAGGATACAATATGTAACATGTGACATTGTTAATGATATAATAAAAGATTTTTGCTGTATCATTACGACCAAGAATAGCTAAATCCTACTTAAGACATATCACTATGATTATCTTGACTTGACGTCTCCTTATGAAGGAGTACAGCATAAGCAACTTATACAATCTTCCTAGAAGTAATAACAGCAATTTGAAGACGTTGACCCTTCTTACTGAGGGCTAGAACCGTTAAGCACTTTTCCATTTTCGATCTCTTTATTCTTAGAACTGTCCGTGCACTTGCACTGTCTTGTTGAATAATAATTCGTCTTTGAGTTGGTTCAAAGAATGGCGACCACTTGTGTTTTTTCCATTAAGAAATCGTGGAGGAACGAATTATGTTAAATACATCCATATCTTCTAACTATTTAAAATAGTTATTTAGGACGAGTTGAAGAAACAGAACACTTGCATAATTTTTGAATGTCGCTAGGAAAGTTATTGAAAATAGCATTTAGTAACTATTACTATACATATATGCTTTGAGTAACACTAAAATTGCAGTATGATTACAACACTGGCAATTTACAGCGATGTAACGAAAACTTTTTGTTTTAGTGTTTTCTCGGGGTGAATGGGCGCCAAGGAATGTAAAGATAGGTTTGCCAGCTAATAAAGTCATGGCGACCGTTTTTTGGTATGCACGCGGTATAATCCACATTGTCTACCTTCAAAAGGGTAAAACAATTAATGGCGAATATTATGCCAATTTATTGGGTCGATTTAAAGAGAATTTGAAAAAAAAAACAATAACATTTGGTCAAGAAAAAAGTTGTTTTCCACCTGGACAACGCAAGGATCCACACATATGCTGTTTTCATGGCAAAAATCCATGAATTAGGCTACAAATTGCTCCCTCATCCGCCCTACTATCCGGATTTAGCCCCGAGTGACTAGTTCTTGTTTCCAAACCTGAAGAAATGGCTCAGCGAAAAGAGATTTGATTCCTACGATGAAATTATCTCACAAAGAAATACCTATTTTGATGACCTCGACAAATCCTATTTTTGGAAAGGGATAAAAAAATTGAAGAAACGTTGGACAATGTATATAGACCTCAAACATAGTCCCCATGTCGAAAAATGAAATAGTTTGTTATCCAAAATCCTGTGTTTCATTCAAAAAGTCATGGACATAATGACTCGTAATTAACATTATCCCATCACATAGACAATTGGTTAAATATGTCATTAATTTAGAGACAACCTGTTTGAATTCAGTGTACGTATTGTAACTTCTTTAAAAACACGATATTCAGAACTGTCAAGCCATATGAAGGAGTAATGCAAAAAAATACATGGCAACCCTGAAAATGCATCCTTGTCAAGCTTCCTTCTTTAAAGTTATTAATTTTTTCAAAGGGCATTTTGTTCTTCACCAAAAAGATGCAGAGTTCAACGGGGAAGCTGATTTTGTCGACAGCTATTTTATACTATATTGTATCTGAAAAATGGCACTTGTGTCTAATATTAATTAATGGATTATTATATTACGGGGATAGTTAATGAATATGTATTTCAATATAGTCGTTCATAAGTACCTCTTTTATAAAAATAAATAGTATAAAATAACAATAGATTGTGTTCTTGTAATAAAAAATATGCTATATCTATTTATAGCTCAAGATAACAGCTTAAGCGTGATTACATATTATGGTGACAAAAAAATCCTTATTTTGACTTAATGTAACTAATAAATTAAGTTAAAAAAAGAGTACCGAATACATATGATCCACACACAAACACAAAATAATACGAACTATTATCGTGTTTTTGAGGTTAGCAACACCTTTAATCAACACACTTGTCAAATTGAGATCTGGCAACTCCTAAGAGTAAAAACAGAGTTATTTAAATTTACTTTATATACAGCGTTAGTAGAAAGTCCCGGAACGGTCGAATATCTTTGTTATTTGAAAATTATGATTTCTGAAATTTGGTATGGGGGTATAGTTAATATAAATGCATTTTATGCAATACAGTTTATATTTTTTTCACTTCCGGTTTAATCGGCAATACGTCCAACTTTTTTTTTTAAACGGAACGCCCAGATTTTTTTAACAGTTTTGAATGCAAAATAAAAAACTACGTTCAGGAAGTATTAAGATGTTTATCTTTATTCACAAGAAAACAGTTAAAAAATTAAAAAAGTGTCCTAATACAGAAAAATCAAGATATCTGTCTATTCAGGTTGCGATTACAATAATTGTTCAAAATGCTCTCCATTTACAATTTGACAAAAATGTAAACGGTCAGTAAAATTTCTTATTGAATTTTGTTTTTGTTCTGGAGTGATGCGATTGGCTTCTTGAACTATTCTCTCTTCCAATTGTTCAAGATTGTGGGGACGATTTTTGTACACTTGACATTTCAAGTAACCCCAAAAGAAAAATTCTAATGGCGAGAGATCTGGCGAACGTACTGGCCATTCGATTGCTCCTCTACGTCCGATCCAACGTTCCAAAATTTCATTCAAATAATCGCGGACATTATGGGCAAAATGGGGGGGAGCTCCATCTTGTTTCAACCAAAAATGTGCATTAGGGTGATCAACTATATTTGCATTTGGAAAGAGGGCCGCAAGTGCTGGAACAACCTCATTTCGCAATAAATTTAAGTAGACGTTGCCAGTTAATAAAAAATCTTATAAAAAATGGTCCTATGATGTTGTTTCCAACAAGACCAGCCCAGACATTCACCTTTTGAGGACGTTGTGTATGGACTTCTTCAATCCAATGCGGATTTTCAATTGACCAGTAGCGACAATTATGTCTGTTCACAGTGCCGTTGAGACAAAACGTTGCCTCATCTGAAAAAATGATGTGATCTAAAACATTAGGCTGCTGCTCGATCAATTCCGTCATTGTTTCGCAAAAATGTAGTCTACGATCTGGATCATCTTCAGTTAACTCATGGACGGGATACATTTTATAGGCTTTCATTCTTGCTGATTTAAGAATCTTATGAGCAGATTTTTGAGAAATCTCATGAATTTGACCTAATTCTGTTGTGGACACGTGATGATTTTCTTCCACTGTAAGTAACACATTCAAACTAGATTCTTCATCTGTTGCTGTTAATGGACGTCCCCTTCTAGGTAAATCCTTCACCTTATGAAAGACTTCAAACTTTTGAATTGTTCGGCATACCGTACTTTTACTAATGTGACGATCCGGATAAACAGTATTAAACAAAATACGAACCTCTTCAAAAGAACGTTGACGATCACCGTACCCACGCATCATTAATATCTCAATTCGTTCTGATTCAGTAAGTTTTATACTGCCATTTTCAAATGTGTCAATGTCTAAAATAAGTAAATTTATACCGATGCAAAAGTTAAAACGCTTTTAAAATTGTCAAATGTGACGGAAAAACGAATGCAAACACTAAACAACAACTTTTTTCAAAGGTACCTTGTTTTTTCTGTATTAGGACACTTGTTTTCTTGTGAATAAAAATAAACATCTTAATACTTCCTGAACGTAGTTTTTTATTTTGCATTCAAAAATGTTAAAAAAAAATCTGGGCGTTCCGTTTAAAAAAAAATTTGGACGTATTGCCGATTAAACCGGAAGTGAAAAAAAATATAAACTGTATTGCATTAAATGCATTTATATTAACTATACCCCCATACCAAATTTCAGAAATCATAATTTTCAAATAATAAAGTTATTCGACCGTTCCGGGACTTTTTACTAACGCTGTATGTATATTGATGTATCAGTTGTATAAATATTAAGTGATTTGAGCTTGACAAACTTGAGATTGGCCTAAGAAAATCAGTTAAGAGGATACTTTACAAAAAACATCTAATTATTTCAAATAACATTTTGATAATATCATCTGAAATAGTGAGATACTTTTTATAAAGGACAGACGCCTAGGAAGAAAGAAACAGTGACAATCTGCAAATGCTTCTGGGACTAATCGAATACAAAATAACGAGTGCTCTTAGCAAACACGGGTACCTACCATAATGTGATCAATGTTCAATAGTACACTTTTTGTATTCATAAATATCCATTTACGTAAAAGGAATATTTCGAGATATATTAGAATACCCTTGATAAATAGTCGCTAATTTTGATCAGACATACGTTTCGAATGTGTTTTGATATAAATTTAAGGAGACATAATTTTGGCGTTATAATTTTCATAAAACATAAGAGCTTTAGTTCTCGTGTTTATTTTATGATTGATGATCATAAAACTTGTGTCGAGCCGAATTGGAAAACAAACAGGCAACATTTAATTTACCTTAAAAATAGTAATTAATTTATAAAAATCGTAATGAGAATGTATCACATAACCCATGTTTCTATATAAAAAAATGGTGGTGGTGCTTAAAAATTGTGCGTTAAAGAAATTTTTTGTTATTCTAAAATAACAAAAAACTTTTTAATTTGTAAACCTATAATTCTAGTCTCAAAAATAGAGCTTTGATACCATTTTTAAGCGCGATCGTGTATATATGGGTTGGTATATATACATACAATGCGGTTCTAAAGTATCCTCCCTCCCTGCTAGCTTATGATCGGTTTAATAGAGAGGTCCCAGTTTTGGGTCATTAACATGAAATTTTATACACTAGAACCTCGCTTATCTCCGCGCTCACTTATATCCATCCTCACTTATGTCCTCACTATAACTCTCATTTATATCCCCTCGGCATCCACCATCCGATAGTGCACGTATTCACATGAGCCAATCAGCGCGTAGCACGGCCTTTCCTCTCCGCTAACGGGATAAGAGTGGGGACCCCTCTTGAGAGGATGTAAGTGAATGTTTACGTTTCCCGACCGCGGATATAGACGAGGTTCCAGTGTATACTACATTCCCGAAGTAAAATTTCTATTTAATTTTAAATATTGACGACAGAGGGCGATATAATATCAAATTTTAAATGGAATGAGGGAGGCTAAAATTTTATATAAATTTATCCACTCATATGAACATAGTAATAGAACAAAATTTTATTTCATTAGACATTTTGTGTTTGGAGTTATCTGCTCAATATAAATTCAAAAGTCTTAGGTAGCTATAAATTGTAAAACGTGCGTCTTTGATTAAGCCTATACTGCGTTATGAATGTCATAAAATAGAATTTTATTGACATAAGTGTCATAATCAATAATATAAAAATATAAAGAAATAAGTAAATATTAAAAGACATAGCTTCTAGCGCAAGTATTTGAAAATTCGGTCTATTTATGAGAATTTAAGTGATTTTCAGTACCCTTTCTGGCTGAAATGTACAATTACGCAGATAAATTTAACTAGAATTCCTAGTTAAATGTTAGTAGTTAATGTGAAAAGCTCTGAATCCTTAAAGTAGCATAGACGTTATCAAATCATTAATTCGTTTCAAGTTATTTACTTACGAATCATTTCTTATTGGTATATCATTTGTGTTAGGCATTTTGACGAATCGGCGGAGAAAAACATATAAAAGAACTACAAAAAATACAACTGCATGTTACCATACCTGTATGTTTAGGTATATAGCTAAAATTTCAATTCGTGCCAATAGCAACTAACAACAACGTGTAAGAGTGAGCAATATTTACCGTCGAATATGAACCTAAAAAGAGAGATACATACGTAAATTGAAGGTTGAATTCGAAAACCATTTACAAATTTGGTTATACACGGGTGTACAAGTTATAATCCTCACCATATAGAACTACACATTAACGCAATTTAATATTTTATGACAAATTTTTTAGAGTCGTCTCTTGGATACTTTTAAAACATTTTGAACAGCTATACAGACCACACATACATCACTAGTGTATATTTAGTTGCCTAAAAATCACTACTGCCAAACTAATCAATTTATATACATGTAGCGTCATCTATTGAAATTTCTAGATATAGAAAAATCAATGTAGAGTAATGAAGCGTAACACCCTCTGTGGCAAAATATCGTACCTCACAACAGGCACTTTTCATCAAACTCTTTTATTAGAATTCTACCTATGAAATATTTAGGTAAAATTATATGAAACAGTCAATGGTTATCAATAACTAGGCTAACGTTATATTGAAATATTTGTATAAAATTCGAAATTATTAAATTCATAAACATTCATTAAAGTAGCAGTTGTCTTCTCAAACTCAATTTCACACTAAGCCGAGAGATAGCGTTACTTTCACTATTTTGACTGATTCAATTGAGTACTAAGATAAAATAGGAATAAAATTATTTGCTTGACCTTATATTTCAATATTATAAGCGTAATCAATGCTAATACCCCTATTATATATAAATACTAATTAATGTTTTTAAGAATAATCTGCCAAAATTATGACATAGGTTATAATTTAAATAAATGAAAATATACATTAAAAAAGATGAGAAAAAGAGTTAATAAAGTTATTTATATCAACTAATTTTCAAAAAGAACATTCTTTTGTCATATGCTTATATAATTTAGTGGTTATAAGCCAAAAAAGTTACTTGATTCTATCAAACAAACTGTTTATTACCAAATACGAATAAAAAGAGACTTTGAACAAATAAAAAGAGTATTTTATAAACTAATAACGTTCTGTGTGCGGTTGCACTCTCGTAGGCAACAAGATTTGTCAAACTTTTGAAAAAAGTGACTAGATGAGATGAAAGATGTCTAGATGACTGACCCTTCCGAACTTAATTATGTGATCAAAATTGAAATAGTAGCGGCTATTTTAAACATTGTTGTACTGTAGTACTAAGTACTGATAACTGTAACTACGTGCATGTCTTGTTTTCCCAATAGATCAAGCGAACGATCGTCACAATAACTAACAAGGAAACATTGCGAAGTGAAACCTCCCGATCGGATTGAAACTTGGCAGATTTATAGAACCCATCGAGTGTTGTAAAACGCCGCTTACCGTTTCGGCTGAGTTCCAGGTGTAGGGGGTGAAAACTGCCTCCGAAATTTCACGATTTTCGGATTTTTGCAATATACACCGTTATTATGAACAAAAACAAAATGATAGATCACTGAATGCGTCTTCTATAGGTCAATAAAAATAGCGCAGATAAGTTTTTTCCACCCTCTTGCCATCACCCGTCATCCTCTTGCGAAATGGGGATTGAACGGAGGAGAGGATAATTTAAGTATATGTAATCTCAGGGGAAAACCATTTACTTCTATATGCGCACTTGCTGCCTTCTCACCCCTAACTACCCCGAAAAAAATGAAAAGTATCTAGACAGACTGTTTAACGGAAACCATTCATGCAAACCTTCAAGTATTAGCGTGCTCGAGAGAATTTTAATTTAAAGGTGAAGCTGAATGAAACTGGGTTTAATTTGGAACTTTACGCTGGTCATACCTAACCTATAAGTGAGGCAAAACTGTTGAATATACCGCACAATCCGTAACATCTACAACGCACAGTTATACTGTACTGCCTATAATATCGGCTGCAGGAAAACTTGTATCTCCTTTACTTACCTAGTGTTTAAGGAAACTGGAGGAACGTTTGGGCCGCGAATTCGCGAAAATTTATTCCAGGTTGGTATTCATATTTTGCATATTTTCAAACCAAAATATTTGATATTTGTTAGGCATCAAATGTTCAGGTTGTGGTTTCTACATCGGGCAAATTAACAACTGAAATATTTACGAAATGGTTCACGGATGTCCTTTTACACCAAATAACGCGTGGGACGCAAATCACTTTACTACTCGATTCTTGGAGTAGCCACTGTCCTGCCAAATTGAAGGCATACATACCTCTAAATAATATAAATAATAAATATAATAAAACTAATAAACCTACTTATATTCTTACCATTCCCAAGAAAACAACTTATGCTTCAACCACTCGATGTGTCCGCATTTCGTGCATGGAAAGTTTTTGTGAAAACGTTTTCAGATCAAGTTGTACTCGGTAATATGGATATTGAATTACACAAGCGCAATAACAGTAACTTCGCTACGTTCTCTTGTAAGAGAAATCTTACCAAGTACATTCATATTACTTACTCTAGTAAGATTTACACTCGTGTTTATTCCATGAACAACAACTGTGGTGGGTGCAACCTTTTTACTACAAAGTTATTGTGTCCTTTACCACTACGGTTTTCATTCTCAGTTAGGCGAATTAATGCAGTTACAGTTACACTTACGTATATATTATAGAGGACCTGCTTATACTGCAGTTACAATTACACTTACGGTCACGGTCACAGTTAAAGTCACAGTCGCAGTCGCAGTTGCCGTCGCAGTCACAGTTACAGTTACGTATATATTATTGGACCTGCTTATACTGCAGTTACAGTTACGGTTATGGTTACGGTTACGCTTACAGTTTCAGTTATAGTTACATAAATATTTGGGTAAGTAATTGTAAAACGAATACAGTTACATTCTGTTACTCAAAGTAACTAGTTACAGTTACAAGTATCCGAAATATGTATCTAGTAAAAAAGTTAATTACTTTTGCCTGTAACTGGCACAACTCTGTTTGAAAGTGAATCCACAAATAAGTTCTGAAGTTCTTCCAGTCATCATATCATATCAATAATTTATTTAAAAAGTTTTATACGTCTCTGAATTTATTAGATGAGCGCACTCCTTTAAAGTAATGGCTGCCGACAAGCGAATCTATGTTTAATGCTTTGGATCTGAAAAACAAAAAAGATATTTTGATGTTCCATTGAAAAAAGTGGTAATTGCATTCGTTATCATCGATGTGAGTTTAAACACAATTCTGCATTCACCAATACCGCCCATATAAATAGAGTAGCAGATCTTTTTACCGATAAATATATTTACTCAAAGAATGTTTACATCTTAGCCGTACCTATCAAATTAAGGAAAGAAATATTGGTAATAGCGGCTATTACCAAGATTTCTTTCCTTAATATATTTACTGTTCTAGACATCATCGGATAGGTACATACATATATTGTACCATACACAGCCAGAATTCAGGAAGGTGTAATAGGAGCAGAGGAAAGGAGACAGCTTTTTATGTTGACATGCTGCAATTTGTAGGTTAATCTGAACGGTAAAGATATTGGTCATTAGTTGTACATGCTTAGTATGCTCTTCACTTCCTGTCCTAACTAGGGCTACTAGTTCCTTTATCTATGTACCATCGTTAAAAACTAATATGAGAAAACCTGTGCTGCAACTCGAATTTATAGAGTTCTAAAACTGGACTCTTTAAAGTCTGGTTGCGGTAAGGATTATTCATTTTAGTTTTCAGTGATAGTACTTCCTCAGTGTATTTATTTAGCTGCGATTCCACCACTTACTTACACTACTTACTTATATAATTACTAAATAAGTAACTAACCAATCTACTATGCCAGTGTAAACGTAGTGTTTTCATAATTGTAGTGATAATATTTTTAAAATAAATTCTAAATAGATTTCTCACATTTTCGTTGTTACAAAACGTTTCATATACTTTTTTAGCTCTTCTATTGCGGCTCTAACACAAAAACAATCAAATTAAAATCAAGAAGAGGTATAATTATCTCTTTAAAAAGAAACAATCATAAACATTTTCTAAATTGACTCAAGATTTTATACTATTTTGTGTATGTATGTAGTACATACATACGGTGTATTATGTTTCAAATCAGGCATCATATGATAGGTAAAACACCGCAAGGAACATATCAGCAGCAAAATACAGGTAGATAAAATGTGGTAGGTATTATACTCAGCTGAAATCCTACGAACCTATTTCTGATCACGTACGTTTATTATCCCAAATCTTCGCAAAGAGTTATTCTTGACAATAATAAACACACACCTTTAAACGAAACTTTCCGATTCTTCGAATTTGCGGAGAATTATTTACCAACAAATATAAAATCTTTGAAGGCATAAACGTTAGTCTAATAAATTGATTCTAAATATAGTAACAGTAAATTATGAATATGATTTACTTTGTAAGTCCGTGAGTATGAGTTTGTATAACAAATTGTACTGGAGATTGAAAGGTTTATGTAGCCAATGTTGCCGCTATATATCTTCATATTATTTTCGTTTTCTCGAAAGTTTCATTTTCGAATTATGTAATTATGAATTATATTTGTTATTTATTTCTCTTGCGATTGAAGAAGTAGTAACTAATGAAACTAAAAGGTAATTTCAGTAAACATGGTTTCTTACGTCACCGCAAGTGGATAGGATAGTGTAATGGGTTAAGAATAAAGATAACTACGTTTAAAAATGTTCAAATATTTATACAGTAATCACTTATGTCCTATTTATAGCGTAACAACATATAGTTTAAGTGTATTTATTGAATTCAGCTTGCCAAACTTAACATTAAAAGTATGTGTTTATACATACACTTTACAAAATCGTCTGCGTTTTCTGGGTAAAATTTAATAGTTTTGCTACAGTAATATTAGAAATACAAAGTTGAAAAAACTTCTTCAATGATTAGACCCTCACGTTGGTAAGCATCTTTAAAATCTGTAAAAGATAATTTCTAACTGTTTAAAAAAATGTATCCTTATTAACAGGTCGATGGCCGCAGTGGTTAGGCGGCTGACTATTGTTATGAACATAGTTTTCTTCTAGTGTATTTATTGACGATTCAGGTGCCGGGGTTCAATTCTCTGGAGTATGTGGACGGTGACATTTTTTCAGAGAGTTTAATCCCGGATCGACTTGCCATTCGCTGTTGGGAGCAAAGTGATTAACAGCGCGGCATCATAAAAGGCGATATGATGCTGTCACAAAGCCATTTAAACACAACTTACACACACTAAACTACACCGCAAGAGTTGCAGTGATAGCCAGACAAGTAATACAGCTTACGGAGTCACTGCAACTAACCACCCACCACACATAAAAAAAAAAAAAAAGTTATCACACTATCCTTTAGTTTGGTGAATATAGCGTACGGCATTTATTCAAGAAGTAGTTACTGAGTATTGATATTTTATCTTAAGTAAAAGAATCTGAGAACCTGCTTAAGTTTTAGGAGAAGGAAGTTTGGTTTATAGAAATCATTATACCAGCAACTAAAGCACCTAAATGTTTAGTACAAGCTTCAACAAGCTATGAAAAAACGTTTATTGGAAAGGAGAACATGATGCAGAATATAATCTTGCGGCATTTAAATCTACAAAATTAAATACAAATATTAAATAAATATAAGTATGTAAGCGTTTGTACTTCATCTCCATTAGCTCTAATACTTTCTAGGTCTTACAAACTATGTATGTAACTGGTGCAGTAGTTTGAATGTCTACAATGGGATCACACATTCATGCTACTCTAGTTTCTTATGTAAGTTTGACCGTTTCAGTAAATTAAATAATGTTACCTAATTGAACTTAATAATAAAAACTGAAGAGATATAATCAATATCAAATGAAACGTTGACAAGTCGTTGAGTTTATGAAAAACATTTACCGATTGTTTGTGTATATGCATGTTGCTTTCCAACCTCCACCAACGCATTGATTCACTTTAGTCGCTTCTAAATTCGTTCCTGATACTCGATCTCTTCTTCTCCAATATTTTTCATTCATAATTAGCGAGATGTAAACTTCAGCTAAGTTGACACAGTTCGAGTTTTATTTTTATAATTTGTGTGTGTGCGTCTGTGAGTGCACGTTTCAACAGGAGCGCCGCCGTTCTCATTTTATAATATATAATTAGGTGAAATTTAGTATTTTGAGCAAAAGAAGATATAAAAATTAAATTTACACATTGTTGAAAGACAAGTACACATAAATAGCTCACGAAATTTGTTTAGGATTACATTAACGTAATAAGTTGATTTTATCCTAGAGAGCTATCTACGTATTATTTATACTATTAGGTACACGTACCAAATTTAAGTACAAAAACTAATTATAATACTCAGCCGAGGCTACGTTTTCAGTAAACTCTGGAATGGAATATAAGAAGATGAAGTAATTCTATTGTTATAATTTTAATAGCGATGTAATATATTATGTGTTACGGTAAAACAAAAAAATACGAAAGAATTGTTTTAGTTAATTGTATTTCTCTTGTATTTATTTACTTAATTAGTGTGGCGTATTATATCTAACTTTACGTTTTAATGAAACAACTGAATAAAGTTGAAAGGTAATAATGGTAGTTGCAACCCAACTGAATTACTTTTCACAACGTATCCGCTCGTTCACTGCCAGATTTTGATACCGTTAATATTGCACACTGAAATAAAATGCGCAAGTACGAGTGCACAGCAAACTTAAAATAAATAAAACAACTTTTTCTTTGTATTTTGTTCCAGTATATGGACATATTTTCTTTTACTGTAATTATACTGGTCAACAGGGTTTCTTTTTCTTACAGTCTGATACGTGTAAGTTATGGACTTTTTCATTGTAATTCTGAAAATATTTTCAAAAATTGGTTTCTGAGAACTGTTTTTTTATACATGTATGTATTAAATGTATTGTAGGTCTAAAGATATTTTTTATAGTAAATTAAAAGAAACTATCAAGTTATTAACATCCTAACGGGCATGTTTGAACAGGATTTAACATGTTTGGGCTTCATTTGTACGTCATAGTTGTTAAACCACTCCCTTTTTTTCTCTAGAACCAATCAAATCAAGGAATTAATAGATCTGTGCATATGTGAATATATATAAGACCCTGCAGACACTTTATTCGACTCAAATTGACCCAATGTATGGTAGTAACATTAGTTAAACGCTTTTTGGATTCGCAATATCCCGTAGGTGTGTAAACAATCCTAATAGTTATGTTAATGTTATGTACGTGGAGAATTCACTGTTCAACAGCATAGACAAAATATTAAACCGTTAATAGAAAAATCGTATAACCTTTATTTTAAATTAAAAATTACAAATCAAGACAAGTTGTGGACTCTTTCACAATGTCTGTGCACGATGTGCTATTACTTTGAGGAGCTTGATAAAAGGTAAGAGCATAGCTATGCCATTTGGTAGGCCTATGATTTGGCGAGAACAAAAGGATCATTCGACAGACTGCTAGTTTTGCTGTACAAAGACCTTCGGGTTTTCCAGTAAAAAAAGGATAAAATTACCTATCCTAATGTACCTACCTTCTGCCACTCGTCTAGTTCCACATTCGGAAACTTTGCCAGTACCAAGTCCTATGAATATTTCGAACCAAGAACATGTTGAAACCGAGATAGAAGAATACATTTCAGAGTTGTCGGACACAGATGAAGAAGATTTGCCATCGCAAGAGGACACGCCTCATTTAATAAATCAATTGGAATTAAATGACCTAGTTCGAGACCTCAATTTATCAAAAACTCAGGCAGAAATATTAGGATCAAGACTTTAAGGATGGAAGTTGTTAGCTCCGGGTATGCGTATTTCTGTATATCGAAATCGCCAGAAAGAAGTGTCACAGTATTTTTCAACTGAAGAAGGCCTTTCATTTTGCAAAAATGTTAACGGTTTAATGCGAGAATTAGGAATTAGGTTACAAACACCAACCAGAAGAATGGCGTCTTTTTATAGATGCTTCTAAATCGAGTTTGAAAGCTGTCCTTCTACATATAGGGAACATCTACCATTTCCTTCCTGTTGGTCATGCCGTGCACATGAAGGAAACATATGATAATATAACACGTCTCCTTGATAAAATCAATTACCTACAAATCCTATAAATGGTACATCAGTGCTGATCTGAAATTAGTTGCAATTCTACTTGGTCTACAACTTGGATTCACAAAGTATTGCTGTTTCCTCTGTGAATGGGATAGTCGCGCGAGGAATTTGCTCTATACTGTTAAGCAATGGCAAACCAGACTACAATATACTCCTGGAGAAAAGAACGTAGTCCATAATTCGTTGGTGGAGCCTCATAAAATACTTTTACCGCCATTACACATAAAATTAGGTCTGATGAAGAATTTCATCAAAGCATTTGACAAAGAGGGACCAGGATTTCGATACCTTAAACAAAAATTTCCTAGTATATCTGAAGCAAAACTTAAAGAGGAGATTTTTATAGGACACCAGATTAATCTGTTACAACAGGATCGAGAATTAGACGTACTCTTGAGCGATTTAGAACGGACTGTTTGGGATGCATTTAAATATGTGACAAAGAATTTCTTAGGAAATAAAAAAACTGAAGATTACGAGGAAATTGTTAGTAAACTTCTTAGAAGTGACCATGCATTAGGCTCTAATATGAGTCTTAAAATACATTTCTTGCATTCGCACCTGAACTTCTTTCCCCCGAATCTTGGCGATGTTAGTGACGAGCATGGAGAAAGATTTCATCAGGATATTTCCACTATCGAAAAACGCTATCAGAAATAGCGAGATGCTTGCTGACTACTGTTGGACTTTAATTTCGGAATGTTCTTCATCCCAATATAAAAGAAAAGTAAAAAGAAAGACTTTCTAAGTACGTCCCAGAATAGCATATACTTAGTTAGTGTTAGTATTGTATGATCAATATGAATTTCATTTGTTTATAATACCAGATATGATGAAAGATATTTGTTTTTATAATAATTATTAAGAATATAAAACAAAATAAGTTTGTATATAATTCATCAAGAAAAATAAAAAAATGAAAAATTGTTGTTTTGTGTTATCATCCACAGTGTCATCTTTTTACTGACAACTTTTAAAACATTTAAAGTTATGGTTGCCTTTCTGGGTGTATGTTAACATATGTTTTCTATCAGATTGAATGAAACCAGATACAAAGGATAGGTAGTATATTAAGTAAATATAGCCTTATAACAGATAAGTAAATTAAGATCTTTTTATTGATTGGCACACTGAAAGAAACTGATTAGGAGATAAATATATAAGTGAACCATGAAATGGATATGCCGTAAAACAAATGCAAATATATTATTAGTCTAACCAATCGCATTGAATGTTTCTTAAATTAATACTGGAGCAGATCTGCTTTGATGACAAATTATCCTACCACAATCAGACTCAATTAATTATTAGACTATAAGTAAAATTCAGGTGAAACTTAAATTGGTTACTTGTATAAAAAAAAATTGATAGAACTATTCCTCGGCCAATCGTTTAGACATACGTTTACATATTAACGGCTTTCTACTCTCATTAACAGCATCCACACTATGGCCCCATGCAATCTCACTTGTCTCGATCGGACTTATTAGTTGATAGTTTCCATACTCAATCGATTTTATTTTGTCTATGTTGAAGAGGTATTTATTAGATGTATATTAGTGGCCAGTTAAGATCCATATAAAAAATCTTAGCTCATAAAAAACATTCTTATGGAATATTTCTTCGTACTTAAAAATACTAAGGTTTTTGTAGATTCGAATCCAACCCAAGAGATGTGATGCCGGCTAGTAGACTTGGTCTTACCAGCCGTCGTTCACTTGTCATTCTTTTTAGGAACTTGACACCCACCTTAGCCTAAAACTACAATTCAGTAAATTGTTCAACTATCGTGTAAGAATTCATGACAGGCGCAGAGTTGGATTTAATAACTTCTGCCGCCTTATATTAAGGACCTAACTCTTAAAGAAGAAATACATCAATGTATTACTGTTATATTACTTACTAATTGTGGGCAACTAAAGACATTCTTTGCAGAGCTCAGGAGAGTAATTACTTCAGCTCGAGAAACAGATAGTGAGTCAGCTGATTTCATGATTGTCCAGTCAACCAGCTTAGCTATTCATACGTGTTCATTTTGGATCGTATATATAGGTGATTGATTAATGTTGTACGAAGATGTAATGTCGGATTCCTTGGATTAAAAAATTTAAAAAATATTTCTATAAACCGAAAACGCTTCATTAAGTCATTTTTAAAATGAACTGAAGCGCCACTGTGCATGAAATATATTTTGTATCTTATGTTAAGTGGGACTTTTTATAATTGCACTGGAAATTTCTCTTCGTGGAATTAAAACTGTCCAGTTAGCTTCCTTGAAAAAAAATAATTAAGTGTTTTTCATTAATCCTGACCCAGACATGAACTGAAAATTAGTGTTTATTGTAACTTTCAGTCATTGTAGGTGAATCTTTATTTGCCCGTATATGCTACAGTTATGGAAGTTTATTATGACGTTTGTCTAAACGTTAGCTTCGTTCTTGAATTTTGTCCAATTTTTGTTGTAACCATCAACACAAACCGTTCATTGAAAATAATTCTTGGGCAAAAACATTTATATATACTGAATGTGATATGAAAATGTGAAATGTGAAAGATTTGCGTAAATTAAAAGTTTTTCTCTCTCGTTTATTTCCAATTTCATACCTATAATTGCTGAGAATAATTTAGTTATAAAATGGAGGATCAGTCTAGATTATTCTCTCACACTGTGTGCAGTAAAAAAAAACAGTCTTCAAAAGGACATTAAAAGGACAGAGTGTCGGTTTATCGTTAATAATACATCTTATTAAAATTTTGTCAAATGTGTTCATCATAAAAGAAGCGGGTGTCTTTTTAAATGTGATTTTCGGCATGAGGCAGAATTAACGAATCGTGTCATCAGTACTAACCGGGAGATTATAAATCTATACCTGCCATTTTAACACCCCTTAATGCCACATAAGTAAACGTGAGATTGTTGTGCGCGGGATTTGTCAAAAAAAGGAGAAACATCGGACAGCGACTAAAAATAAATCTCTCTGTGTATCGTCTGGTTTCCGACAAATTTCTCCCGACACTCCCGACTATTGTCAGGCCGAAGAGTCTTTCAAATCAAATCTCGAAACTTAGGGGGAACGCCTAACGGAATTTATGTAGATTCTCCGGAAAAAAATCAACTCACAGGTGATATCGATATTTCACTATTCTTGAGTATCAAGTTTATTTTATAAAGAAGTGAGAAAATGTTTCATATTTTTTCTCACGCATTCTGTGCCTATACAAACAAATAGTGAAGAGTTTTTAAGGGACATAGTGTCTATAATAACTTGCTCAACTGGCGCTTCTAATATGATAAACCAATATTTTGCTGCCTCTTAGACTGTACACTACCATTTACAAATAGAATTAAGGCGTATTCATTCTCAGTTAACTCATTATTGCCTTAAAGATATAATTAACGTGAGAATGGATTGCGTTTTATTGCACTTAAATAAAAACTATTTTCATTTCTTCTATGCTCG
Source organism: Holotrichia oblita (assembly GCA_023690525.1). NCBI lineage: Eukaryota > Metazoa > Arthropoda > Insecta > Coleoptera > Scarabaeidae > Holotrichia > Holotrichia oblita. The sequence continues at coordinate 98,700,603 of CM043017.1, read as the reverse complement.
TCTCCGTTTCTACTTGTGTATATCTCATTGTTTTATCCTATTATATAATTTATTAACCGCATGGGACTGATGCTTAGGTAATGTATAATTTAAACATTAAACGGCACTCTTTGCAAATAATTAAAATAAATATTATAGTACTTTGTTAGCAGAATATTTAAAAAGATATGTTTGTGTTTACTGTTATTGTCAACATAAATACAACATATGCGTTATAACTTGATAATTAGCATAAATGAAAAAAAAATCAAGATGTACTGAAAAATGTAGCTATTCGACATGCAATGTAAGATTAAATAATTACTCAAATAATAAATTGGACTGACTCTACTATTATGGCAAACAAAATGCTTAATTTTATTATTGTTTACACAAATATTTTATAGCTGCATTCAAGATAAAATTCAAATTTGTGTACTACATACTTTTTTGATTAAGTTTCAGAATTTCACATAGATTAGTCTTTTTTCCCAAAAACTTTGCTCAGTTTATCATATGAAAGGGAATAATTTGATAGTTCATCTCCTAAAAACTGTAGAAGTAAAAACAAACTAAATTAACTTTGAAAACCTGTATAACTTAGTCAGTAATGAAAATATGTATAATTTCACGAGTGATTTTTATTAAATTAGGTGTTTATGACAATATTTTCATTCAGTACTTTAATGGACAAAATTATTAGAAAGATCAAGGGAACAGTAATATGACATATATGTATATGTTATGTTAGTGATGGCTTTATATTGTCCAAACGTATTGACAACTTACAAAGGCCTATACATATATAAGGTTTAAGTTATAAAGCTATTCAACTAAGCAACTAACTAAAAAATGTAATTAACCGCCTAAATGTGAAACTACTCATGAATCTGAATATAAATGTAATACTTGCACCAACTTAAAAAAAATGCACGAGCATTAATATATAGCCCTCATGATGTTGAATTATACATACAATATTATTTCGACAAACAACAGATGAAAAGAAGTACACATTTATAGAAGCTGTGTAAGATTTATAACTAATTTATAAGATCCAAATAGTTTTAATAATAGGTCAGAATCTGAATTTCAAGATCTTATGAGATGAAATGGGACCCCAAGAACATCATCAGGTTTCCTTTCTAGGAAACCAGTACACTTCGCTACATTCCTTCAGACTCCCATCATTGTGTTCAACACAAAATGGCAAGCCTGAATTTTTTTGTCCACAGACTTCTCACTTTTCCCTTGAACAAGGCGAGGTATGAGAAAGAGCTTAAAATTATAAAAGATGCGGCCAAGTGTAATGGTTTCCAGCCTCAGCATATCTATAAGTTAATTAGGAAGTTTAATTATAAGAAAACTGTGAAAGAATCTACGACTTTTCGAGAGGATGTTAAAGCTTCGCCCGTTGTGACCCTCCCTTACGCTCCCTTTATCACTAAAGGTTTGAGTAAAATCTTCAAAGAGCTAGATCTCAGAATAGTTTACAGTTCTGGGACTAGTTTACGAAGTCTCATCGGTAACCCTAAAGATAAAATACAACCTCTAGAAAAGTCAGGTATTTACGAAATCAATTGTAAAGATTGTAATCAAAAATATATTGGGCAAACCAGGAGAGCAGTCTCAACTAGATTCAAAGAGCATATGGCTCATCTTAGATTTAATAGAATTGAGAAATCGAGCGTTGCCCAACACATTTTTGAAACAGATCACAACATCGATCATACGAATGTTAAATTAATTAGACAAATAAACAATTGTAAGTTTCTAAATGTTTTCGAAAGTTTAGAAATATATAAAAATAAGTCATGTGTAATGAATTGTGACAATGGCCCTATACCGTATTCGTCATTGTTTTCGTTAATCGGAAATTAATGATGCGTATCGGATTGACCGTGCATAACATTTAGGTTACCTGTTTTTGTATAACATGAATAGATTTTTGTAGCTTTTAATTTAGTTTTATTATCGCCTTGATAATGACAGCATTGCTGTTGAAACGCGTCGGTGTTTTAGTTAAAACTTGTTTGGTGTTCAGTGGGTTAAAGTGTTTAGTGTTCTACTTCTGCACCAAGAGATCCAGTGAAGAACGATACATATTCTTCTCTGTGTTACTCACATTAGTAGTCAATTCTTAGCTGTTGGTTATTTTCCTCAATGTTGGAAGCAGTCTGTTGTTTTTCCCATACCGAAAAAGTCAAATCTTAATCAATATACTGATCTGAGGCCTATTAGCATACTTCAGGTGCTGTCGAAAATCTTCGTAAGGGTAGTAGAAAATCAGTTGAAGGAGTATGTTCTGCAGAACGACATTTTTCCGCAGACGCAATCAGATTTCAGAAAGCACTACAGTTGCAATACAGCTATCCTTTCTGTTATTGATGACGTGACTTTGATGCAAGCTATATTAACCTATTTCGGACTAGACCCCAGGGCGGTGAACCTGCTGTATAATTACTTTGTTGGTAGGTCACAATGCGTTCGTATAAATAGTACATTGTCATCGTGGTTATTTATAAGATCCAGGGTCACTTTTATGCGGATGAACGCAACTGTTGAAGACACAGATCGTGCTGGAACATCGGAACATCGTACTGGAACATCGGAAATCTTAATATGATTTGTAAAAAAAAACATTTTCTACATTCAAATGCTGCTAAAACACTCGCAACAATGTACTTCATAGTTCTAAGATTAAAATGGTTGTCAACGGCGAGGATGTACCATTAAAAACTAATGTGAAAAATTTAGGTGTTATTCTCAATGATAATCTAAACTTTAGAAAGCACGTTAATCTGTGTTAAACGTTCATATGCTGCTTTAAAGATGATATATGCGAATAGAATATATATACACGAAAATTCAAAGAGTCCAGAACTCCTGCTTGGAGCTAGTCTTTGATATTAGACGGCAATCACACATATCATATAAATTATCGATGGTGAATTATTTAAGTAGACTTTTAAAAGCTTCTACTCTACTCTATTCTATAATACTAACACATAAACCCCAGCATCTGTTCAAGCGAACCACTTTAGAACCGTTGTTCATAATGTGAATATTCGCTTTAAGTAGACGCTGACACCTCCTTTGCATCGCTCTCAATAATTTAAGTCGTGTTTTAGTGACATACTTCCCACGTTTGTAATAGCATCGCAGTTGGTCTTGGGAACGAACATTCATTAAATGTATGTAAAAGAAAATTTCGTGAGCTTTTGTTTCTTCAGCAATAGCCTTTGCATCTGTCAATTTTTGCCTCCGCCTTGCACCTTCTTTGTGTTACTACCTATTTCGCTTTAAGTATACTAAGTAATGCTGATTATGCAAAGTTCTTCACTGGATCTCTTGGTACAGAAGTAGAACACTAAACACTTTAACCCACTGAACACCAAACAAGTTTTAACTAAAACACCGACGCGTTTCAACAGCAATGCTGTCATTATCAAGGCGATAATAAAACTAAAAGTTTTATTATCGCCTTATTATTAAAGTGTTTAGTGTGCTGATTATGGTTCGAATTTACCATTCTTTGATATGGTAATTGTGGAAGAACAAATATCGTTCTTGCGATGATCTGAACTCCGCTTGTTTTCTTTTCTTTTCTTGGTACGCCATGTATTATTTTGAATGTACTTATACTTTTATATTTACCTCTTAGGGGAAGAAAATAAAGTCTATTATTATTATTATTTACCATTAGAGACCATTAGACCATTCTATACCTCTCTAGACCACCACACAAATAGCAAGAGGAACATCTAAAATTAGCTCATTTGGTTCCATCATATTTACAATAGTTTTACTCGACAAGAACAAATGCACGGAAAAAGATTTTAAAACATTTAAAAAAATTGAAATAAAAAAACCGTGGACGATTGATACATGTCGAGTACATATCTAAAACATCATTTGACAAAATCATCTTGTTGTGACCAGTGTCTTTAGAAATTAACAATTTGTTAAAGTAATTGCCGTCGACTTTTTCACGATATACTAATAATTGAAAGATATTTTAAAATAAATTTGATTCGATTAGTTGACCAGTGACAAAAATACTAGAGATAAAAGTGCATTGTCCGATTAATATTAGTAGTATTAATATTAGATATGTCGTATTGCTAAAAATCCTAAACTTTATAAAATAATTATAATTCATAGGAAACTAATACTTTATTGTTTGAAATTTTACACGTTTAAATCTTTTCTTTGATAAATATATATATTATAATCCATCTAATTATGATTTTGGTAATGACCGATAAGAAAAAGTCTGCGTGAATGAATTATGATGATCAGACTTATGAGATAAACTGCACAAAAGGTATATGTATATATAGGCATATATATCAAGGTTAGACAGTAATAATTATAGTATGTGTGAGATAGATCAGGTTTATAAAAATGTTGCAGTATTCTATATTCATTTAAATAGAAAACGGTATTGAAATTACCTACCCAAACCTAGTAAAATAAAATTGTACTAATCAAATCCCAAGTGTACACATACATATTCATGATCATCCTCTTACATTTACTTTTAACCTAGTATATTATAATCATGGCAAATTACAATACACATAATTTTATATAACTCTATAAAACGTTTGAATTGACATTAAACAGCGAAAGTTAATCATGAAACTAAATACATTAAATGAACATTAACAAAAAAAGTAGTAGCAGTAGTGAAAGTGAAAACTAAAAAAATAAAATAAAACTCATCGTTTCCGTGGGAACCATCCAACAGGAACATCTACAAAAATAATAGACCGTAGTATCCCATATTTGATAGATTGTCGGTTTTTACGCTTACGGTTTCGTGTTTTTACCAGACGGGTTCATGTGGTCTAATCTATTTTACAAATTCTCTTAAAACACACTTAAATAAACAGCTAGGATCGTAGTGATTTAAAAATATTGTATTTTACTGTTTAAATATTTAGATTACCAGTTAGAGTTAGACAATTATCTCAAATTGTAGTTATTGTAATTGCTGCTAACAAACGACTTATTTTTATACGCAATATATTGAAATTGTAAAATTTAACTAAAAATAACAATAAGGTCTGTTTGAATAACGCATTCAATAGCGAATATGTGGTATTCCACTATTCGAGCGAGGTAAATAAATTTCTATAAACACGGGACTCTCAATTATTTATTTCAAATATATTTAATATTCAAATGCATATCTTTTATGAAATAATTTATTTCTGCAGAGGGATACTACGCTGTTGTAATATCAAGCATTTGCAATTTACAGTTGAAGCCTATCTGGAACAATTTTTACAAAATGTGCATACGTGTGTGGAATATATTGCAATGTAATTCCTTATTTTTGTTCTGTGATATTTGATTATTTATTTCCTTCGGCATTTTAAACTAACAATGACTTGTCAGAATATATTTTCAGGAAGGAATTTGAAACTAAAAAATCCGTAAATTGATATGAATTTGCTTTACAGTGTGGTCATGCATTTATTTATCTAAAATTTGTGTTTCTTTAGTGTTATCATACGTGTGAATGTATATCAAAATAATGAAAAACTAAACTGAGCTATTAAAGTGTTGTAATGATTTGATACAATACATCCACATACAAGAAAATTGGTACATAAAATTAAAAACGAAACATTACCGACTAGGATGCATCTAGGGGGAATTTATTGAAAAAACGAATTGGCGTTTCAGCCGACAATGAATTGTGACAATTTGGGCTAGCAATACCGACAGTTTCGATATCGGCCACCGTATCCGGTGTCGATACCAATAGAGGTTACAATATTGATTCCGCACACATATCAATTTTCAATAAACAAATCGGTTAAATATAAACATGTACTTTGTGTCGAATCTTTATAATTGATTTCATAGTATCCACACCTGGCTCAGTGAGTGTAAATGCAGCGACTTTACGAGCTACATACATATGTATATTACTAATCGAACCTAACCACTGCAGCTTTTACTGAGTAAATTGTGTATGCATATGTGTTTCTATGGTTTTGTAACAACATTATTTGGCCTATTTATGGATTATTTTAGTTGCAGAAACGTTTCAAGGCGATTTTGTTCTTAATAAGTATGTTTCTTTCGGATAGTACTTAATACAACTTTATCCAGTTATTAAATCCAAACTAGAAGCAAGGTAAACGTATCGAAACAACACTAACAACCACAAATTATGTGGCTTCTTTGGCACGTTTCCACAAGATGTTTTAACTACAAAATTATTACCAAAAAATTAGCGGCCATAACAATAAAACTTTCAGTTTGAGTAGTAGCATTTAATTGTGATGCAAACCCTTATGCCAATACCAATAAATTCTTACTGAAACAAAAGCATTTTACATATTTTTCCCATTTTAAATAACGAAATAATACAATACAAAGGAAAATTTAATGTTAATGTTGATAAAGGACTATCTTTATCAAAATATAATTCATCAAATTATCAATTATATTTTCAAGTCGGGTCGATAGCCGCAGTGGTTAGGCGGCTGACTATCATTGTGGCAGGACGATAGCAGCCGAGTTTCAATTCCCTGGGGGGACGGTGACATTTTTTCAGCGAGTTAAAATCGGAATCAACTTACCATTCGCTCTTGGGAGCAAAGTAATTAACAGCGCGGCATTATAAAAAACGATATTATGCTGTTACAAAGCCATTTGAACACAATTTACACACACAAAACTACACCGCAAGAGTTGCTTTATTTTTGGCAATTTTTCGATTACTTTTGAAAAACGTTTTTAGGCTCATCGTAATCCCATATATCAATCATCAATATCACACGTCTGGTAGAATAAGAAGCAGAAAAATTTATAATAGCATATTCTTTCGTAACTGCCTCTAGCTCATTGCACTAATAGACAATTCACAAAACGTTAAGATATAGAGTAAGAGTCGAATTTCTAAATGGTCTGCTATACTGATTATACATATATCCTTCAGAACTTCTAGATTCAATTTCATTATTTTTATTGCGCATCTCGTTTACTCAAAAAGTATCCAAGATTTGTACGAGTAACTACTACTGCTGCCTATGTCTACTGCTACGATAGATATAAACAGTTTTAAATATTCTTCGGCAAGAAACACTAGAAACCTTTCAGAAAACATCTAAAAGTCTCAGTACGAAATACTCGGCATTAAGAATTTTCGTTTCGATATTCTTCAAAAGTTAACACTTCTAAACTGACCACACATTTTATAATAATAATAATAATAATCCATGCCTTAGCATCCCCCAACAGCTTGCGCCAATTATAGGGGGCATCGGCTGGCCATGAGTTATTATTACGCCTGCGGCTGTAGACCGACTTAAGATGTTACCTTTCCGCATTTGCCGTGGAATTTGGAAAACTACAGAAAACCAAACTCAGAAAGGAAGCACCGGGGTTCGAACCCGGTACTGCCGGACTGCTAGTCAAGTGTGCAAGCCACTAAGCCACCAGCCCGACGATTTTATGATTATTGATGAGTATAGTATGGACTCAATTTATATAAAAATTTATTAAAATTGACAATATTTTTAGGTATTTCTTTTTTAACTTTAGGTTACTCGTAAATATGTATGTATAAGGAATTCTTCAGTTAACTTATGTTAAGTACGATACAAGTTATATCAAAGTACGATATAGACACTTCGATAATAGTAATAAATAAATAACTTTCCGGTTTTCATTTATTTTGTGAAATTTAAATTAGTACGAATACAATAGGTCTCATAATATCAGTGGCGGTGTTGAAACGCATCACCTTTTTTTGAGTAGTTAGTGTTTTGTGAGTAAAATAATGCTTTTAGTGTATAGCTTCTACACCAAAAAAATACAGAGACGAACTTCATATTATATTCAGGATTTTCATCGCGCTTATGATATTTAAATGTTTCGGTGATTAGTTCACATCTTAAGCTCAGTAAAGAATGTTGTCTGCTTCGAAACTATGTCAACCTTTTTCCACTTATTAGTAGCACACATAGTAGGTTCAGCGTGTGCTACCTACCGAAGCGTTCGAATCTTCTTATTCAGCCAGTATTTTTCAGGTTTCAATGAACTATAAAAATGCAAGCAGAAGTTATATAATTACCGGTTGTTCTGAAGTACACAAATGTTGAAAAACTATTACATAGTTCTGTAATACATACTGAAATTGCAATAATAATTACTGTCACACAAAATATGTATGTAACAGTAAGTATTAGTAGTAATGACCTAACAAGCTAATTTAGAATAAAAATATAATATAAGCTATGTTTATGGATACTGGGTCATTGGAGGTGCAAGGGTAACAAAAGCCATATAAAAGCGCATCTTCAACAGTGGGAAAGCAAACGTACTGGGCTAACAGGTTGATTACTTTTTCAGCCATCAGGGCTAAATCTCGCCTAGAGCTCAACAGAAGAGGTCTCAGCACCATCACGGCTTTACCCACTGCCCACGACCCTCGTAGGTACCACCTGAAGAAGATAGGCAAGATGGGGTGTGATAAATGCCGATTTTGTTCGGAACATAGCGAGACGACGGAACACATTATGAGCAACTGCAAAGCGGTGATCTGGCAGAGACTCCACTACCTCGAACAGGCGCACATAAAATAGACTTCTTCAGAAGTCTGGAGATTAAGGGTACCCACAATAGATCAATTCACTGCAACCTGTAATCGTAGTGAAAAGAGGCAGCATAGCCTACACAACCCACATCCAATCTAATCTAATCTAAGTTACGTTTAATACAATATATTACTAACAAGATTGCAGGCTGTACTTTAGCATAATAGGCAGATAATCCTTTTTTTGGCTTGTGGTGAGTGCTAGTTGCAACAACTTGTTTAGCCACCGCTACTGCGTAATTTGTGTATGTCTAAATAATATGTTCAATGATCTTGTTACAAAGCTATATCGCCGGTTATAATGCTGAGCCGTTAATCACTTTGTAGCCAACAGCGAATAATTGATCCATCGGAATATAATTCTCCCAGAAAAATTTCACTGTCACGTCGATGAATTAAAGCCCTTACCCAACGATCTCTCGCATTATTGGGTAGTCGCCTAACCACTGCGTCTATCGATCCGATAATGTTCACTGTCACATTCTATTAAAGCAAAAGTCACCATAAGATCATTAGTATTCTCAAGTAACATGCAATAGCGAAAATTGTCGACATGAACCAGAAATTGATTTTAACCGTCAGTGATGAATGATCCAATACCTATTCCAGAAAATATATTTTCTTGTATAACCTTTACGGAAAGCTTGTAAATAAGAAACTTGAGATTTTAGTTACACCATCAATGCGTTATACTGAGACACACAGTTTCCAGAAAGGAAAGAAAGATTGTATACGGCACTTCTGCATAAATAAAATATTTTCCGACACATTTAACATCCACGAAGAACCAGACAACTGAAATGTTTTCATTATGAGGTAAATACCCCTTTCCTAATGGCGAATAAAATACATCGAAAATTTTCTTATAACCTTTCCTGATGCTAGAGCGTCCCGCAGACGCCGACTATATTGAACGATCTTGGCGCCATTGGTAAGCCGCGGCGGCGCCTGAAAACACTATCAATTTACGATGTCGCCGAAGGTCTAGAAAATTATTTCGTATTATAACAGCTATAAAAGAAATTCTTATCAATTCTTGTAATCCTACGTTTTAGTTGCATTTAACGACATTTTGATACCTGTCGTCAAACTCTTATTAGTAATTTCGGCAGAAATTAAATTCTGTTCGATTATGGCGATATAAACTAATACATGTTATAGAGTTGTATGCGGTAATTTACTCGCCGCTCCGCGTTTTAGTTACACTATGTTTTTTAGTTACATTACAAAATATGTGTACATGTAATATACAGTATCTACATTACTAGTTTATTCTGTTAAGTTACAGAAAATATACGTCTCCAAGCAAATAGATACATACATTACAAAGTTGCTTACAAATTTTGAGTCTTGAATTTGAATAACTCTAACTTATATGCCCACATTTGGTTTACCTTCCTGAAAATGAGTACATCAAGATTTCTTTTGGTATTAGATATCAAAAGTATTCTTATTTGGTATGAACTCGGCACACGCAATAACTCACACTATTGGAAAGTTGTTAATTGTTGTTGGTTGTGTAATAGCATTGATTTGAGCCAACAACTATCGTAGCAACTGATTTAATAAAGTTGTACATGGTGAATGGAGCGGCCAATCTTTTACTCAAATCAAAATTAAATTAAACACTTCTTTGAGAAGACAGGAAATGTTCCACCAAGAATGCGATTAATAATGGATAATTCTTGCCAAGGAGAAATGCGCAATAATTTTTGAAGAGCTTTTGAACATTTATGACATCAAGCTTCCAAATTCTTTCAGCCATATATACCTCCATATGTGTAAGTTTATAAGAATTATTGGAATACAAGTTCTTTAAAATAGAATATTTCTGTATTTGGAGTTTACACAACTTTTTGAAGTTCATAATACCCCCAAATAAATGTTAATCTTAAAATACATAATACAATAAAGTAATCTATATATTTATATGTACATTGTACATACATACACATATGCAAGTTTATTTCTGCTGTGTATGTAATGACAATAATTACTCAAACTTCTATCATCAAACACCTATGCTAAATAATAATTTAGCATATATGTAATTCTTTTGATGTGCACTTATATTACATAACTGTACAAAAATAAACTTGTATAATTGTTTTGGGTGAATATATAGATAGTTAACGTTCTTGCGGTTAGGTATATACAGATAGTGATTCCAATCCGGATAAATAAATACAAAATCGTTGTTACGGATTTATTTTTAAATGAGAAAAGAGGAGGATGCTATCGGAAGTTGTGATTCGGTACGTAGAAAGGTTGTACTTGGGGAGATGTGACTTATATTAATGTAGAAAATATCACGTTGTAAAGAACGATCAGTTATTTTTCCAAAAATATACCACACCCGTTCTAGTCAAATACGTTCACTAAACGCTGTCTATTCTTAGCATAAGCTGTATTCCTTCCACCTAAGTTAATTTCACATTAAATTTAAGTAGAAACCTATACGTTTTAATTTTCTTTAAAAAGTGAACATTCATATACTTACATGTCATGTTGAATCTGAAAATATAAATATTCTGCTCAGTTTTCCAACTACATGTTTCAGGTTCATTTTAATGAACGGGGTGGCGTGAAATAACTTTTAGAGAGAATATGCTTATCTATGTACCTAGTTGATTGTTTACGTAATAGTATACACTTCTTTATAAGTTTGTATAATTTCCTGGTTTAATGGTGAATTTATTTCATCGTCTTCCTATATCCTCATCCCTTTACAAAAGCTTACCGCAGTATTACTTGAAACTAATTCATAACTAGACTATCACGATCTTCATTAATTTAATACATCTCTAGTAAGCTAATTTCAATTCACGAACGCTTAATTTTTCAGCGTCCTAGAGAAATTGTTCGCCAAACAGTAAACATTATTTATTCTATTCGTGAAAGTTCAAATGTTGATGATATAATTTGTCAACACAGTAACCAAAAGACACATACAAAATCTTTAATGTTTAATAATAAGTAGAGTGTGTAACACATTATGAAGTAATTCATCAAAAACACAAGACTCGAGCGCATTTAACGTTTACGTTTACGTTTTGCTTATACAGGGTTAGTCAAAAGTATGGAGACGGCAATTTATTGACGTTAATATTCATTTTAGAGAATTATGTTCAATATAAAAGTTTGTTAGAATATTTTGATCTACATTTGAGAATATTTGAATTTTTTTTTTTCTTCAATTGTTTTTTAGTTACGCCTGTCAGCGCAGTTTTTTAAATTGGAAACTAGTAAATTTTACTCTACCATTCGATAGAGAATTTTTTTCTTTACAATAATATTTTTGTTTGTTTAATTCATTTTAATAACTTTTTTTATAAGAAAAGGCCGGTTCAAGTGTTTAACAGATGTTCGGTACATCTCACATAGACAGAAGCGAAGCGATAAACAAACTTGAGCGACATAATTTTATCAGTGGTTATTGTGTACGTCAAATCTTTGACAGAAATAATTTATTTGTGCAATTTGTTGCTGTTAATATTAACAATGGCGAGTTTAAGTGAACATGAACGAATTGAAATACTTATGATGTTGGGTTATGGAGATAGACGCAAAAGTTTACAAGACGTTTGTAATTTATTTAATGATACGCATCAAAATAGAAATCCAATTTCTAAATCCGTTGTTAGTAAATCTTTAAGACACTTTGAACGAATGGATAGTGTTAAAGATTTGCCAATGAGTGATAGACCTAGAACAGCAAAAAACGATGATAAACTGGATATTTTATTGGCTGTATCTGAAGATCCCCATTTATCAACCAATCAATTAGCGGCCAATTTCAATATTTCAGTCATCGATCGTGACATTTTTAAAAAGTGAAAAGTATAAACCTTATAAGGTACACCTTGTACACGAGTTAACGGAAGATGATTTTGATAGGAGATTACAATTTTCTGAAGAAATGTTAAATATTTGCAATAATAATGGAAATTTGTCAACAATATTCTTTTCTCTGACGAAGCTACTTTTTGTCTTACCGGTGAAGTAAACAGACATAACTGCAGACACTGGTCATCGGAAAATCCCTCTTGGTTTTTGGAGCACCATACGCAGTACACCCAAAAGGTTAATGTTTGGGTTGGCATTCTAGGCGGTCATATTATCGGTCCCTTTTTCATCAATGGCAATTTAACTTCGGCTCTGTATTTGCAGTTATTGCAAAATGAAATAATACCTGCTTGTGCTACGCTCTATCCACATGAAAACAATGAACACTTGCCCAATGACAGTATCTGGTTCCAGCAAGATGGCGCCCCACCATATCATGGTGTAAATGTTCGTCAATATCTGGACAACGTTTTTTCCCCACAGATGGATTGGAAGACGAGGAACCATTGAATGGCCAGCCCGTTCGCCAGATTTAAGTCCTTTAGATTTTTTTCTTTGGGGATACGTAAAAACAAGGTTTACAAAGATAAGCCCGATAACGTCCAAGATCTACAAATCCAAATTACCAGAACGATACAAGAAATTCTCCGAGATTTTTTACAATACTCTCAGTTTTGTTAATCGATTGGGTCATTGTCAAATTACTAATGGACGACAATTTGAACACTTACTTTAATTTACTGTGTTATTAATTTGTTTAATTTTTCTTATAAAAAAGTTATTAAAATGAATTTAAAGAAAAACAAAAATAGATATTATTGTAAAGAGCAAAAAATTCTCTATCGAATGGTAGAGTAAAATTTACTAGTTCCCATTTAAAAAAACTGCGCTGACAGGCGTAACAATTGAAGAACAAAAAGTTAAATATTCTCAAATGTAGATCAAAATATCCTAACAAACTTTTACTTTCTCTATAATGAATATTAACGACAATAAATCGCCGTCTCCATACTTTTAATTAACCCTATATGTATGTACTATATACAGGGTGTAACAATAGTGCGATATTCTTCCATATCTCCTTTGTTATGCAAAATACAGCAAATATTTAAATACGAAAGTTGTTTAGTTTTATGAAATTTATATTGTAAAATTATTCTACGATACACAGGATGTTTAGTTTGCCCGTAACCACCAGTAACTTTACATTTTTAAATAGAACACCCTATATATTATCACATTTTTGAATTGTCTGAGGAATTTTAAGACAACTTTATACAAGATAGTATTCAGTTATTTTCATTAGTTTGCAAGATATTTACATTTGATTGAAAATTTTGACATTTAGCTATCTTCAGAAGTATGCCATTATTTCGGTAACGGAAAAAATGTAACATTATAAAACTTAACATAACGTTAGAAGCATCTTCTGTGATGACAATAAACAGATGTAGACTTAAATACGTTATACAGAGTGTTCTATAAATCAGTGTCTTTTTGAAACAATTGAATTGCGAAAATCTCCATTTTTTCAAATTGAAACACTATATTTTTACAGGTTAGTTGAAAGCGAAATTTTATTACCTATCAGTATGAATAAAGCATGTATGTAGTTAAAATTAATGGTTTTAGAGATATTTCAAATTATTTCATATTTCTGTATGCTGCTATGTAGGTGCGCTCTTTAAAAGAAACTTTAGAGACCAAATATTAAATAAAAATTCGAAAATTGAACTTTCTTTACTATTTGTCTGCTGTGTTGACATTTTCGTAAATTACGTTTTAAATTGGTAGTTATATTTAAAATATGAAGGTACGTTAACGTAATGATTACCGCGTATTCTTTTAAATAAACGATTTTTTTTCAGCCTGTGTAGCCTATTTTTAAAGATATGTATAACAGAATATGAATACAGTAGAATGTTCGATTTACCAACACTTCGTTGTATCCAGACTTATATGTAGTGTATTTATCTTAAGAACTGTCAGTAGAGCATATAAGTATGGAACAATTAAATTCCAAGTGTAATTTATCTCTTCTACTATATGGTCATAGATATAAGTAAAAATATCTATAAAACTATAAATTTTAACTACATACATGCTTTATTCAAACGAATACATAAAAAAATTTCGCTTTCAACTAGCCTACTTCAGATCCATTACGTTAACTTACCTTCATATTTTAAATATAACTACAAATTTAAAACGCACGTAGCTTTACGAAAATGTCAGGACAGCAGACAAATAGTAAAGAAAGTTCAATTTTCAAATTTTTATTTAATATTTGGTCTCTAAAGTTTCTTTTAAAGAGCGCACCTACATAGCAGCATACAGAAACATGAAATAATTTGAAATATCTCTAAAACCATTAATTTTAACTACATACATGCTTTATTCATACTGATAGGTAATAAAATTTCGCTTTCAACTAACCTGTAAAAATATAGTGTTTCAATTTGAAAAAATGGAGATTTTCGCAATTCAATTGTTTCAAAAAGACACTGATTTCTAGAACACTCTGTATAGCGTATTTAAGTCTACATCTGTTTATTGTCATCACAGAAGATGCTTCTAACGGTATGTTAAGATTTATAATGTTATGTTTTTCCGTTACCGAAATAATGGCATACTTCTGAAGATAGCTAAATGTCAAAATTTTCAATCAAATGTAAATATCTTGCAAACTAATGAAAATAACTGAATATTATCTTATATGAAGTTGTCTTAAAATTCCTCAGGCAATTCAAAAATGTGATAATATATAGGGTGTTCTGTTTAAAAATGTAAAGTTACTGGTGGTTACGGGCAAACTAAACATCCTGTGTATCGTAGAATAATTTTACAATATAAATTTCATAAAACTAAACAACTTTTGCATTTAAATATTTGCTGTATTTTGCATAACAAAGGAGATATGGAAAAATATCGCACTATTGTTACACCCTGTATATGCACTATCTTTTTCAAATTAAATACGAATTTCTCAGCGGGGAAGGTGTTTAGTAAACAAAGGGTTTATTGTTGTTAAGTGAAAAATATTAAAATTTAGACTAACAGTCATTCACTACTTTTGATTTAAATTTAAGCGATGAAAACTATTACTTCAAATTTTGAAGCTGGATCTACAACAAGACCATTGGACTACTTTTTGAGACGAAGTTTTTCTGTTCGTTTGAATCAGTTGCGCATGAAGCATCTACAGTATTTTCCTGCGTAGTAGTTTCTGTGCGAAAATAAAAAATATGAAAGAAATCTACCATAACATAATTTCTTGAAGACAATTTGTTGACTGACTATAACAGTCTTCTTTAGTTATTGATATACCTTATAGAATTAACCATGGTGTAGCAGTGATTTCATTGGTTTACATAGTTCTAATAATGTACAGTTAATATTATGTATTACAAATGCATTCCCGTATTTTCAAATTCATTTAAATTTATATATTTATTGTTTATTATCTAATTAATAAATTAATATCTAATTTTATCTATTATACAAGATCAATTATTGTATACAAGTTTGTAACGTTAAAACAGCTCTTGTCTCAATATTTTACGTCATATTTTCAATTATTATTAACTCTGGAGAAAATTTGAGTTAATGAAGTAAAGTTGATATTGTTATTCTGATGGCGCTCAATGTTTATTATTACTCTCGTCCCCATAGCATTTCTCAATGTTTTGTTTTCAGAAGAATCTTCCTTGTCAATTTGTTCTTTGTATAGAGCCTACATCTGCTTTGCGTACACATTCTTCCCAAAAGCCTTTCTATTGTACGTATTTACCTACATATATTGAACACCAAAAGAAGAACTGACGAGCTACTGACTTTTTGTGTATCACAATGTTAAACATGAAACCGTTTTATTTTTAATTTTGTTTTAAATTCGTTTGGGTGTTCTTTAATTACACTGACGTGTTTATGAATTCGTGTGCGTTTTTCTTGCGGTCATTAGGCATCTCTTAAAGATTCATGGAAGACTGTTGTCTTTTACAAGATAATGCATTACAATTCGTTTTCAAACGCCTTTACATAGTTAATTTATGATTAGAATAACTGATACATAATAATAAGATACATCAGTTCTTAATTATCTCAATAGGATCAGTGAAGTTACACTATAAAATATATACTTATCACATCTATAGTGGAATGTAATTGGGGATTCCCTGAATTTTTAAGATAGTTTTCTATTACGTGGTTGCTGATATGTAGAATATTTTTATTAATATTATTTTGTTAAGTAATCGTACATTAGAGACAACATGAATTGTTTTGTAAAAGTCATTTATGTTTTTTATCTGTCAGGATAGATAATGTTATATACTATACATGCTTGGAATTTATAATAAACCAAAAAAATTGCAGATAAAGTTTAATACTTTCCCCGTATCGCGATATCAGACAACTTATCTTCAAAATACAGTTTAAAACTACGGTTTTTATTTAAATACGTTTATTTCTTTACCAACGTGTATATGTTTTAGTTATAAGGAAATTTTCTAAGCACAACTACGAGTAAATTCATTTAAATAATCAACGATTTCAGCTGTTACTTTGTGGTATATTTTATAATATAAAATAAATACACTTTGCTTTGTTAAACCACTGTATATACAGTCGTTTAACAAAGTAAAATGTCGTTTTACTTTAAATTAATTTATTCTATAAAATATAAGTAATTTTTTTCAGAACTATACAGGGTGGTTCACCAGGGTAAATAGAATATCCTATATACTGTTATGTTTTCAAATGTTATATAAAATTCTAAATATAGTTCATGTATGATGTCATATATCTATGTAAGTCTAACCTTTTTTGATTTATTGAAGTTTTTATACTAAAATTGACGTTTGCAAGTAGAAAATCAATAACGCTTGTTTTCATATAAAGAGCAATTTATTATTTAATTTGAAGTAAGTTCTCTCAAAATATTATTTGTATAAAATTGTTACAATTATTATTATAGGGTGAGCGAAATATGCATCTGCAAACGAAATCGGAAAAATTATTGAAAGTCCATTTTTTTTAAATGGGAAGGGAAAATTTTTATAGTTCTGTCTTATTTGGCATTAAAAATAGGGGTCATTTTGTATAAAGATGTCTATTATAAAAATGGGTAGTTTTCGAAATATTTGCTAGTTAGTATATTTTTATCTTCTGAATTACGGACTGTTTGCATTAATTCTTTTTTCATTAGTTAGCCATGACTATATTTACAAAATTATAAATTGTCAATTGTCGAAAAAATGTCGTTTACCTTATCATCGCTTAAATTATACAAGCGATGATTATATGAATTAGTTATTTTAAGAACATATGACATTTTTGCAAATCGATATCCGCAATAACTGAAACCATCTAACAAAAACAAAACTTTGGATCCATGAGAGCAAATTGTATAATGATCTCCCGATCTCTCAGTGCTGGAGTATTTTATTTGAGATATAAGCAAAAGCATGGTCTATAAAACTGCCCTAACCATTATAGACGATTCAATGGACCTTGTCAATGGAGGACTTCAAAATCCTCAATCAATAAAAGAAGTCACTCATTAACAATTACTAATTAGGAGCGAAAAAATGTTTCGAGGTTCAAGGGCGTCAATTTTCGATCCTTTCAATATTTTCGTTATTAATAACTGGTTTATTTCTCTGGATCATTGCCCTCATGAATCCAAAGTTTCTGAAATTTTCTATAATACTTTTAATGGTATTGTTAGACGGTTTCAATTTTTGCGGATATTAAGTTGCAAATGTATTATATGTTCTTAAAATAACTTTGTTACATTCTCCACAAATGATAAATAAATTTAAATAATCATCGTCAATCAGCATTTCTTCCACATCTGACAATTTATAATTTTGTAAAAGAAAGTCATGGCTAACTAATTTAAAAAGAGCTAATGCAAACGGTATGTATTATTGGTAAATTACATTAACTGATACGCCACTACATGTTAATTTTTAGAACTAGCGTATGAAATCTATTTGTATTGTGTATTGGGTTTTATTATGTGTAAAATTGCATTGCCCTTAGCTTTTCATCGGTATTTAATATTTTCAATACTGTTTAATGGCAAATTTGTTGTTATACAAACAATACAAATATCCGTTTTTAATAAAGTAAGTATTTTAAACAATATACAAGATGTATTAGTGAAATGATTCACATTTTATTTAACCTTCAATTTTGTATGAATATAAACTACTTGCACCTTATAATAATAACGTAACGTCTGTAGTTAAACTGATTTATTATTCTTAGTGGATTTTATATACATAAATAGAAAATAGTTTATTGTAAGTTGTCTAGCATCTTCTTTAACAATTTTGTAAAACGTAGATTACAAACAACATTGTGGAAGTCGGTCAATTTGTGTGCACTTGCAAGGCGGTCCTTTCACAACGTTGTATACATATTGCTGCAGTGTTGACTTTATGTACACAACAAAAGAACATTTTAGAATTTGCAGTTTTATCTTCAATTGATGTTAAATGTTATTGGAGCAAGTCTCAAGTGGTATGAAATCGTATAGCGGCACATCTAAAGAAAAATAATAATGCACCGATGAAATCCCTTGAAGCATATTTGGTAACAGTATTAAAAAATTAGGATGATGCATTGGTGAAAGATTTGCCTTCAATTAAAACTAGATCTGAATGCTGTGAGAAAACAGCAGTCTATATTAGATTTTCCTTTTCGCTTGTCCATCTCAATAATCATCTATAACAAAAATATATACAAGTAAATAACCAATATAATTCGCTATCAGTACAAAATTCTGACATGTTTGAGTGGACACATGAAGTAAACCTTTAAGGAAAGCTGTTTCTTCATGAAAAATTGAAATCAACATGAAATTAAACCTATGAATGTGTGAAATATTATATGATACTAATACAAAACGTTAGAAGTATATCCATTTGACGCCATCTTGGCATCGATTGTGGGGCCACCATCAGTAATGTTAATTGCCAATAGAAGATAAAAATACTAATTTGCCAATATTTCTAAAACTACTCATTTTTATAATAGACATCTTTATACAAAATGATCGTTATTTTTAATGCCAAATAATATAAAACTATAAAAATGCCGTTTCCCATAAAAAAAAATTGAATTGAAATAAAATTGAATTTAGATGAATGGCCCTCATCGACTTTAGTACAATATCAAAATTTCAGATCATTTCTAGCTATAATTTTTCCGCAATCGAGTTCAGTTCCCGGTGGACCACTCTGAATAGTTAGGAAAAGATACATACGTTGACCAACCCAGATTCTAAGCATGCTGATATATTAATATGTGCAAAGGTGCCGCAACCCAGCATCGATGGACACGCCGTGTAAAGGACACGCCGTGAGAAGGTGGTTAGGATTTAAGTCAGTCATATGTCAGCCTCGATTCATTCGTATTTAAATAATTCAATAATTTGTTTTGCAAACTTCCTTAACATGTCTATTTATACAAAAGCTGAACGAATAAGTATTATTAATTATGACCGGGAAGAGAATTTTATCCGAGATGTGTTGTTGTTTCTATAGAATTTGATTTATTTTATGAAAAAACGCAATCAATTTTTTGGCATATGCAATTTGTTAGCATGCCACGGATACGAAAATACAGAATGCAATAATTCGACTGTGGCAACACCTTACTTCTATGTCATATCACCATCTCCATCATTCTAATGCATACATATATTTCACCATTGCATGTAATGCTACTTGCAATATGACGAGTATCTGAGTTGTCCAACCTGTAGATACATCTATATTACGAATGATTGTTAACTAATATTTAAGAGTAAGTATTAGTTAGAAATCCGTATCTTTCTTTCTTCTTCTTTTGGGACGAGAGAAATGTTTCAAAGACACCCAGCGGCACCCGATTCGGGGGATAGTGTTGGATTTCCACCAACTAGAAAACTCCTCTATGCCTATGCGATCTTCGTTCCTCGAAACTGCGTGGGCATTACTTCAAGGAGAGGTGGTTAAGTTGCTCGAGCACTCTCTATTCTTCGTGGTCTACTTTTTTAAACTCCTTTTTTCCTTTTCCTTTGTTACTAAGATGTTTTTAGCCATTTCATTTATTTCCTGCCAGTACTCTTCATCCTCTAGCATCTTCTCAATGAGGGTCTCCTTCGTCAGTTCTCCTACTTTTTGTACAACCCTTTTCCTTATGCATACAAAAAACGTGTCTTCCACAGTGCCACTTTGTCCCGAGTAGATACATGCATCCGTACTGCTTATCTTAAAACGATGCAGATAAGCGCGAAAACATCCGTGCCCTGACGGTATCTGCGAGAGGAAATAATTGAGTTCACCACGCTTTCTCAAGTACCAAACCTTTACCTTTTTTATTAATTCCTTTGTCCAGTGTGCTGTACCATCTCCTTCTTACCACGCTGCCAAGTGTCAAGTAGGTGATCTCTTGCGGTACTCTTTCTCTTTCTGCATGTATTTCCTCTCTTTCTTTAGCTAGTAGATATATTGGGGGTGTTCAACTATCCCGACCAGAGCTGTCGTGGACACAGTCCTATACCCACCCGTTATGCTAATCGTTGCTTTTCTTTGCACACTGAGATATGTATTTCTGTATACTTTTTAACCATGGCCCTTATCTATATTGGGGCGCCATACAACATTATTGACAGTGCTACCGAAGGCAGAATTTTCCTACATTGTTCACGTGGTCCGCCTATTTTTGGCATAAGTCTGCTAACCGTAGCTAGTGCCCTTGTAACTTTCTCCACCTTTCTGTTGATGTGTTCCCTCATCTCCCAGTTTCTCCCAAGACACGTACCCAAGTATTTGATCGATTCTTGACTCTGTATTTAAATGTTTTGCACCCTCACTTTTATGCTTCTTGCCCTTTTGCCGCCTACTAAAAGAATCGCTTCTGTTTTATGTGGCGTCATCTTGAGCTTTTTGGAATCAAGCCAGTGGACTATTGGCTTTAGAGTGTGGTTCGCCAAGTTTTGTATTGCATTGATATTATTTGCTACTACAACCACAGTGAGATCATTTGCATATCCTAGTAGTTTCACTCCCTTCGGCAGAGACATTTTTAAAATATTATAATAGAGGTTCCACAGAGTGGCCCCCAGCACTGAACCCTGAGGGAAATCCGTATTTATTAACCTCATTAATTATTGTGTTAAACTGATGTGCCGTGAAAGCATCTCTCATGTATTTGTTCTGAACCACGACAATTTAATGCTATGCCCAATTTATAACAGTTGCATCATATTAGACGTATAAATGATCTATGTATAAAATGAAACTTTTTTGAGATTGGAAAAACGTGAATAGGAAAATTTTGCGATTCAATGCAATAAAAGAAGTACATACATATAAGTCGGGTACTAGACAACAACAACAACTACTACTGATATTAAATTAAATCAATTACAGTAGCCAATATTAAAACTTTATTATTGACTCAGATAAATCAAGAAAAAAGCGGTATACAGCGGGAGTACATCATATTTAACAATTCAATTAATGGTGTCGTTTAAGATAATTTACAAGTTAATAACTATTCACTTCATTCGCATCTGATCATAGGATACACAATAAATGAAGTAGTAAAGCCTGGCACACCTTCTGTATTAAAACCTTATAAACAGAATAACAATAGTTCTCTGAAGTAATAAATCTAGAATCGTCGGCCTTACGCATGTTATGACAAAAGGAATGACAAATGTTTCTTTTTGCGCGTCGAGCCGTATGAAATTCATGAATAAATCTCTAGGCATTTGATGGTGTCACTATCCTATTTCTAGATGTAAAAACTATCCGCTCTGTTTAAAATTAAGGTGGCTTGGATATCTTAAAACATTTTTAACGTGACATCACCTGAAAATTGCGATGTTTTCTAAGATTTCGTAATTAATAGTATCTAATTGAATGGTGATGGGCCTCGCCTATCTTTGTACGTTTCAAGTCTATAGTATATTCACAATTATGTATCTATTATTTTTAAATCTAAGCGTCATATGTATATTTACGGTAATGCATTTAAGTAAGTTCCCATATCAAAATATCTCGATCTTTTCCAAAAATAGAGGGAGGAGTATATTATCTTGCCAAACATTCTCCTTCCAAGCTTGGATATGTTTCGAAAGTGCCTATAGGTAGGTAGTAACACACGTGGCGTAATAAACGTTTAATTAACGTAATAATGGTATATTTATCGTAAGATGTCCTAAACAATACACCTAATTTTATAAAAAAAGTTCACTTTTTGTGAAATTACACTATAATAACTGCTTTAATATTCGCACCAATACACGCCCACCGAATCAGAGATATAACAGTGTTTATTATAATTCCACCAAAATGGTATTTAAATAAACTGCAAACAAATATATTGTAACAAAATATTAAGATTTACAACCGCATTTTCCATTTCCCCTATTACACTTTAATTAATGAAGCACATGATTTTTTTAGTAACTATATCGTGTAAATATTACCTATATGTATGTAGTTTCTTATATTCTATGAACATGTAGGTACCACACATATGCAAGTGTCCCATATCATTGTATTCAATATTGATTCCATAGCTCAAAACATACGTGGTAGGTTTTTTTCTAGGATTACAGCAATATATTAATAGTTCTTACAGCAAACCTAACAGAATATATGAGACAAGTATAAACTTATTTCCATTGATTTCCATTTGATTTCCTCTGAATTTTGAATTGATTGCATGCAACAATTGTTAATAACCACAATAAATTAATAAATTCATTGCTGAAGAAATTTGACGCAATAAGTAACAGTGCAGAGTCACATGATAGTCTGCACTATATCTAAGCGCATTGAAGTCGAATAATACGCTTGTGTTTCAGCAATACCAAGGCAGATATTGAGTTGAATCTAGCGAATTTCCGCTTTCTGACAAAGTTCACTATTTGTCCTATATATTTTAACCACGATATTACTGACAACAAACAGATGCTCGAGCATACTGATTGTGAGCCAATTGCGGAATAACTATTTTGAAGATCTCTAACCGTTTTGCCACATCATTTTTTTTATTTCTTGCATAGCTGCAAGTCTTTCATCTGATTCTTCGTTTTTATTGCTTATTATCGGAAAATAGATCCGTCTCGTTACGTTTGCAAAATCAGCATCTTTTCCTGGGAATCCAACTATATGCAGCGTTGTGGTAACTTTTCGTGACTTTTTGCCTTGCTTTTCGAGAGCACATCTTCCACCGAACCAATTTATGGCCGCTTCAACTAGTTTGCGAAATGATTTAATGTTTTTATAACATGGGAATATGATTTCGAAATCACTCGGCTCATTCTAGATATGTCCCTTTTCGTTCTCAACTTTATAGAATATGTGTTAGCTTCATTCGTCCTTGTTAATCGCTTGAAGGGTTTCATAACTTCGCTCGTGCAATAGTGCTGTTGCTGTGTTCTCTCGTCTACTGTCTTTTGCTTGGATCACATTATTAATACAGATTTTACGTTTCTCTCAAATCCTCTATATGATTTTGTACGGCAGCTTTTTCCTCCTTGCACTCATATTTAGCGACTATCTCTTTTCGACAATCGTCGGGCAGACAAGCCATTCCAGCTAGTCCCAGTCTAGTAAGTTAAGGGCAATTATTCTATATCACTTCCATGATCTTCAATATATTGTTCTGCTCTTCTAATAAATTTACGAGTACTTGATGCAGGAATACTGTTTTCAGTAGCAGCATCTCGTATTTAACTAAAAGAGCAAAAAATGACGTTGTAATTTTTAACTTATTTAACACAGAAATATATATTCATAAAATTGGAAATGTAAATATTTTAAAATGTATTGTATATAGTCTTGTAAATAGAAGTAAAGAAAACCAATGAACAACAGGTAAGAATACAGGAGAAGTACTGACAAGCAGAGGCCTCTCTAAACACTATATAAAAGATCCCCATAGACTCAACTACAGAATCAGTAACAATTACAAATTTAAATTAAAAGATTGAAACAGAACTTGTAAACTTCGCTAACGCAAAAGAAACAGTTACACATAGGAACCAAATAATTTAGTGCGACTGTGTGTGAAATCGAAGAAGGGGAAATCTAGTTTTGGTTCGGTCTGTTCCGGTTTCAAAACGCTACTTCTATAGCGGTTCTCTTGAAAACCCTAAAAGTAGGTAGATGTTACGAAAAAATTGTTTCTAAGACATGTCTGATAACTCTAATGGAAAACAGTTAATAAAATAAAATACAGAAACAATACATAGAAGCCAATTTCATGAAGATAGTTATTAGTTAATGGAATACAAGAAATGAACGTTTGTAGCAAGTTTCGTAAACCGAGATATATGATTTAAAGAAAAAGATAATAAAATAGTCGCAGCGAACCAATAAAAACTTTTTCGGCTTAGTACATAGAAGAAATCGCAAGACAGATCAATTAAGCGGAAGGGTATTATTATACAGAAGCAACAAACATTACGATGGTAGAAAGGGCACAATATTAAAGAAATAGTAGTTAACCAGTTGAATCATACCTTAGGTATAGAGGAATAAATAAACGACAACAGGAAAATAAAACACAACTCTACCTAATTTAAAATAAATAAAAGTTTAAACCGTAGAATATAGCATATATACAACATCACTTCTCAAGTTAGTTGGACGTTAATTGTTTGTAGTTTGACAATTTGCGTCTAACTAATTATCATCAGTTAGTAGAAATGTTTTGATGGCACTATAAGCGAATCCAAAAGACATTTTGACGAATACTCCACCGGAGACGTAAATTTAAATGATGAAACATTTTCAAAATTGCTTCCACCAAAATTTAACGAAATTTATGAATTAACGTATCAATTCGAGGAAAAACTATATAAAAACCCCTACTTCAAAGTTCTACTGCGACCAAGAATTTCAAAATATTCAATTCAAAAGTATTTTAATATCATTTGCCTTCAGATTTTTTTGAAAGTGAACATTCTGAAATTGCCTCTAACGAATAAAGTATCTCTAATGTGTGTTCCAGAACATACAAGAAAATGGCATGACGGACAAAATCTCACGCAGTATGGATTTCATTGAACCTTTGCGTGGCTTCTCTAAACTTGAACACACCTCGAAACTAACATGCAACAATCGGAAACAAATAAAGTGCTTTTTTCAAAAACAACTCTTGGATAAACCCAAGCTTAGAAACTTATTACCTACTTTCTAAATCAATAATTACTAAAGTGGTCTATATCGACGCCGAACTGCAAGGGGTCCATGTCAGTGAAAACATTTGGGGTACATGAGATGTAAACGCGGGTTTACGAGAATGGATGCTATTTAAGCAGGTTCTAACACACACAGAACACAGCTAATACCTATGTACAATACTTTCTTGTAATAGACATAAATCACCAATGAAGTAAGAATTTTTAAAACAAATGCTTATGAAACATGATAATCTATTCCGTAATAGTTTCTTTCAAGTTTTTGCAGTCGGTATTATATGTGTCCCTATCTTTACTGCTTCTATGGTGTATGATTCTTAATTAATTTTTTAGTTCGTTTAGTTCTATTTCACATTCAAAAGATATATAAAGATTAACACGGTTCTACCCTCGGAATCAGTTTTGAAAGTTTGTTCATAGATAACTGATACTAAAGATGGTCGAATCTAAAATGCAATATAGACAGCTAATTGTTTAAAATTTGGCTTTATTTCATCATTGTTGTACCAACAATAAAAGGCTTATATGTATTTTACACAACAAATGTATTGAGCAAAGACGTTATGAAACTATCTAAACTAAAAGATTTATCTGAAAAGATACATATTACTCTGATAAAACAGACAAAGATTTGAAATTCTTCTCAAGAGACGCCCGATGGATAATGTATTCGCTCAACGTTACAAATAAACGACGATATTTTAGCGGGCGTCTTACAATATTTATTATTTATTATTATTATTATATATTTGTCTTTAGATGTATGTACATTAATCTTTGACAAAGTGGCACGGGTCCGCTTATATATACATACAAGCAAATGCACATAATCATAAAGAAAAATATAACCAACGTATATAATTAGAATTCATCAATACAACAGTACAAAATCAAAAACAAAAATCAAAAAAATCAAAAAAGGAGATAACAATAATTATTCTGCCATAATAAATGTTCTTAATTTTAAGGCTTCACTTAAGTAACTTAAGTAACGATAAAGTCGATCCAGCTGTTGTTCAGTTTCGACAACGAATAATTCTTCCACTGTCATGTCACCGGGAAAAGCTGGTCTCTAAGGGGCCGATATATAGGGCAATCCAACAATACGTGTTCAATAGTTTCTGGCATGTGTGAATTACATATCGAGTAGACTTCTTCGGTATGTATTTCCTGTAAATGGCGGTTAAAATACAGTCTAATCTTCTTCTTACTAGCTACTCGGCTTTGGCTTTCTAATCTTGTTATAGCGATTGGTGCACGAAGATTTAAATATGATTCTTCCGTTCGCAATGTACTTATTTTACGGTATAGCTCTGAATAATTTGACGTTATTGCTGCTTGGATGTCTTTGCTCCGTTCATTATTAATTACTTTTTCTATCCCAGCAAACAAAATTCAAATTTCGCGCAATTATTTTTAGTAACTTCAACGCTGAAACATGAAATGACCTATAAATTTGTTTCAGATTAATAGTTCTTTTTAACGATTATGTTGTAGTTACTAAAAATAATTGCGCGAAATTTGAATTTTGTTTGCTGGGATTATATCACTTTTCTTTTTCTTTAGTTCGAAACTTGTAGTACTTGGCTTACCAAGATTAGTCTCCCCGATTGAGCTATACAATTGTTTCACTTGTGTTAACCAATTAAACGTCTCCGTATTTTCGGTTTTTGCGTCTTTCTCAACCAAAGCTTTTAGACATTGACTAGGCCGCCTTTCCTTGGGCATACTTAAGATATTTTCATACCATGCCGTAACTCTTTTTAAAACGTCGACTTTAAATATGTTAATCCTATCTCTAGGCGGACCATACTGCTGGGTGTGCTTATTGGCCAATGAAAGAGTTTTTTATTTGTAATGCTACCTGAACTTTCTCGATATCCTGTAGCGTCCATACTCAACTTGCATATAATACTGCCTCTACCATTGACTGAAATAGCTTATATTTTGTTTCCAAACTATCTTACTTAGCTTTCATCAGTATCGCATTCACGTTAGCACCAGCTAGCATTGCTTTACGGATAAAGTACTCCGAGGCTTTCTTGTATATACCCGTATTAGAAAAGGGAACTCCCAGGCAAATATAACTTGTTTCGTAATCTAATTTAACATTATCATATATAAAGTATCCTGGGTCTTTCATTCTCTTACCTCTATGGAACGATGCTACTTTCGTTTTTTCCGTGTTAAGATCGAGACTGTTCTCCACGCAGTATTTGTGCAATATTTCAAGCTTTTTGTTTCCATCTATAGGCGATCTAGCAAATAATACTATGTCATCAGCATAAAGCAGCATTACGATGCATTTTCTTCTTATAATCTTTACTCCTTCCATCCCATGTCTAACGAAGTACTCCACTATATCTGCACTAAATATAGCAAACAGCAGCGGAGACAAAGAATCTCCTTGTAGAACACCAGTAACCATATCAATATTACAATATCTCTCTACCTATAGCAATCTCTAGAAAATTACATACTAACGGGGAAAAATTAATTTTGCCAACCGTTAAAGAGGTTTTGAGAACTGTTCTACATAACTCATATTCTGTATATTATATAATCAAAAAAAATCCTTCGAGCTACTAAAAGGTATTGATGAAACGAATTATGATATTGAAAGCTTCTTACGTAATCATCTCCCAACGACCTATTTCTCTATTTAACTGTAAGACTAAGAAAACCATGAAGAATTTTACAAGCTGTTTACGAGAACTTTAACAACAGACACTAAAAGCGAATCAATATATAAAAGGCACTATCGAGAATTTATAAGCTTTTGTACCTAGGAGGATTTGTAATAAATCCTCCAACACTATTTACTTACTAGTCTGGGCGGTAAACTGCATCAAATTCTGCAATTCGTCGTTAATGTAATAAGCAAAATTCAAAAAAACTAAGCTAAATTCAATTAGGTTAACTTGCCTAGTAACGATGCAAAGTATTCGACGACGATAGTTTTTCCAGGTTACCAATTTGGTGCAACATACTGCTATGATCATAGTGTTTCAACGTTTAAACCTTTCAACATTTAAATATGCTTCGCTCAGCCTTTAGAAGTAGGTTTAACAATGTTTCTATTATGAAACACATACGGTGATATTAATGAAACAGATCATGATAAGAACAGTTTAGAAACGGATATGAGCAGTTTTGGCTTCAGAGAGACAGACCTATTACTTATCCTGCGTTGTTGACTATCGCGAGAAAGTTTCTTACAACTATTTCATCTTCACGCCTAGTGAAAAGCAGTTTTTGCCCGGTTGCTAATCTTCTTACGGGAAAAAGAAACAAATTAAAAATCACCGATCGAAAAGATTTAAGATTAAACCTAATTAATTCGTAACCAGATATTGAAAATTTGCTATTAAAGCATCAGATTCATCCTTACCTTTGAAAGCACGAATTCCTTTTTTGTAGTTCTTTTATGTTATGTTATAATTTTACTAGATTCGCATTTTTGTCGTTCAAATTAATAAATCTAGCAGTCAGAAATATATTTGAATAACAATTTAATGTTAAAAAGTCTGAGGTCTATCCCAAACAGATAAAATTGGCATGTGGTCTACAACGCAACCAAAAATTGGGAATCACCTCTCTAAATAGATACAAGAACAACTTGACATCACACCTGGTGATGGTTTTGACTGGTAGCGTCATCGAAAAAATATGAATCAAACTGATCAAAACGAATATCGATTTTGTAAGGCTGAAGCACACATACTTGGCACATATCGAAACGAGAGACAACAAACACTTTAATATCTAGGACAGTTAATTGTAACATCTGAAAAAGTTATCTATCGATTTGAATTTGTTGAACCGTTCATATCACAATATTAATATCGTTCGTTACTTTCTTAATAAAAAATTAGACACATATATACTCTCAAAAGTAATACCAGTTTAAAGACTTGAGAGTTATACAAATATATCTTATTTGTGAACTAATTAAAGGAGCAAAATTTTAACAACTTTTTAATAAATTAATATTAGACATTTTATTGTTAGATATACGAGATGTACGAGTATATGAAGATAAATCAAGTGGTTTTATAAAATGTGTTCTCAATGACAAACTTTAAAAACTTTTTCAATCTGACTGACAGCGACGCGGGCTTTAAAGTTACGTACACCTGAGTTTGTCACATTTAGTAAGGATAGTTATCATAAGTTAGATACCCCGATCAGCAACGCCAATTACAATGTACTAAACAATTAGTTAAATATCAAACACAACATAACACAAACATATAAATACGAATAAATTGATTTTATGTGGATAAACAGCAATCAGAAAATTAGCATTGACACGCCTATCATCATTCAGTCGTACTTATATGCTTGTGTTATGTGGTAATGTCTTGTGACATTGCCGCAAAGCACTAGTAACTAATTGCTTATTATTACTGTCTCTGTATTAATGCCGTTACCTATTGAGGCAACAAAATTAGAACACACACATTTAAGGTGCAGATTTCTATAGTTTCAAGAAATGACGATCTAGTGTACACTATTTGACTAATAGATGTCACGGAGGACTGCTCTCACAACTACTAATTTCTTATACCATGAAGTGTTGAAGTTTAACTATCAATCCAGAACTAATCATGTTGAGTACTGACGAGACTGTAGTAAACTGAAACATGTATTTACGCAATGATAGATCTACAATGCCAACCTGATGTATGCTGTGTTATCCACACACAACATTCATCATTCATCTTCCATTTCTGTAAGGCTATATAAAATTTAATGTCGCGTCTGTATCCAGATCGCCATCTAACCACTGGATTGTCCTCATGACACTATACATATAACTTGCATTTAGCACTGAACACAGTACTAGTCCAGGTACCAATCACATTAATAATTACACCAATTAATTTACAAAGTCTAACAATAATTTCAGGAAGCAGGTAAGGTACAAAATGCCTGCATGGTTAAGCGTACTAACCAAGTCTGATACACTTTATGTCACTAAAAAATTAGGCTTTATTATAGATTAATGTATAAAAAAACAATAGCTAAGACTATTGCGGACTATGCCTAACATTTTGTATATCTCGAATATATTGCTTGCAAATTCAAATGAAGTAATTAAAATTTGATAGTTAAAATTGAAGAGGTTAATAATTTTTACATGCGTGTTGATATTAGTATTCTAGACAGTATAAACGTAACTAAATTTGATACTTAGAGAAGCAATTACTACGTGTAGTTAAAGAGTTTATATGCACCACATAGGTATTTTGGAAAAACAAAGAAAAAATCAAGACAAAAATCAGGTTCAATGCTTTTTCAAAGTCTGCTCCACTTAAGCGGTAGTAGTACTATCATCATAAAATTATTTATAGAAAACAATTAATATAACGTGCCTGAAAAAAATGTTATTCTTTCTGAGAAGCTATTGTATGTATCCTGTGAATATTTAACGTCTTTTTAATTAGTTAGTAGTTTAAACGTCTACTAAAATATATGTTTCCTCATTCTTCAAGTACAGCAGAACGACAGCAGGTATTCGATAACTTTTCTTTTCAAATTGCTGAATATTTGTGTCAACAGAAAAGATACTCAAACGTTAGAGCAAAAAAAAACTGTAGGAAAATTTAATTGAAATGTATGCATAGACAAAGTATACATATATGTAAATATACAGAGTGATTCAGATTAAATACGCTCCATTGATAGGTCCATTATTATTAATGCTTAAATTAATCCTCATCCAATTTTTTGTTTTATCAAAAACACCTAAATAGAATGTAATTGTTACAATACTAACAGATATTAAGCGAAATAAAACGAATAAGAATAAAGAGACTGATGTTCAAATATGTATATTTTCCTGATGCTCAATGCACATTAGTGCTCTGTAAGTAATTTATCATGCGACCAATAATATTTATGATGATATTATTTAAAAATCTAACGCAGACCAGCTTGAGTATAACAGGATGATGTAGTACGATGAGTGCAACATTGAAATACGAGGGAGCGTTTTTATATTCGCGGAATGGGGGATAAAGGGTGGAAATAAAAAAACCAAATTATTTTTCTTTTTCAATATATTCACCTGCAAGACGGATACATTTTTCACATCTTTCAATTAATTTATTTATACCCTCATAAAAAAACGATTTCTCTTTATCTGCAAAATACGCCGAAACTGCCTCCTTGACTTCATCATCGGCAGTAAATTTTTTACCCCGCAGCTCTTTTTTCATTTTCGGAAACAGGTAATAATCACTCGGGGCCAGGTCTGGGCTGTAGGGTGGGTGGTTCATAATTTCGAAGCTCACCTTATTCAGGGCAGCTAACGCAACGCGGCTCTTGTGGACGGGCGCGTTGTCGTGCAAAAGCAGCACACCTTTCGTCAATTTTCTCCGTCTTTTCTCTTTAATGGCTTCTTTTAGTCGCTCTAATATTGAAGCGTCCGGTTATAGAAACACCTTTATCTTTATAATCAATCAACAATATTCCTTCCGAGTCCCAAAATACCGTTGCCATGAGTTTCCCAGCTGATTGTGACACTTTAAATTTCTTGGGAGGTGCTGTGCCCTTTTTATGCCACTGCATGGAGTCTTGTTCGGACTCAGGTTCATAATGATGAACCCAAGTTTCGTCTCCAGTAACAATTCGACTCAATACACCATCCTTGTCTTCATTACAGAGGTCAAAAAATGCACGCGAACACTCTACGCGCTGTTATTTTTGCGGCGGCATGAGCATTGTCGGCACCCATATTGCGCCTACCTTCGACATGTCGAGATGATCGTGTAGGATTTTAAAAATTGTTGTATCGAATACTCCAACCATTTCTGCGAGTTGTTTCTTCTTTAGTCGAGCATCTTCGAGTACAATTTTTTCAACTTTTTGGATAAGTGCTGGCGTGGTCACCTCAATGCTCCTGCCCGGCCTCGGGTCGTCTTCAAGAGATTCCCTTCCTTGTTTAAATAAACTATGCCACTTGTACACTATGGTTTTTCCTGGACAAGAGTCGCCGTAAACCAATGACATCTCATTCATTATGGTCGCGACTGATTTTCCTTGTCTGGTAAGGAACTTTATAACGGCACGATATTCGATTTTTTCCATATTTCACTTTTCACTCCTGATCGTGTTACTTGGTTGACGATAGCTCAAACTGTCTAATAACAATGAAACTTCGTATTTATACTAATTATGAGTCGCTGCACAGGCCACGCCCCCAATGCGCCTAATCACCCCCCTATAACCCGCTCATTCTGCGAATATAAAAACGCTCCCTCGTACGTAACAATATTCAGGGATTTCCATTTAAACGAACATAGTTAAATTTTAACAAAACTTCGCATACACAGTTAAACATTTTTTTAGAAACCACAATAATTACATACCAACAACCTTTTCCTTTATACTTATAACAAAACTTAAATTAGATGCAGCACAACAAAGAGCACTTCTGAATTCTTAAAGTTACCTTCTACTCCACCGAATCTTTTAAAGTTGGTACTACAGATACGGAGGACTGCAACAGTAAACGCTATAATTCAGAGCACAGAGGCACAGTTGTGTATAGAAACGAATCTAGAATTGCAAAGAGGCCTAATTATGAGATATAAGTAGTGAACAGACGCAAGCTAACCAAATCCTCTGAGCTAAATAGTAGACTGGCAAACTGTAAACAGAAACACACATTACAATTTATTCAATCCATTGTTTAGTTACAGTAGATAGCTCTAACAGAAGAACCTGTGGTAAAGCACAACACTTATTTCTATGTGTCTCAGGATACTACAAAAGATAGCTATTAGAAAATACGATCAAACTGATCTGTACTCCTAGACATTGTACCTTAACATCAAACCAAAAATCCGATATATTTACAAGAAATGCTCACATAGGACCAGCACTAACTTGTGGGATAACCCGCGAATTTATCAAACATGTTAAGGCAACGACATTGTGACTACTAGTAGAGAATCACCACATACGTGATCGTTAAGGCTTTTCTGAAACAGGACTAAGAATTAACTTACCTATAATAAGAACAATTTGTGACATATTACCGGTATAATAACCGAGCACTACGATCTAAAAGAGTCTTTGTCTAACTTGGGCATTATATTTGATCCCACTTCCAGAGGAAATCAGAAGTGTGAATAAACGCTTCTTCAAGTACAATAGCATTTCGAGGCATCCAATAGCATTAGGAAGCAAACGTTCGACGTTGAGGGGACTCTTTGAGGATTTGTAAATCTAAGGAGCATAATAAACCTAGGATGACAGTGCGGGTACTACCTGGAACTCATTAAAGAATACAAATAATTAATTATAGTTTAAACATCTGGTAAGATATATCTCCTCATTCCGCAGGTGCAGATAAAATAAAGTAGGTTTTTTCTTTATCCGAAACCTACAATTTATACACATACATATATGGGTATATATTTAATACAATTGATTCTTAAATGAATTGGTATGGATACTTACTACTACCTTACCTTAAAAGGAAATAGAAGCTTATTAAGGAAACATTATTAAGTAGAGATGTGAGCATAAACTAAGATCGATTCCTTACACATACGTATACAGGGTTATTCATGGAACTAATTTTTTAGAACTGTTCGATGTTCGAAATCCAAAAGCTCTGAAAACTTGTGAGTAGAGGTATATTATCTAGTCTCATATCCATTGAAAAGTTCTAACAAACAACCATGAATACAGTACTAAAACATCCAGTATAATCATATATAGGTGACAATAATTAAACTCCTCTCACCTCTCGAATTAATGATAATATAATTAGCACCTTAACAATATTATGCCGATTTGTCTTGCTAAATATTTTTGCTTAATCTAGAATAATGAAATTGAAATTTCTGTATGGAAATAGAGAAGTTAGACAAATTAAGCATGTGGGTAAATCTATACTCCAAAAAATGCAAAACAAAATTTGATTTTATTACAGATATATAGATATAGGTCATGCAAACTTACTTACAAGAAGTCACTAACGGGTCTAATTAGGGCTGATTTTATACTTACAACAGTTAAAACAAGATTTTCATTAATTCATGTTACCATTATATTGTAAATAAATAAAACATTTAGGTGGCATTTTGTTTATTTTTAAAACAATGTTGTATCAACTAGTCGTCTAATATGAACTGCGAGCCCATACTCATGGCAAGGCAATATTTTATATTTTTATTTGCTGAAGTAGCGTAATGAATTGAGTCTCAGTATTTGCTATCGAAGTTTGAATTAGGTTTATAGAGTAGTAGCAAAAAATTTCAACCGAAAAATTGTACCAACCAATTGCATATTTATCCTACAGCTTATATTAACGATACTCTTTTTGCCCAATTTTATAGATAATAATAAAACCAGAAGGAGTACCGGAGTAAACGTAACTATATACTATTGGATCGCGCTTATGACTCCAATAAACTGAGGTTGGAAATAAGTTGGAAATTTCCGAAAATGTAATTCATTTATTAAAGACCAAATTTTCGCCGAGAATTGTCGGCTTCTTCAGGGCACTACATAGAACAACTTAATTGTAAAATATAATAATAAACACCAGTAAAATTACTTACATAATGTGAATTAATGGAACCTCATTGATGTTGAAAATTTACAATCAAAGAGCATGCTGATAAGTTAACATGAATACTTGCAAACAGATACGTTATATTTAAATCGTAAATTCAATTTTATTACAAAACCATTAAGAAAGAGGCGTAAAATATTTATAAAGAAAACAGGGAAAAACACAAAAAACATTTTTAAAATAAACTGCAATGAACATACAAGGTACATCCAAAAAGTTAATCACAGATCAAAGTAAATTACCTATTGATTAAGTTAATATATATATTACTGAGATCTTCAACATCCCTTCGATAATTAATTGACTTTGGAAATTTTTTGATATAACACATTTCTAGGAAATTCCTCTTAAAGGGGTTGGTCTCAATGTTCAAAACCTTAACGTTGTCAAAATTGAAATTGTGACCCGTCTCATTACAATGGCAGCTGAGGGCAGTATTATTGGTATGATTTCTCACATTACTTTTGTGAGCACAGATACGGTTTTTTAATTTTTGTGAAGTCTGTCCAATGTAACACCCATCGCAGTCATCACACTGGACATGATAAACAACACTAGAAAGGTCCAGATGGTTGGTCTTGTCTTTTATTTTTGAATAAAAAGCCGCCAATTTATTGATGGGATAAGGTACTATCTTTATATCAAACTGTTTAAACAAATAAATAAGACTATTGGTTAAATGTGGAATATATTGGAGTTTGCGGTAGATGGTCTGTTGTGTCAGACCATCAGTATTATTCTGAATGTTAGGATTCCGGATAGGGACATCGACATCAACAGAGCCCGCACTTGGCAAAAGACAATGATTGATTAATTTGGAGGGGTAGCAGTTCTTTCGAAGGATCGTCCCCATTATATCGTGCATTAATTCGCCGACACAACCACTAGCTAAATTTATTAGTGGGATTATTGATAAGGCGTTTAAATCATACAATATGTTCCGAGTCAGAGATAGTTTTGAATTCTCAAAAAAAATTAATATTAAACTACCCGATGGTTTTGTTCTAGCCTCTTTCGATGTTATTTCCTTATTTACAAATATCCCAGTTGATCTGGTTATCACCATACTCAACGATAACTTTCACTTAATTTCAGATATATGCACTATTCCGAGGGATCTCTTTATAAGAATCATAAAATTTTTGTTTGATTCAACTTATTTCACTTTTAAAGATCAATTTTTCCTACAAAGTACAGGTTGTCCTATGGGAGGTGCGGTTAGCCCTTCAGTAGCTGAACTCGTTATGAATACTGTTTTATATTTTATAAAAGACAATATAGACTTTGAATTTCCCTTTTTATTTCAGTATGTTGACGATCTGCTATTGGCGGTACCCTCTGAAAAAATAGAATACACCCTTGAGGTGTTCAATAAATTCAATAGCAAGTTGAGATTCACCGTAGAAACTGAAATTAATGGTGCTGTCCCTTTTTTAGACACCAAAGTTGTACGTGACAGCCATAACATCATCAAACTTGATTGGTATCGTAAACCTACGAACTCAGATAGATACCTTCACTTTTATTCTGAACATCCTCTTAAATATAAGGTCAATCTTATACTTGCATTGAAACATAGAATTGAAAATATTTGTCACCCGGATTTTCATAGAAAGAATCTTAATATTTTGGGGACGATCCTTCGAAAGAACTGCTACCCCTCCAAATTAATCAATCATTGTCTTTTGCCAAGTGCGGGCTCTGTTGATGTCGATGTCCCTATCCGGAATCCTAACATTCAGAATAATACTGATGGTCTGACACAACAGACCATCTACCGCAAACTCCAATATATTCCACATTTAACCAATAGTCTTATTTATTTGTTTAAACAGTTTGATATAAAGATAGTACCTTATCCCATCAATAAATTGGCGGCTTTTTATTCAAAAATAAAAGACAAGACCAACCATCTGGACCTTTCTAGTGTTGTTTATCATGTCCAGTGTGATGACTGCGATGGGTGTTACATTGGACAGACTTCACAAAAATTAAAAAACCGTATCTGTGCTCACAAAAGTAATGTGAGAAATCATACCAATAATACTGCCCTCAGCTGCCATTGTAATGAGACGGGTCACAATTTCAATTTTGACAACGTTAAGGTTTTGAACATTGAGACCAACCCCTTTAAGAGGAATTTCCTAGAAATGTGTTATATCAAAAAATTTCCAAAGTCAATTAATTATCGAAGGGATGTTGAAGATCTCAGTAATATATATATTAACTTAATCAATAGGTAATTTACTTTGATCTGTGATTAACTTTTTGGATGTACCTTGTATGTTCATTGCAGTTTATTTTAAAAATGTTTTTTGTGTTTTTCCCTGTTTTCTTTATAAATATTTTACGCCTCTTTCTTAATGGTTTTGTAATAAAATTGAATTTACGATTTAAATATAACGTATCTGTTTGCAAGTATTCATGTTAACTTATCAGCATGCTCTTTGATTGTAAATTTTCAACATCAATGAGGTTTCATTAATTCACATTATGTAAGTAATTTTACTGGTGTTTATTATTATATTTTACAATTAAGTTGTTCTATGTAGTGCCCTGAAGAAGCCGACAATTCTCGGCGAAAATTTGGCCTTTAATAAATGAATTACATTTTCGGAAATTTCCAACTTATTTCCAACCTCAGTTTATTGGAGTCATAAGCGCGATGCAATAGTATATAGATAATAATAAATAAATAATACTTTGGAAAATACAATGGGTATGTATAGAATAAAATTTGAAATCATTCTGAAATAACATGAACCGGATATAACAACGTTAAAACGGAAATTATTGTACCGTCCATTTAACACCACACGCACCGACGATGACTTGCTATTATTTATACTCTTCATTGTTACCATAGGGTTGAAAGAGTATCATAAACAATGCTACTATTTCACAAATTTCAATTTTCCCCTATTAGAACGGGTTGACTTAACATATGTGTTTTAGTTATGCCCCTGCATTAATTGGTTTCGTCTCACGAATTCAACATAGAGATAATTTTATGTAAATTAAAATAAATATAAAATAAACTAAAGTAACTACTTATGTGTAGAATCCTACTGAAAATAAAAATAAAATTTATAATTATGCTCTCTAACAAATTTTCAATTCTACATTGAGCACTTAGTAGTTGCTGAGTACGTTGTCTATTGTTTTTAAAGCAAATGTCGCATCAACGTTAAAGTAAACCGTACGATAAGGGTGGAGCATTAGTGCAAGGAAGTTGAATTACACCTTTATTATGAGAGAAAGGAAAAAATGGTACTAAGATCACAGAAGAAGCCATAATTTGAAAATAGTTCTCATATTGACAGGGTAAACCAAAGTTGCTGACTTACTTACTACAAATGATATCGAAAGCTTCCATGGTGTGAGTGTGTATTATGAGGACTTCTGGATTTTGACCGCATCATAGTAGTATAATTATATACAATTAAAAAAAACAATGACGTATACACGTCGAGTTACGATATCATTCTGTCGCTCTCTATCTCCTTGTGTTCTTAAAGAAGCCTCTTACATTAGTGGCGAAATGTCGAGTTTAGTAAATTTTGTATTTTTATACATTTATTTTATTCTACTTTGTGCTTATTTTTGTATTGTATATATTTACACTACTATGATGCGGTCAAAACCCGGAAGCCCAAAACTTACTTTATTTTAAATAGAATACTATACAATACTTATACCATTTTAAATTCTTCTTGATCTTATCTTTATTATTTTCTTTTGCCAGGGGAAATGTATTACGCACTCCAAACGCTTGGGTTCTATCGCGTCCTAAGAGTGTGGAACCCTCTGCAAGCAATCTATCCATTAAAACCGCTCAATGCTCTCTGTAGCATCCGGAACTGTTGTAGATATAACATCAGATGCTACCGGCAGATTCGTGTTATATCCTTTCTTTACCTTCCTTCCCCTTTTTCTTCCTACACTCATTCCTATCTTCCTACGTCGTGGGGCGTCTGACTCTCGCTTATAGTTCTCAGTCATTGACCACCTTCCTCGCCAGAATATTCTTTACCTATAGCATGGTAAAGGTAAGGGTTTCCTCTTTATTTGGACTAATGAACATCAGCAGCGGTATGGTTTTCCCTATGAGTCTCTTCTTTGCTATTGATTTGATCGAGTGCACTCAAAGATCATGTATTCCACTGTATCCACTATACATACATTTATCGGTGTTATCCTTGTTAATGTGCTTTGTAAAAGCGAGAAGAGATCCATGCCCAAACAGGACTTGTGTCAGGTATTACTCTGCATGTTAATGTCCGCATGCAATCCATCCTATCAAACGTTTTCTTGACTGTGTTTTCACCTTTTCTGTTGCCAAACCCTTAGTGTTGTCGTTCTGGCTAGTGTTTTCGCTATTGTTCGGTCTTCTATACTTTTATCGTACAGGTACGATCTTTCCTTAACCGTAAGTTCAATCGGTATTACCTGTGTGATTACCTATAAGGCCACCATATCATACTGTTCTATAAGCGCACACAACCCGGAGCAATAAATTCTTTTGGAATCTTTCCAACATACTGTTTTCTCCCCTGTAGGAGCTCCATAAAGGATCATATTATAGATCGCACCGCATAACACTACTCAGTTACCACTACTGGGGCCCTTCATGTTTGACATAAGCTCAGTAACCTTAGCCATGTTTTTCTCTGCGTGATTAGTTGCTCTTATTACATATGCTCTAAAGGACCCTCCTTCGTCCAAAGTGACATCCAGATAGGTCACAGTCCTGGAATGTTTAGTATCCACACAGGGTAAACTTGATGTGGCCATTTTTCCATCTCCCTTTCATTATTAATACCTCTGTCTTGTTTGGTGCCAACTCCAACCCAAACCTGATTTTTCATGTGTTGAGATTCTTTATCAACGTATGCTCGTACGTTGTTCCCACTACTAACGCTAAATCGTCCGCGAAACCAACACAAATCGCGCCAGTATATAATATTTGTATACATGTCAAGTCAATATGCTGTACTTTATGCGTGTAATGAACTCCCATTTTAACGATCCCTTAGCTAAATATAATATTTTTTGAGTTATTCACGATTGTACAAGCCGAAGGTGTAATTTTAAATAAAAACGGGTCTAATTCGTTGGCTGTAGAAATATTACGCTAAAACTGCTGTTTCGCTGAGAACTAACAAAATACTATAACTAAATGGTTACGATTATCACTATTTAGTCCAAACTTGCGTGAAACATAAAATAGAAAAAATAGAAAATTTGCAGGGGCGACACTGCAGGTGTCCGCCCCTGAGGCGGTTGCTCAGTGTTATGAGAGAACGCTGGGAGCCGAGGTTCAATTCTCCAGGAGAACGGTGACATTTTTATCGGAGAATTGTATCCCAATCGACCGTTGTTGAGAGTAAAGTGATTAAGAGCACAGCAGTATTATTAGCAAGAGTTACACTGTAGTCAGACAGATAATGCAGCTTAAGAAACCGCTGCAGATAGCATCTACTACAGATAAAAAAGAACAAAGGAAAAGAAATAAAGTAGGAACGCATTGTTTAATTTATAGTAATTTTTCGAAATGGTCTCCGGTTTCATTGATACACAACTGGAGTGAATTAAAAAAACGACCTAGATTTATCAACACATGTATATCTATGCTGCTAAGAGCATTCATACGTAATTCTCTATTTCATGTCTTCTTTTATGGTAGGAGATGTTGTATAAACCTCATTTCTTGTCAGATCTACGATATCAGTTACGCTAGCCAACGAACAAAAAATTATATAGGTACATGGAAGTAATGTTGTAATAAAGCCATAAAAACACATCTACACACACAATTTATATAGAGAAACTACAATATACTTTTTTATAAGCAATATAGCTTAAGAAGCCGTTGCAGCTGGAGGCATCACAAAAAATATTAAACATCATGAACAAATGAAATGTCAGATTCTTCCATTACAAATGGATAATAGATAAGTATATTATAATAACTGCGACCGAAAATGCTCAAATGGTGTAATAGGGTCTAATAATGCATTTAAAAGTGTATGGAAGGCAAAAGTGTAGAATTTGTTTTCATTTACTAATAAATAGTATAATACAAATATTCGTCAGTGATAGCCCACTATATTTTTATTTTGAGATAATAAGCTGGCGCCTACCTTATCAGATATCAATGCAAAATTTGTGTTTGCATAAAATAGATTTTCACGAAATAAAAAAACTGCAGTATATATGAAAATTTAAAACAACTTAAAAATGAGATTATTTGCATGACGATTATCATTGTATACGATCGCACAAACTGAAGATATATTATTCTCATCTTTTTTTATATAATCACATTATATATATCGTAAAAGTTATAAATATAACCTAACGGTTTTACTAAAACAAAATCGAAACCATTCTCGTATACCCGAGTATCACTCATTAAGTAATTAGTAATTATGGTTGTTTATAATTTAACTTTGAACGAGATTTCGAGTATTTTAAAACCAAGTTTGCTGTCTTATATAAACTTAATATACACTTTAACGTACTACGCTATATATGCTGATTCGTATAGCCAGGCCAGTATAAAGATTTCAGTCATTGGAAAGATACAGAACATACTAAACCTTGGCAGAGTCCTTGCCTAGGTGATTAGATAACAGATAATCGCCAACAAAAGTAATCATATTATTGTCAAATGTTCAAATATTCATTAAAATGTGGGAAATCCAAATTTTCGGTTAATATATCGTATATTACTGTCAGTAACACTATTACAAAGAAAAAGTCACAGCTAATTCCCTTACACTTGTGAGATATTTCAATTCGATAATAAAACAATGTATTATATTTAGCTGTGCTTATTTGTTAATCTTCCGGGGAATATATTGTACATGATAATTACGCATCGATATTAACATAACGATATAATAATTCCTTTCACGTATAGAATTATACAAATGACAATAATTTAACATTCCTTCCTCTGTCGAAATAAGCAATATTGCTCCATTGGCCCCGCTAAATGAATCAGCTTGTATATACATATGTATGTGCATACTCGCACAAAATATAATCAATTCTGGTTCAGCATAATTTACAAATAAAATGACCTGTTGACAAGTGTAAAGATGAAGTTTTGAAGGGATTCGAGGAACACACAATACATACAAGTCCTACTATCATAAAATACGTAACATGTCGAAAGTCAATTATGAAACTAAAATATAGGCACAGAGAAATGGAAAACTGAAATGGAATGAAAATTTGTGTATTTACTCGTACAAAAATGCGAAATGCGAGAAACGCGCAACTACCACGCTAAAAAAATGGTAATAAAGTTTTTTTCTGTCTGAGCTCATTAAGTACTGTCAATTAAATTGTTTTTATTCTATCCAACATACATACAAAAGTACATATTATATTAAATATTTTGAGAAATACCTAAGAATACACTATTTAAATACCAAAAATTTTAAGCATATATGTTGGTTGAAATGAATTCTTAGAGTACTACTAGGTTTAAGGTAACTTGGAAATGA
This sequence comes from Holotrichia oblita, assembly GCA_023690525.1. Lineage (NCBI taxonomy): Eukaryota > Metazoa > Arthropoda > Insecta > Coleoptera > Scarabaeidae > Holotrichia > Holotrichia oblita. The sequence goes on along the minus strand of CM043017.1, from coordinate 98,657,833 downwards.
TAATATTTTTTCAGACATACATATGTACATGTAAGTTATTATGATGACACAAGTCAGGTGCTTTATAAGTTTCGTATACATTAAGAAACATTGATTAAATTTAGTTGTTAGAGCCTTAGATTTCTACAAATTCTGTTAGTTGCCACAAAATAAAGTTAATCACATATTGTTAATATGATGTTTTGGATAAAAAGACCCCTAAAGTTATATTAGTAAATAAAACCGACCCCTACTATTTATATTAGTAAATAAAACCTTTTTACTATTTCAAATAACGAGTTTTAGAGCAGAAACGATGGTGACAGTAAAACAGAGTATCAGTTCAAAAACACCAGAATCAGAAAATCTAAACATGGCATATTAGTACCACATACCTAGCGGGAGATATTTCGAGCGTTATCGGATTTGCGATCGGCCAGCTAGTCGTACGTATGATAGCAATCTTGAATTGCAAATTAGTATGGAGTCGTGTCGTATATAAATATTCCACGGTCGGTAAGCTCGCTTAACCATCAAATCTCATTTTTTTTCTTATAATTTAAATTAAATGCAAAATTGCATGCATGCGCTGCTGGTATGTGTATCGAATTTGCCATGTTTAGTTATAAAACAAATCTAATAAAGTGTGATGGCTACCAATGTATCTTATACCACTTATAAGGTTCACCAAAGAGTTACAAATTACCTACTATCATGATCTAGCTGACTAATTGTTAATGTAACGTAAAGACTTTCCTCGTCATCGTGTAGTTCCACTTAACACTAAAGGTCACTGGATTAATTTTTCAGAATAACTAATTTAATAAAATATCTAAGTAAATATAAATTATTATCTATAGAGTCGTCCAAAAAAGAAACTATGAAAAAAGAAAAGTACTGATATAATTACAATGTGTATCTATGTATGTATTTCTTTATACATATTGAAATATATAGCATAGACATCAAAATATTTATACCGATGCGATGTAGAACTGTATGCTACTGAAAAGGATTAAAAATCTCACGTCTAACAATATATGCTAAGCATAGCAGTCACTGAATATGAACGAACTAACAACAATAGTAGATAGTTTATATTTTCTACAGTATTCTGTGTTCTGGTTGTCAATAAACCTAAGATGTCTTTCTATATTAACACTAGTTTCAGAATTTTGAAATATAAAATAGAAATGTCATATTGCTGCAGTTTATAGATGGTTACGTATCAGATGAGTTTTTCAAAAATTGAGACAATGTGTTTTTTCAGCCTCATTAAAAAGAAACTGAGTAGAATATCTTTATTTATATACAAATTTATCTTTGAATATGTAAACAACCTCAATTCAGGCAATCAGCCGCTAATTATTCATTTGACATTAACTGAAATTATTTTAAAAAGTTTTTTTTGCATTATGTTAGTTTTATTTCCATATATTCAAGCAACACTTCTGTGTTATACCCAAGTAAAAATATCAATACTTTACAAGATTTCAAATCCTTTTTAATTTTCATTTTATAGCATAGAAATAACTCTTAAAAGTCTCTAGACATTATTAAGCAATTGATTCAAATCACTTGAAAAGAAATCGAAAATAAATATTTTGGAAAAATTATATTTTCATCGAGAAGAACATCAATGTTTAGGTGCAACTTGAACAATGTACATGCCTATACTAGTACAACCAGTTGCCGTTAAACGCGACTTTTGCAGATGGAAATTTATTATCATAATTTGTTGGACGATCTACTACGGGACCTTGCATATTCATCAATTCTCACTGTGCGGAGGTATGCAATTTTTCCTGGTTAAAAATTCCAAAACTGTACCTCTTTGGGGAGAAATATCTTTTACTCTTGACCGAATACTCACACTCCGACCCCATCTGAAAAATAAAATTTATCAGAAATTCAAGGACGTGTTGGACGTTTGGGTAAGATTGGGGACTGTCACAGCGAATAACCCACTAGATATGTAAAGTAATAGTTACACCTAATATTACTTATGCGTACGTGTATGGAAGGAGTTGAGTTGGATATGTACTTACACATGTAGTGTAACTAAGTGCAAGGATAATTTAAAATCCAAGGATAAACGGAAAAGAGAAATCCTCTGCACTATAATGGCATAATCAATTACTAAAGAATACCTGATTAATATCGCAACGATATATTAAAACAAAATCCCGTATGTTCCATTTGGAGCACCTATATTTAATATAAATGGTTATTTTCAACCAAAATTCTGAGACCCCTGGAATAAATAATAGTGAAAGTATAGTAAATACCTGAAATGTATAGCTACAGAGATTCAACACAACATTGAAAGTGTTTAAATATCTAATCAACTACTTAGTGAGAAAAAGAAAACATCAGACTCACGGCAAACGGTAATTTTAAAATTAGTATATTGTGTGGAAGATTTTTAGTCATAGCAGCCTATTGTACCTACTAGAAAAGTTGATAATTTTTAGCTTTCGGTAATTTTATTTTTACCTTCATCAGAAACAAATACACTTGTAAAATATTGGAACACATATTGTGGTCTAGTACATTGCTTGTTTGAAACAGCGAAGGTAAAAAATAAAATTATCCAAAGCTAATTTTTTTTTTAATTTTCTAAGAAGTATAATAAACTGCTACAACTAGGAAATCTTTCACACAATATTTGTAAATCAAATATAGGCGTCTAAGCGACTTGTGTTAATTACAAGTTCAACTGGTGACAAAATAATAACTTACAATCCAGTTGTTAGTACAAAATTATAAATAACAATTGGTATTCCAGCTAGAAACACTACATTTTATTAGCTGGTAAACACAATAATAGTTCTTCGGATGGTGAGTGAAGCTTCTACGGGGTAGTTCTTTGAAAATATTGAAATATGTACTCGCATCTGCAATAACTAACTTAACTTCTGTCTGTCCAACCGCATCGAATCTCGATCTATTTAAACCTACATAATTAATATTCTGGTTTGAATTGGGTTGTGTAAGCCTTCGAGCATACTATATTGAATCAATTTCTCGATATTAAATTGGTGACCTAAAACAAGCTTTCCTTGATAATATATCGACAAGCTTTTAGTCTTCGTCCATATTAGTGTTGTGTTTTAGAATAAATTGATTTGTGATTTGTTGAACTAGAAGAGGAATTATATCAGAGAATAATACAGTATTATTCGAAAGCAAAAAGACATTTTTCCGTTGATAAAAACTTGGAGCTATTCGTAGCATCAAAAAAGAAAGGCATATTCTCTGGATAAAAGAGAAAGAAATACCAACTCTAGCAATATATAAAGCTGGATTCAAGAGCTACAGCCTTCTAAAAGAGATATTTCAACTGATTTCACGAATTATATCGGGATGGATGTTGGGTCGAATTAATATAATATAATATAATCTGGAACCAACGATAAGAACTTAAAAATCTGAATACAAAACTAAACGTAGATATAGATGATCGTAGAATTAGTGGAGTTAGCAGCCAATGGCTTAACCTTAAAAGCTTTCGAATTTTATTAAATTCTTCAATAGAAGGTAAATCTACAAGATAATATGTATAAAACCAGTAACAATAGTAATCGGAAAAAACTTACGAATTAGAGCAGGAAACTAGCAGTTAAAGAACATAATTTCATAATTTGTATCAGCAACATTAAGTAGCCATACTAAAAAACCCTTAACTGTACACATCACAAGTTAAAACACAAATTATTTTGTGTAATTTATTAAAATTGCAGGGAAAGGTCGCCAACAAACAGACCACATGGCCAAAACGGGGTAAACCAAGTATGTAATGTAAAATGGGGGAATTAAAATGTTTGGGGGAAAAGTTGTCAAAACCAAAAGTTACTAGGTTAAGTCAATGTATAAAACAATTGAGGAGTGGGCGGGAAATTTAAACTAAATTAGTCAGAATCAATAATGATATAATAGTGGAATTCAAATTTGTAATTTCGGGATTATTAACATGACAGAGCTGAGATTATCCAAATCAGTTCTAAAATTCATCATATTACTAACGGTTTGTACGTAATACATTTCAAGAAACATACGCTTCTTGTTTTCAGTAACAACAGAAGTGCTATCAAAATTCATTGAATGTTTATTGTGAAAACAGTGGGAAGAAAGAGCAGTACTATCAGAGTTCTTAGAGCAGTCTCTACTATGTTGGTAGATGCGGCTTTTTAACCATTGGCCGGTAGTACCTATATATACAAGTTAACATTTCCTGCAAGGGATATGGTAGATAACATTAGAACGTAGCAATAACAGGGTAGTGTCCTTTACTCTAGAGAAAACAGACTCTACAGTAGTTGTATTGTAGAAAGCCAATTTAGTCTAGTCTATTTTCAAATTTTCTCACTAAATCACTTTTCGAGTGGAAAGCATTTGTTGTATCTTATCTTTTAATTGACTTTAAACTTTCCCAAACAATGCATTTACATCTTAATTTTTCTTTCAGAAACACTCACGTAATACCTGTAATTTCGGCACGCTTTATCTTTACTTATTTCTTAACTCACCTTGCTCTGGACGTTATTCTCGCAGTTGCTTTGTTTACTTATTGTTGTACTAAAAAGTCTAACAAAGTTACATCGTCGATAAAAGTTCCGAAAATCGAAGTTTTTTATGCGGTTTTATCAATTTACCTAATTAATCTGTCTGTTTAAATACAAATGCTAAAGTAAGTAAGCTAGTAAGTGCTAAGGGCATTGGTGATTATAAAGTCACTTTTTTAAATATTGCAAATATTTCATCACAATTATACATACACAAAAATCACACCGCGACAGTTGCATGATAGCCACACAAGTGATACAGCTTACAGAGTCACTGCATCTAAACACTCACTACACATAAAAATAAATAAATAAATAAGTCAATAAATAAAAATTGGGTGGTTTCAATAAAGCACTTATATCATATATATTCTGCCAATTGAGTTTAAACTGTGTGATATAGCGAATTTCAATCCGAAACTGTTGGTTTCCGATACAACAAAAACTATTTACAAATGATCTAAAAATATCATTATATAATGTTGAATTACTTTTAAAAATATTTAATGTGTCAGATAAAAAAATGCATACATTTTCCGCGTAACTTACGGTACAACAAAATTGATTTTGCCGCTTACTAGAACAATTAAATTAGAAATTAAAGTGCTTAACATTCATATCGGACCAAATATTACGTATATAAAATAAAATAAAATCACCTGTTTATTTAATATGTAGAAATTTTATTTGCATTTAATTGTTATTATTTATTGAGCTTATTAGTTATTATTATTAACGAAACTTCATAACATTAAAAGGAATAAAACAAAATCGTATAATTTTATAGCCCTTGAATTTAACTAAATAGTTGATTGAGATTTACTGCATAAACTTAGAATATTATCTGATGCTTATACATACATATCTCGGTCTCACTGTACTCGTAATATCAATATATGTATATAAAAACACGGCCTAAAAGTTCTGTCAGTACATGTCAAAGCTACTGATACTGTAGCTATGCAGTTAATTTCATTTTTTCACTTCCAAGATATACTACTAGAAGAAATTAAATAAGACGTACAATCAATTAATTAACAATGTTACACTTAATTAACTAAGACTATCAAGAATTAAGTGGTGGATTTAATAGTTGCAATATCGGCCGATAATTGCAGACGGCGAGCAATAAGAACTGAAAAAAGAGGCACACAGCTAGTAGTTCGAGTACGCCCGTTTCGAAATAAAACAGTGCGAAAGAGGCACACAAAATAAAGTAAAAAAGCCCATACTAGCGTCGCGACGTTCTTATTGGAAGCAACGTCTATCTTCACATCAAGTAATCTGAGAGTTGATTTGGGCGTCCGCCACCAGATGCTATGAAGAGGACTCGTCTCAGTGCGGTTTGAACTTCCTTGACGCGAGCATCGTACGATTGCACAGACGACTGAGAGAGTCTGTATACATATAACCCGGTCTCTATTACATCGAGTGTGTGCACACTATAGCAACAGTTGTAGTAATAGTAGTAGTAGTAGTTGTAAAATTTAAAAGTGAGCTCCAGTTTTCTATTTTCCCTCTTGAATTTCATCGCTTCGAATATTTTTCCCGTCTTTTTTCGTGTTTGTGTGTGACTTTTTGCGCCAATATATACCAATGAATTGTCGTTCTAATTGATATCTATATGTTATTAATCTCGCACTAATATAATTGTAGTTAATCGATTAATTGTAATAATATTTACGAATATTTTAATTAGAAAAAATATGTAGTAATTGTCGTGGTTTAATTAATTAATTGTTATAAATTAATAAATTTGTGGGATTTAACACACAAACTCCGCGAAATATCCTTAATGGTAAAGAATAACTGTAAAATTGTAGTCGAAGATCGTTATTGTCACAGAAGGGAAGGTAAGAAGGAAGAATTACAAATAAGATACAGAAAAAGCGATCGTAGTAGCAGGAGTAGTGATACCAGTACCAACAGCGATGAAGAATCCTTTATAAGGCAGTTTATACGCAACAATGTGAGCACTGCTCGTATTGTTCGTTCGGACATAGTTTGGTCATCCGCGAAAGATGACGGATCAACAGGATTTTGAAAAACCTGGAACTGATGGGTATCACCACTTAGAAGTGGCCAATGTGATCAAGTTCCACAGCGACAGGGCGCCGTGAAAATTCAAAGGACTCACGCGAAGCGACCAAAACAGACGCGAAATAACAAATTCACAAAATCACACATCCATCTAGACATGCGTAGTTTATCGTACGAAAAATGTGTATGTTTTGTATTACTAGTGATCGTAGCATTTTTAAGTTGTGCTGGTTTCCGCATAGATAGATCGGAAATGACGGACCTTTTTAGTAGGAGAAATTCTCATACCTCAAATAGTTTAGAATACCGTTCCACGAACAGTCCCTTTCTCGATAAACTTGTCGCCATCTCGATAAACAGCGATATTAACACTGCTACTACTAACATTAGACAACAGCATAATAACGAACTACAACGTCAAAAACGAAGTCCGACTATAGAAGATCGTACGTTTGATGAAAGTAGATATGGACGATCTAGGCACAAGATCAGGCATGCTAGAAAGCTTCAACGTTTAGGTCAAGCTGCACTAATCGAATTGATCGAAACTCCTCAGAACCGAAAGCGTGGATAGATGTACACGTAATAGAAACGAAAAACGCCAGCGAAACGGATCGAAATCTTCATCATCATCATCATCGTCCTCCGCCGATAACCCTTCCATTGGTGATGACCACTTCTTCAGCTACCACCAGTGACTTAATTGCACAGATACCGCCATCAGACTTGGTCCTTCCGAGGCCAACGCACGAGATTATCAATAGATTACAGAGATCGCCGTTCAAGAGAAAGCACAGACAGAAAAGAAAGAAGAAAAGAGCCAACAATCATTGCCAAAAACAAGACCTCGCTAGAAATGCATATGTGGCCGATACTGTCATGTTGGCCAGAGCGGAAAGTATGAGCCTGAACCGAACGGTGAACGCGAACTACAGTGTTACGTTTAGAATAATCGAGATGTTCAAAAGTAAGGAGCCCCGAAACTCAGAGACCATACGACTAACATTCATCTACAGCAGAAAAGCGCAGAACTGCGAACCCCGTCATGAATCCCGTCTAGTCAAAGCCAACATTAAGAAGATGAAGGAGTACTTCTTGTTTTTGAAAAGTGACGGCTCCTACAGTTATAGCGTTTATAGGACGCCGATGTTAAGGAAGAAGGAAAACAGAAGGAAAGGTGGTGGAAAGAGGGATGGCGATAGAAGAAGGAATGGTAATAATTCCAACGACGCCCAGATTGCTATTGTTAGAAAAGTTTGTAACGCAACTTTTGGTAAGTACACATTTTTACCTAATTGTTAACTGCTAAAATATCATACTGTTAGCAGAAGTAATATAAGAAAAAAATTCGATTTTTGAAATAAATTACTAAAAAGCTGCAGCAGCAACATTTACAATTTATTTATAATAAATAAAACGTAGCCTGTAACTATTAATAGTTTTGTGCTCATACACTAATATGTGTAAATACACATATTTCTCTATAATTTCTTGTTAGAGTGCACGCACATGATATTTATAAACGACATTTATCTTATCTATACAACGTTTAAAATATATATTTTTTATTTTTCATCGATGCAAAAATTGTGTAAATGACGGCAATCAAATTAAAATAAAATATAGGTCTTAATCAAAGGTATCACTCGTATTGTATGTTAATAACGTTGGTGACCTGATACTAAGCAAATTACGCGCATCATGATAGACTTGTTCCTTAGATTTATCGAAATTTATTAAAATATTTACGTAATCTAGTTAATGTTTACTAAAGAATCGACCTGTTATTACGCATTAATTATGTTTGTTTATAGGATTGCATGAATAATCGTGTAAATATTTGTTTTTCTACTTCTTTTTTCATCCCGACAATTTCACAGCCAATACAGCCATTGCATATATGTATTCTTTCCATGTTCTTCACTAATAGTTAATTCGTCGGAATACTCGTATAACCTCGAGTATTTTAATTTGTGAATGCGTCAATAAGTTAATTGATACCACGATAGTGCTGCTTTTCATCGTTCACGCACATATGTGTTTTTATTTTTCCCATCCCGATTTATATGTGACTGCATCTTGTTACAACACGTTGGCACCTGATTCAGTATCTTCGCATACTTCTCGTTTACTTATCAGCGGCCTATCGATAATATTAAGATAACTAATATGTTGTGAACCCATGCGAGGTGCATCACATTTATTGGCATTCAATTTCCAGGAATCTGTGAATATGTTATTATTATTATTGTGTAAAAGTTGGCAACGAAAACGAGAAATGAGAAAGAAATATCGCGCTCCGTTTTGATCATCAGGAACTAAAAGCTGACCGGGTACTGATCTACATAAATATTTAAAATACCTGCTTACATAGAGGTCTCGGTGATGTAGGTGTGTTTATGCAAAATAAGTTTTCTTTCGTTGACGGGGCCTCAATTGTCTGCCGAAGCCAAGATGAAACAATTGTACTAAAATAACCTATTCTTAAATTTCGTATCGGACCGACGTCCTGCGTTGTCGTTATGTTTTATTAACATCATTAAAAGTCGCAACTTGAGAGTAGTTTATGGGATAACAAATAAAGTCAGACTGAAATCAAAACGTAACTTTGGTGTGGTATGAAACAAAATATTATCTTTTAGAAAATGCTACTGTTTAGTGTAATACTTCGTTAACTTAGCAACAAATATTTTCAACGGTGTTAACCTGTTTGCAACTCATAATAAAAACTTAATTCTTGTATGCAAAAAATCCTAAAAGTTTAAAAAGAGTTAGTTTAAGAGAGCTTGAGCTACTTCATTTTTTATGTACAAAGCGATTTTGACAAAGATTTATCTAAAATATTATTCATCAACATCTAACAAATTCGCTTGAAATCTCTACTGCTGCACTCTATACGAATTAGCAACAAAATGGATATTTACATGAAATTCTTTTACTTAGATAGTCTTTTATTTGAACTAACAAGATGAATTTTGGTCTTCTTTCTCATATTTTGTCCTCTATCCCATATTTGACAAGAAATGATTATTGACGCTAAAAGAAGTCAAAAATAACATTTCATTCTTCAGATAATTATGTTCCAAACAAAATTCCTGTTAATTTATTTCAAATTTATATTTGGAACCTTTTTAAATTCCTTGTATCTGTAATTCATATAGCTTCAAGTGTAAAACCCATTTATATACATTAATTATTTTAAATATTGTGCGAAACAGTTTTTTTATTATGCCTTTACCCAAATAGTGATTAAACAAAATGAGCATTTCTAACAGCTATTGAAAATGTTATTTTGACATTATTTATAATTGCATTAGGTGGTCGGCCACTAAAATTTACTTTTATTATTTTGCTCGCATACGAGTATAACATAATTTTTTGGAAATAATATTTTCTAGTGCAGTATTATTCTGGTAATAAAATATCGATACCACTAACTTAACAAAATTTGATGTGCTCCAAATAACGCTTTCCTTTTAAATTAAATACAATAAATTCTGTACGCACACGTTCCAAAATAATTATAAATTATTTAGTACTACGCGAAAAATTATAATTATAGTGCCATTAACGTTTATCATACCTACTATTTTTTCTTGAATTTATTAAAATCTCAACACTGTAATTTTTATTAATAGTTACACAAAACAACAGCTGTGTAAAAGAGAAAATTTCGAAAACTTAACACTTTTTAATTAATGCTTTCAACGCTTTGAAGGTATATTCTCGGATTTCAGTATCAGGCAACTTATTGCGATAATGTTATAATACAAAGCATATAATTACAAATATTATAACAAAAACCAATAACTGTTATTGTTATATAAGTACTTGCAGACTTAGAGAATAAATTTTCCTCGTTCTTTTTCTAATAATAGTATACACTATTAATTTCTGTATGAACATAATGAGAACTGTTTAGTTTCGTATCTATTCTAATACCTTCAAATACTAATATTATTACAATATTTCAAAGTAAACTGGTGCTTACTATCCCGGTATTGAAGTAGTCTATTGCGTTTACCGGAAAATTCCTTTAGCTTGGTTGTTAAAAACTGGGTGATGTAAATCTTGTAGGAAATTTTATTATGCCGTTAAAAAGACATGTAAGCTCACAAATATTACAAAATATTAGGAGTATGCGGGATATTTATGGCAGATGCAAAGTATCAATATTTGTACTACCCAATTAAAAACATTTTCAATCTTCTTAACGCGTTTTCCAGTGTTAAGTTTAAATAAATAAACTTATACTTAAAAGTACTCTGCCAGTCTTCTAGCAGTTTATGCGGAATAATTTCGTGTAATTGAAATTCATTAATATCAAAACGTTATATATATACCGCAATTTAGCGTTGTAAGTTTTGGTACACGTAATTATAACATCAATGTGAGAAATCGTATTTTGTTATATTTTTAATAAAGAAATTGTAGGTTTGATTTACTTACAAGGGATTACCAACAGTCGCGAAATTAGGATTTCAATGAAACTTTATCGAAACTTACTAAAGAATACAACCTCTGACGGACTAAAATACACTGGTGTAATGCGCTACTTGTTACTGTATATTATACTTTTAATTACTGTATAAAAAAGTTTAATTTTTGTACATGCGAGGCAATTACTGTCCGCGCATGTATATGTAAATACCCCAGCTGATTTTAATTCTAAAAGATCTTCTTATGTAAATTTACGAGGAGAATACGAAATTCAAAACATATAGTAATGTTGCAGTATGCAATTCTACAAGAATTATGTAAGCTTATTCATGTAAAAATACAAGTGAAACATAAATTACAAAATAGTTTGCAGTTTTGTTATAGAATGTAAAATTAGAACTGCTAGACAATTTTATATATTTATATAATATAACAGCTATCGGATATATATAATACATATATTTATATAATTAACAAACTACATATATTAATGGACATACAACCTTCTGCTCTCAGATACAGATATACGCAGGTTTAAGAAAAAATTGTATATATTTTAATTAACTAGCTTATATTTGAAATACAATACGGTTGTGAAAAGATTTTTAGTATACACAGCTTCATCCAAATCTAAATTTCTGGATTGACGGTATTTCTTTGTTGACACAGGATTTCAATGTAACAATCAGGTCAATAGATGCACATACAAAAGAATAAAAACAACAGAAACACTATGAAATTTATTAGAGAAAAGCTTTAAATTTAATTCCAAATCAGTGAAATCTCCTTACAATGTATGTATAGCATATATCTCTAAGGACGAAATGAATATAACATTTAAAATATTTAAACAATAAAAAAAAACTCAAATTTGGCTTTAAATTTAAAAAAGTCCACATAGGATAGGAGCTCACCGATCATAGAATATTTATACACGACACGACAGCATTTTAATTTGCAATTCAAGGTTGCTATCATACATACGGTTAGTTGGCCGATCGCAAACCCGAAATATCTTCCGCTATATATGTGGTACAAATATGCCATGTTTTTTTTTTTTTGGACTACACGGGCGGAAAAACGGGCCATAAGGGAGGCCTATTGTGCCCCCGTGCTGTATTACTCCTCTTAGCCCGGTTGCACTCGGACAAAGAAGTCCGCAACCTAGTCGAGAATTAGTTTTCTTAGTCCAGGATTGTCCAGACGTCCGACCTCGAAGTATTCATTTCGTTCACTTAGTAAGAATAATTATATATATAATTCAATTAATATATAATTAATTATATGTATAATTCAGATGATCTTATCGTATAAAATCCTAATTTTGGAATCTCTCATACGCTACTAAACGTACTAGAAAATGGAAGCTGTACACTAAAGAAAATGTAATGTTAGAGGACAATAAATTTGCAATAGAAAAGCTTGTGGTAATGCCCACTAGAATTGTTGTTCATACGACAATTGTAAAGCTTACTAGTATGAAAGTAGACTATGTAGATTAGATTAGATGTGAGTTGTGTAGGCAATGCTGCCTCTCTTCACTGCGGCCTGTAAGATCTATTGTGAGTACCCTTAATCTTTTAGTCGCAATTAATCTCCAGACTTCTGAAGAAGTCTAGGAGTTTTTTGGGGGCTATAGTTCTATTACTAGCCGGTTCTACGTGCGCCTGTTCGAGGTGGTCGAGTCTCTGCTGGACCACCGCCTCGCAGTTGTAGATAATGTGTTCCGTTGTCTCGCTGTTTTCCGAAGAGAACCGACATTTATCACAATTCACCGTTCCCATCTTCTTCAGGTGGTACCTAAGAGGGCCATGGTCGGTGAGTAAAGCCGTGATGGTGCTGAGGTCTCTTCTATTGAGCTCCAGCAGAGATTTAGCCCTGATGGCTGAAAAAATAATAAACTTTTTTGATTATCTTAGTTTTGGGATGTTAGCTCAGTATGAGATTTTTTGTTCGCTTTCACACTGTTGGAGATGAGGTATTATATCGCTTTTTGTAAGACCACAAAATGGATGTGGTCCAATAAATCGGACCATCGGGAGTTTTGTTGCCCTGATACTTCGAATGACGCGGTACCCACAGATTATTAATAACAATTGAAAATATTTCTTCAACAATTACAAAAATGTGTGTTTACACAATATGAAACAGTCAAAGTCTAGCTTCAGCAAAAACGTAATTTTCTGTTTTAACATTATTATTATTATTATAATCAATAAGCCTTAAAATTACACTAAGGGTGTCAAGGTATACACTTAATTTTCAATATGTAACTTAATTCTATTTTCTATTGTATATGAATTTTACCCATTCTTTCTTATTTTTTGCCGCAATTTCTGCTTCGCTCCATGTCATTCCACGTTTCTGCAGGATTTCCGCTAGTGTATTGTCCCATGTATTATTTGGGCTACCTCTCTTCCTTTTTTGTATTGTGTTAATCTCTGTCTGCCTTATTTCTTCCATACGCACGACGTGTCCGAACCATTTCAATTTCCGTCTCCCTATACTTTCAAGGATCGGTTCTGTATTTAGGTCTTCACTTCATTTCTTATACTGTTTCTGCGTGTAACTCCTTTGACTGCTCTTAAATACCTCATCTCCATCGCTTGTAATCTGGATTTTGTTTGGTTATTTAGTATCCAGCTTTCACACCCATGTGTTAGTATTGGTTTATATACAGTTTTAAACACCGTCATTTTTGTCTTCGTTGAAATTTCCTATTTCTTATAAAAGTCCTGTTGAGTGTATAATATAACTTTGTCGCACTTTCAATTCTGCCATTAATCTCTGTGTCATCTTTCTCTTCTCTATGAATGTTTACTCTTAGGTATTTAAATGTTTCAACTTGTTCGATTTCCTTTCCTCCTACTTTAATTGTTAACTGTTTATGGATTTTCCCTATCGCCATCACTTTAGCTTTGTCTGTGTTAATTTGCATGTTTCTCTTTTTCAGTACTGTTTCCCAAATTACCAAGTTTGTTTGTAAGTCCTTTTCGTTATTTGCGTATACCACCAAATCATCAGCAAACGCATTTTCCGCTACTTCGACCAGCCCCATGTTCTATATCCTATTTGTATCTTTTTTGTGTTGTTTTTAATATCTTTCAGTACATAATCAAGTACTGTATTGAATCCTTTGTTTCAGACTCTTCGGATTGGCTATTACACGCTCTCACCACGTTTCTTGTACACTTGTATATGCTTGCTATTGCTTTTCTCAGTTTGCTATGTATTCCTCTTTTTCTAGGCTACTCCCCACCAAGTTTCGGGGTATACAATCGAAAGCATTTTCTATGTCTATAAAACCGTCGTCTGCTTCAAAATGAATACACTTCTACCTTTTCTAAATCCACTCTGTGATTCTTCGAGTTGCACCTCGCTTATTGTTTTTAATCTCCCTTCCAGGATTCTTCCATAAACTTTTAGCATGACGCACAATAGTGTAATTCCTCTATAATTCTTACGCTGTTTGTTGTCTCCTTTTTTGTATATCGGTAGTAAAGCTCCCATTTTCCAATCCTCTGGTATTTTCTGCTCGATCCATATTTTATTAAATAGTATTTCTAATAGTTCTATTCCATTTTCTCTCAAATTCTTTACCATCTCTGCTGTTATTCCGTCAATTCCTGCTGCCTGGCCTCTCTTTAGCCTCTTTAGTGCTTCTTTTATTTCTTCCGTGGTTATTTTGTCGTGCTCCATGTGTTCTTTATTTCTTGTGGGCGACTCGTGTAATATTACCGGATTGGTAAATGGTTAAATACATAATCAATGCATGAAATATATGATAAAATTTATGACTACTAAAAGCGCAACATGCTTTCGGAAAAATAAACAGATATGTTGCATTACAATGCGTGATTATTACATATAATTTTGATGTAATTGCCTCTGAATCTTGAAAATAAAAAACGACTAATGCTGCTACTATCTTTTATTCTATCAAAAATATAAATTAATGTATTACAGTTTAGTTTTTAAAATTACGAATCACCAAAGCAACCCCTTGTTATTACACAGACGTTATTCGCTTCCCTAGTCTAACGGTGTTCCACTGAAAAGAAATATTGTATTTTAATAATTGGTGACTTAGCAACTTTTCTCTTAAAGCTTATTTTTACTGGGGTAACTACGGTTAGGGTGAATCCAATTAATTTACCCCTACATGCCATAATATTTTCGATATTATGATTACGTGATGTTCCTAATATATGTAATACATACGTTATGTAAACGCCTTTTGTGGTAATCTAATGGAAATATAAACTTGCACATGCCGTGCAAAATAATGTTGTATTTAGAGGAGAATGGTAAACAACAGAAATAAGTTGACTAAGAATTTCATTAGACCATTTCCATCTGCGGGTGTGAATTGGATCCATTTCAAAATATTTGCATATATTTTTCTGTATCTAGCAAAATTATTATATTATATTTACCAAATTTATTTAATCTGTGTAAAACATTCCGGGTCACCAGCATACTTAATGAGATTAACTTTATAGCGGATTAGAAAATATTTATTGAGAGGTTAATCCTGTATTCTTTAGTTATATTAATCACGGATACATAATCAATGCATGAAAGATGTTGATGAAGATGCAACAAAATAAAAGTCTTATCTACTCCATAGCTAGGAAAGTTATTCGCAATAATCTCTACATCCGTCACTGCGTAACTCACAAATTTGTGTGCCATTCCATCAAATTAGAGCGAAAACAATCCTAGTTAAATATGTACAATGTTATTGATATGCTAGTAATATATACTGTAATAACAAGTTACAAGTAGTATACGTAGGTACTTGCATATGTGTACGCAGTTAAGGGACAATTGTCTGTTGATGCGATTTAACTTACTATTAGCCCTACAGGCAATACCAATCAATACTTTACCATACACTGAGAGCTTTATCCAAGGAATACTCATTTCAACGTGATACAGTTCCAAAACAGTTCAATAATCCTACAATGAAGAACGAAAACTAGAAAAGATTTACGGGTGAAGTTTCAGAAAAAAATAAAAAATATGTAAGCACACAGGGCGCTTCATTAATTATGGGAAATATATTACGTGACAAATAATGACCATAGAGCAAAAATAGCTTTATTCAAAATCGCACCATTTTCGAGATGAGGGTCTTCAAAGTCTTCAAAGAAAAAAATCATTTTTTTTTCATCTTTAAGCTAATCTACTTGTACGATGAAAATAAAATTTGGCATGGCAATTTAGTATTATTAGATGCTTCTTATAGTGAAATTTTCCGAAATTAGCAAAATTACAGCAAAGGGAAAAATATCCCCTTGTGTTAACATCAATAGAACTTTTTTACTTTTTTATTTACAAGCACGAAATTATCATCAGCATCAGACCAGATAAAATGCCAAAACAAGGTCCTCTTGTAGAAACTTTGTATTATGGAACGGAAGGATTTGTGGCTAAAAACAGTTTAAACAGCAAAAATCCGGGTAGGCCACTGGCTACGTCGCTGGCGGAATTGCCATTTTAGGCCAATTTTTCAATTTTCTTCAATATTTCCTATGTAAACAAGATACGGAAAAACGACCATCATCTCGAAAACGGTGCGATTTTGAATAAGGCTATTTTTGGTCAATGATCATTATTTGACACGTAGTATCTCCAGTTAAAATATTTCCCATAATCAATGAAGCACCCTGTATATACATATGTATACAGTGCGGTTCTAAAGTGCTTCCCCCCTACCAACTTTTGATCGGTTTAATAGAGAGGTTCCAGTTTTGGGTCATTAATATGAAATATTATATGTATACTACATTCTTGAAGTAAAATTTCCATTTAGTTTCAAAGATTGACGTCAGGGGTGTCGTGGGGGTATCGAGTGATACCTCATTTTAAAGGGCTAACATTTTATCCACTCATATGAACATAGTAATAGAACAAAGTTTTATTTTATTATACATTTTATGTTTTGTGGGGTCAACTCCTTAACATAAATTCAAAAAATCTTAAGTGGCTATGAATTATAAAACGTGTGTCACTTATTAGGCCTATATTGACCTTATAATTGTCATAAAATAGAATTTTATTTGTACAATTTTAATGGATCAGAGAAAGTTAACATTTATTATTGTTGATTATGGCACTAAAATTGTTAAACTAAATAGAAATTACTTCAAGAATGTAGTATATAATATTTCATATTAAT
This sequence comes from Holotrichia oblita, assembly GCA_023690525.1. Lineage (NCBI taxonomy): Eukaryota > Metazoa > Arthropoda > Insecta > Coleoptera > Scarabaeidae > Holotrichia > Holotrichia oblita. The sequence continues at coordinate 98,640,625 of CM043017.1, read as the reverse complement.
GACCCAAAACTGATACCTCTCTATTAAACCGATCAAAAGTTAGCAGGGAAGAGGGGAGGACACTTTAGAATCACTCTGTATATTAAGTTATACATAGTATTGGGAATGTCCACTTTTATCGCAAGCTAAGTAAGTACATATTCCTAAGGAATATCTATTGTATTCACATTTAACAGCATAGCAGTTTTTTAACCTATACTAGCACCGTTCCGATCTGATGATCTAGTTTAGAAGTGATATCGATAATTTGTATATAGACTTATATAGAAAATTGAAGTTAGGTGAAACTCACATCTGGCTACAATCAACATACATATGACATTTCAAGATATAAATCTATTTTCAATATATTTTGAAATACGCTTTACGCCAATGTACAAATTTTCCTGAAAGTAAAATACGTTGCAGCAGCGCCATTACATACATATGGAATCCACGGCAAATATACAGTAAATAAGGACAGCAATATCAAAGAAATAACAATTTCCTTGTTTATTTGAAGGTTCTGTGAATTAACAAAAATCTATTCCTCTTTAGTTAACTATTACGTACTGCCTTCCTTTGTAAGAAATATTCTTTTGAAAAGACTTTTTAAATAAGTACAACAGTATTTTACAGTGACTGTAACCATGGTACAGAAAGAGGTTAATAATTCGTCTAAAGGAGACTATTATAAACATGCAAGTTTCCTCCACGGGAACTTGTTACAGAATGTTATGATAAGACCACTATATTGTCTTTCAGTGTTTATTCTATCAGTACCGATGAAATCTTTGTTGTGAGGCTGTGTGTTTAACTTTTCCAACTTTATTAATAGTCAGCAATATAAAAGAGAGCTTTTGTCTTCACAACTAAATAAACGGTATTTAGAAAGAAATAGAGATACGTTAACAAATCAATTAAATTTATTCTTGTTTGTCTTTAAAAACATTTCGCGTTCCAATTTCCATTTTTACAACTTGAAGTTGTAATAAAAGTTTAAACTGCAAATTAAAAATATTCATTAAGCGATAGCTAAAGACAACTGTATCAAAACGATATTTAAAAACACCATATCAATAATAATCAAATCTAAAATTGAAGCTACAGATGCTACAGCATTTGTCAGTTATACATCAATATTCGATGGAGAGAAATTTGGTAATGTATAATAATGAATGGAGGGTGTAGCTGTGGTGTTTGCCTTTCAAGCCAAGCAAAGGGGAATAGAATAAAATTTTATAGAACAGAAGATTGCAATGCATTGTTTGAACAGCGCTACTTTGCAATTCTTTTTAATATCCTAACGCTTTGTTCTGGGCAAAGTCGATGTCGGAAAATATTTATGTTTCCACATCAGATTCACCTTCTATAAACAAACCTTAGAACATATCATGATGTATGTAATTTAGAATTTGCACTAACGCTTTCAGAATCTTGCGCTTTTATTACTTCCAAAAAACTTTAAGAAAGTCCATGGAATCAATTGCTCAATAGTCTCAGACGTAAGAGCAGGTAATACAGTAGTAGTGTGGTCCAGGATTAAGGATCTTAACAGACACTCACAACAAAATATATATATATTTATTTGCATCATTGGCAACGTGACACATTTTGGAACTTAAAATTATTTAAAAGGACGATATACTATCAAAATGGATTCCAAATCTTGTCCAAATTGGCAAACAATTTAATAGAAATTTATTTCATAAATTTTAAATGATTACCGACAGCAACATCGGGTTTGTCGAAGAGAAGCATCTCACCTTAACTGGATTGTTTGTTTCTTTAACTTGACAAATCGGCTATCGTTTCGCCAGGTCACGTTGTTCTTGATGGGGAAGTAAATTATAGTTTCTTGCAGTATGCTAGCTACCTCCGTGCGTGTACACTATTCTTATAGCTCCTCACACCAATTTCGATTAATAATATTAAAGAATAGATACCCTGTAAGAAAAAAAGATATAAAATTAAATTGCGGAGACGTTGCATACTGTATGTTTGAATTCGCAAATGTATAATGATCGTAGTTGCCTTAAAAAGTTATATGTATACATCAAACAACATATTCACAGCATATATGAAAGATTGATTTACAAATATCCTGATTTATGACGATAATATGATCATTGTCAGCAACTGTTTATTGCTTTGACACGTTGTTACAGAATTTGCTGCTTTGAGTGATATACGTACATACATAATAGGGATGGATTCAAATATGAAACTTTGGATTGTTATGAATTATTTTTAGCATTTTCCTAAGTAAATGTTTTCACCATTATCACACGAAGTGCCGACCAACGCAGTTATCACAATTATGCACATGAAAACCCTGGGATATTGCAGGACAATCAACAGTGTTTTAAAGTGAATATTTGATCTGCAATATATGGACAACGTGCTGTTTGGGTGCATTTTTTCAAATGCAATTTGATTTTAATTATATGTATTTGATTTTTTGACAATATGAGTTACATGTGCTGCAAACAAATAGTCCCCCAGATGTTAAGGATCGACACGCATTCAATACGATTTCACAACAAATAATAATGTAAAGACGTTTCTGCTTTTGTAGAAACAAACAATCAAAGAACTACTGCAAAATTGATAGATATACTATACATAAAAAACGAATAATAAAACTTGCTGGAAAATTTTTTGAACAGTGAACATTTTGAACAATTTCTTTGATTGTCTTTTTTAATTTTTGAGTTTTTTAGTTTTTTTAATGAAATAAATCTGAAGTGATGCATAAATTTACTCACTTTTTACTGTGATACTGCATTTTTGCGTAAAGTGTTGAACTTAAGTATAGGGAATGCTATAACTAAGTTGTACAATATTTAATTCCGAGTTTTACTGATCAATAATATAGAGGGTGTTCTATTTGAATTAACGGAGATTTTTCTCCGTCAAATTCGACAACATTTTCTGGGCACCCCTTATGCTGTAGGTCAATTTCTGGCATGGTGTTTTGAAGAACCATTATTGCCTAACATTTGATCAAAAAATTGTTTATCTGTTAATCAGCATAACCACTAAATTTGCGATATTATGATGAACATCCTGTATAATCTGCATTATGTTAGGTTTGTAGATCTTGAAAAAACTAGACACATGAAATAAAAAAAGGTCAAAATATCTCTCTTGTCAACCAAGATATTGGACTATTGGGTAGGCACCCTGTATATACAGCGTGTTCAAATTGAAGTCGGCACTATTGCTAACTTTGTTACTACTAAAGATACGATGTTGGTTAAATGACCAAAGTAGTAGCGTTTTTTCTTCCGCTTACGATGGTAAAATTTTAAAAACAATTGAACTTCGGGTTTTCGAGATATTAAAAAAAATAACATTTTTTTAATGGAATACCCTGTATATTTTTGCACATTTTGAATAACATTTTAATTTCAAACAAAATCTATTAATACATAGACACCCAAAAATTAACAAATAAATGAACTACAAGTATTTATATGTACCAGTTCAAGTTGATCTGAATATCGTGTAGAGCCAATGAATGTCCGATTATTGGCAGGTAAAAGAAACATTTTATTATCCTATATCATCTAAGGCGAACAGAAGATCGTTGGTGCTTTGATGGTAATCATATTTTAGTTTTTAATCGCTTGCTAATAGTAATAATAAAAACGCAATTTAGCTTTTTTTCTTCAATTTTATTTTTATTATGAGCGTAGACAGAATCGATTTATTCCATTAGTTTTAAATTTTTCAGGGATAACTAGGACAGCAACAAAAGATGCATAGTATCTGTCAAGGTTACGAGTGTTAGTTTAGACATCTTAGGTACACAGGTATTTGAATTTGCTCCAACAATGGCAATTACACATTTAGAAAATAATAATACTAGCTTTACCTTTACGTCCTTATAGTTTCTAGGAGTAGGGTGGTTATGCATTCAATGTTTTGCATTCAGAATTTCCTTTTTGGTTGTTCAAATAAGATTAATATTGGCAATAATAAAGAGCAAAATGTATTAATTTTTCGATAACTAGTCAATGTCTACATGATTTTCCATTAATGCTTGTATTTCATTTATTTGTTAATTTTTGGGTGTCTATGTATTAATAGATTTTGTTTATAATTAAATTATCATTAGAAATGTGCAAAAATATACAGGGTATTCTATATAAAAAAATGTAATTTTCGTTAATATCTCAAAAACGCGAAGGTCAATTGTTTTTTAAATTTTATCATCGTATTCGGAAGGAAAAACCCTACTACTTTGCTAATTTAACTGACATCGTAGCATCAATAATAACGAAGTTAGCAATAGTGCCGACTTCAATTTGAACACCCGGTATATTGTATAACTTATACAATAAGTCTGTATGTATGTATATGAAGATGTCAAATGGCCGAAAACAACAATAAAATTTGTTGTCTTGTAATATTTGGGATGTGATTCTTCTTGATAATAGACTCAATTATTGAATTTGCACATAATGCGACATACGTCGCTGATCTTCGTGGGTTGGGTGCAAGGACGTGATCTACCGATCTATGACGGTTTCGTCAGATATCGTTCAATATCATCAAGAAGACACATTGTTCCCTGTTGTGTTTTGGAAATATGCAGTTGCAACGACATTGAAATTCCAATTCAAATAATTCCAGCTCCGTATTTATCGGCGAAGCATCGTACATACATACGTTTGATCAACTTAGTTAGCATTCTTAATATGCACAAAAACTATAATTAATATACAATTATTGTTAAATCTTAGCATTGTAGTACTAAAGGTATTCATGTGCTTCGATAAAATAGTGAATATCATTTGATATAAGATTATTTAAAATATTATTTTTGGTTATGCTTGGTGTTTTGAATAGAATACAGTAGTATTTGAAATACGATATGGAACGTATATAAAATAGAGTTGTTTACTTTACTATTCAAAGGAAGAAAATATAAATGTTGCCTTTTCGTATATGTTTCCACTTCAAACTAAATTGTTTTTTTTATATATAAAAGTATTTTAATATTTACAAGTATTTTGCATCAAAAAGAACTTGGAACATTTAAATTGCTTAAATGTTTCATTGTGTTAAAAAATACTGAGGCTATAAATTATATATGTAATAGTAGTTTATGCAATAAAATTGAAGATATAATATTCATTTCACAGAAGGATAAGAGTGCAATCCGAGTTAGATATTGACGATCTACTTGATTGCACAGTAGTTTTACTATTTTAGTCTATTAAATATTGGAAGATTTTCTTCATATAGCAATGTCTTTTATGTATTATTAGCTATAAAACGAATATTTGGTAGAATCATCATTGATCAAGTCATTGATGATTTCGTCACTAATATAATTTTTAGCTATTTAATGTTAAACTAGTAACAAAATCTAAAGATACCCGTGACTCTAAAATAACTTGTAAGTAATAAACACTACATGAATTTGAAATATTTTTTTAAATATAAATGAATTCTTTCCATAAATATGAGTTTTTTTTTATTTCTGACTAACTACTAATAGCCGAGCTAAACAAGCTGTGCAAATAAGTTCGCTAAGACTGCAGGGAGTTATAGTGGGGACATAGACACGCCTCCATCGTTGCTTTAGCAGAGATCTTACCGGTATATTGATCAATATATCAATCGTACTTTTTTTAATGTGTGGTGGGTGCTAGTTTCTGTGACTCGTGCACGAATGTAGGTTTGCTGGACCCCAAGGGGACTCAGCTGTCGACCGATCTAATGATATACGGCGAACAGGGGATGCACACACTCCCCAGGACCGAAGTCATGAGGGCGAAAACCAGCTGCACGCACGAGACCCACACGTCTTGGAGAGGACCGGCAAACCGGTGAGCTCCTCTCTCGCGTGCTACCCATGTTAGACAAGTTCCCTTGTCAACGTTGGACAGGTCACGCCTGGAGACGCTTTAGCGAACTCACATCCTCACATCTAACCCCACGGGGCCTAGGCCTCCTTACGGATGGCGACTATCGGCCAAGCGTGGAACACGGAATCTGGCCGTGAGGTACAACCAGCCCGCCAGTGAATTGAGCCTGTACTACGGGGACGGCCGGGCCGAAGCCCTACCCTGAAATGCCAACCGCGATGCTCTTTCTCCCAACCTCGATAGAGATACCGCAACAGCTACAGTGAAACCGTAGAGTTCCAGAGTCACCGAGTTTTAGGGCGAAACCAAGGCTTCCCCAACCAGACAACCAGCGGCCGGACTACTCCTCGGCGAACCGACTTTTGTCCTCCCCTACTAAGATTCTCTTGCCACGTCCGTTCCCCAGCGTGTGGCCTATAGGGATGGGGTAGTGAAGCTGCAGAGTTCTTCGGGGTAAGTGCCGTAGGGTGCCTCACTTACCCACCGTATATTCCAACGGCGGCGGCGGACACAAGTGCCCTCCTCTATTAAACTTTACTCCAAGCCACATCCGTTACCCTGAAACTATGAGATCAGGGATGGGATAGTGACAGAGGAGTTTTAAGGGTGGAACGCAATAGGGTTAGCGCCCACCCTGTGTGACTCGTGCAGTGCAACTCTCGCTGTGTAGCTTTGTGTGTATATAATCGTGTTCAAATGGACTTGACAGCATTATATTGCCTTTATAATGCCACGCTGTTAATCACTTAGCTCCCAGCTGTAGATCGATCGCAATCTAATTCTACGAGAAAAATGTCAGCGTCCTTCGGGAGAATTGCACACCGCCTCCTATCATTCCGCCACAACGCGCCTAATCGCTGCGGCTATAGATTCATTTTATTACAATTAGCAATAATTAAAATCAACGAACACAGAATGTGAACAATGGAAAAGAAAAACAAATGTAACATTAACATAATAAAAATATTTTAATATTTACCACATTTAACATCGCCATTATTTTCATAGCTATCAAAATTCTATCATGTATGTAGTAATTATATACTTTCACCAGACTGGAATTTGTTTAAAAAATCACATAAAAATTGTAAAATCAGTTAATCCAATTGGTAATTGCTACCATAGAAATTAACATTCACCATCAGAATACTCACTAAAATATGTTTTTCAAGGAAAATAAATCACAGTGTGACAACCGATTTGAAGGTCCGCGAAGTTGGCGCCACAAAGTGGTCTAAATTCGACAAAAATGTTAGAAAGGATTGACCATTTATTTACCACTATTGACCATCAGCGATTTCGATTGACCACCTTTTGTTTAGGCTACAGCCGCTATACCCATATTTTGGGGTCTAATGGCGAAAATGCTAAAATTAGCCAATATTGACATTTTGTTCATCGGATACGTTTGACCATGTTTGACCTCCTTTGACACTTTCAAAATTTTCAAAAGAAAATGTTTTTCGATTATTTTTTACTACAAACACTAAAATTTTGTTGCAAGATAGGATTGACCATCGTTTGACCATGATTGACCACCAAATTTTTTTTTAACTTAACAATAGTCGAAAAAAATGAAAAAAAAGTTCATATCTCCAATGAAATAACATCAAACCTAGAAAATGTCACAACCTTTTGCTCCAGGCTACTCAATCGTAGCAAATCGCAAATCATCGCTTAATCACCCGCCGGTTAAGTTTTATTCGATCTCGGAGGCTCATACAACAGAGTTTTCAAAGTTTGTCGCACTTTTCACAAACTTTGAGAGGTGGTCAAACGCTGAAAATAGTAGGACTGGTATCATGTCTCTAAACCACAACAAATTAAAAATTATCGTTTGACCATCCTCCGGTTAAATTGTATCCGATCTCGAAGTTTCGAAGTTTATCGCATTTGTCACAAACTTTGAGAAATGGTCAAACGCTGAGAATAATAGGACTTAGACCTCTTTCACATTGGCGATTTATAGCAGCGCGACTTAGCAGCGCGACTTAGCAGCGCGACAATCGCTCACGGATTTTGCCGATGTATTCCCTATTCCTATACACACTAGCGATTCAGCAGCGCGGCTGACTGTGCATAGAACCGCATAGAAAGCGACTAAATCGCGATGCTAACTCGCACTGCTAAATCGCCAGTGTGAAAGAGCTCTTAGAGCTCTTTCACACTGGCGATTTATAGCAGCGCGAGTTAACAGCGCGACAATCGCTCACGGATTTTACCGATGTATTCCCTATTCCTATACACACTAGCGATTCAGCAGCGCGGCTGACTGTGCATAGAACCGCATAGAAAGCGACTAAATCGCGATGCTAACTCGCACTGCTAAATCGCCAGTGTGAAAGAGCTCTTAGCCCTCTTTCACTCACTTCGCTTTGAATTGATAAGTTGTTTCTAAAGGAAGCTTCAAGAAGATGTTGATATTCATACCTCCGTTCGAAATTAATATTATTCAATAAATTGTATGGAACAACATAATTTAATATTTTATATAATAATGCAAGGGAAGTGTAAGTATTCATCTTAACATATTTAGCCGTTCTACTTTGATATGTCTTTATAAAACTCTATGACCTTTTCTGATACAGAATATACATTTTGTAAAGTCGCAAAGGAAAGAATTAAACTATCACACAAACCTTTTTCAATTAAAATAAGCTTATTGAAGTAATATTTTAATTTCAACGTAATGCCCGTTGTAAAATGCAACTTCCATACCGACAATATTTGTAAAGCAGTCACAGAAAGCACAATTTTCATATTCCAAAGTTGAGTGTGCTTTATATCCTTGATACAATAACTAGAAATTATAAAGAAACACACATATTTTATGTCAATTTTGATCTACATATCAAAAGCAAGGATGCAACCCATCAAACATCGTATTACAAACTTTAAAGCGATTTAATAACCTTTTTTTAATAACATTTCTTGGATAAGGATTAAAATCTGCATATTCAAGAAGCATCTTACTAAAAATAATAATAATGTAAAATGGAGTATTAACCGCTTAAATAATGAGGTAAATGCAATCCTATATTCATTTTCCGGTATAAGTTTGCAAGATGAGGTGTGAGATATTTTAGAAGTACTAAAAATAGCTGAGGCAAAACAAAGTACACAATTTAGATTAATACACCGCTTAGATCGAGCTCAGAAAGCCGCATAAATGATTTACAATATGATGAGATTAAAAAATACGATAACAATGAGCAGCAATTCGCAACAAGTAAACAGTTGGTCGTTTCGTTTAGTATTACTTTATTAATAACTATAAAGTATGTGAACACATTGCATTCCATGGATATATTCAATTTCTCTAATTTAGTTACAATGATGGAAAATTGCCCTATCTTTAATATAAATCTTAATACAATCTAAAAATTAGGCCGCCATTGTACCATGATATCTAATTGAAAACTGATACATACAAACGTATATACTTAAGCTAATCAGAAGTACATAAAAGTTTTTTAACTACTTCCGTTCTATGTATATGTAAATTTCCGTCGTGACGTATTTACGCGTGCGTGTCTTCGCTTCCAGTACTATATTTTCTACAATATGAGAAAGATTTTTATCTACATATATTATACTGTTCATATAAAAATTTAAATCTTACATACCAACGTGCTCTACATCTATTGTAATTATGTGTACCATTATGCCTTTGCTGATAGAAATATGTAGTTATAAATACGCCTAATAGAACGGTTCTTCAACAAGAACTAATAAAATTAATATCAATTGACTTCGATACAAATACCCCTACTAAGATAATCTCACAATTTTTCCCGCACTTCAACGTCTGAACTGTAGTTATAATAACTTTTCCAAGAGTCTAGTTTTACTCAATTCATTCGTCCTTCGCGACATATAGCACTTGAAATCGTACTCAAATGGAATGAATGCTTTATGAAATAGAATTATCATTTTGCCTCCTTCATCAACCTCAAATACTTTCGGGGTTTCCGTTATAGCGGTGACATTAGCATAGACATTCCCAAACTAATTTTGAGCTGTCAATACTTTGCTTTCGAGAGTTCCTGTACAGGTTCAATTGAGCACGTCTTCCAATGGCGCTGATCCCCGCTTGGAAGGCGGTGGCATATATTTCCATTCCCCCTATACCTGTTCTTTTGTCAGTTTTAGAACCGTCCACATACCATTTGATGGTGTTTTCTTTTAGGGAGTAGGTGGAGAAGTCTCCTGCCCATTGTCTCTTATTACTTAGCTTCGTAAAAAAGTTCTTTTCGAAACTATATTTCTTTACCATTTCATCGTTCGGTAGACTTAGAACCGAGGAAAGCCCCGGTTGAGATGCCCAAGCGCTCTGGTATGGAGTGTCGCCCCTTCCAGTACTCGCCCTGGTCAGCCTGTACACTGCCGCAAGCGCCACTTCCCCAACCGCTATGTGCAGGGGTGTGAGGTCTAGAATTACCTCTAGGGCCCCAGTTGGGCATGTTCTAGTAGCTCCGATGATACATACGCATGCTAACTGTTGCAGCTTGTCAAGGGCATTCCTCGTTGCGGTTTGTGTGAGATTCTGGAACCAAGTTATTGCCCCGTAAGTGACCATAGGTCTTACTATGCTGGTATACAGCCATCGCAGTATGTTTGGGTTGCAACTCCACGTTTTACCTGCCAGGTTCCGGCATGTCTTCCATGTTTGAAATGTTGCTCTTCCTAGTGAAATCGTGGTTTTCGTTGGAGTCGCTCAGTCCCACTGACCGACCCCATTCATTAGTGATTTTAAAGCTCATTTGTATTAGGTCACAGAAAATTCCCTCAAACTTGCTTTTTTCTATTATTATAATCGTCAACGTATCCTACACATTGTACGCTGAAAACTGTCAGCCTGTTCAGCAGTTCATCTACTACCAGGCTCCACATTAGAAGCGAGCAGTCGCCACCTTGAGGTGCTCCACTAGTTGTTCTGATTTCAATAGCCTGTTCTCCTACTGTCGTTTCAGCTGTCCTCGTGGAAAGCACCTTACTTATCCATCGTATTCCCCTTGTGTGTGTGACGTGTTATCAAACCCTCCTGAAATACATATCTAGAAAAGGGCAGATAGTTGTTTCTCTTTCATCCAGAGTATGATGATTCTGACTAGCTCATGCCGGGCTCATGCGTCGATCTGCCCGTGCTGTATGCATGCTGGCTCTTGTAAAGTGGAGCTTTTTCCGTAATCTCCGCTCTAGAACATAGCATTTTAAGTTCAATTCCAAAGGCAATTGTTACCGTCAACTTTCTGATCGATGACTCATCAGTTGGACTCAAAATCAAAATATTACAGTCATTAGTCATTTCTTTTTAGCGCAAAAGTGGTTAACGCACACGCATCGCACAATATTAATAGAATGGTTAATAATAAATCATGTAAACTGTATGTTATTACTATCGTTTGAAACTATTTTCTCATTCAAATAATGAAGAGAAGATCTATTTGGTCTTCAACAAAAACTTCTGCTTCATCAAACAGTTCTTTTCCTTGCCGGCCATGTTCGGCTATCTGAAAGCAAAGCCAGACAAAACAAAATAAAACCTGTTGCTAATCATATTTTTAGATTGCGATAATACTTTAATCGAGACAAACATATATTTTTCTTGAATATGAATGTTCTAGCTTATAGAGATATGCACATACAGTAGGTCAATAAATTAGTAGATTGCTTTAAACACGAAATATGTAACACATGGAGATTGAGAAACGATTGGTTCCATCACAGTGCGATGAATTAACAAAAAAATAATTTAGGTATAAAAGGTTACTATAATATGATAATTAGTAATAAAATTACACTCATTCGCATACGCATGGTAAAATTCAGCTCTTTTTCGTTAAAAAAAATGAACGAATGAATGTAATTTGTTCTTATAAAATCCAAAAACTTCTTATCTACAACGGAGTCGAACATATATGTAGATGTTTGAAAGCACCTCGATTGGTTACGAAGCGCGACACTTACACAGCAGTTCAATTGTAAGGTACGAGAGCATATTTTGGTAGTTTCAAAAATTCATGACGTCGAAATAACATATTCAAACAATAGGGCATATTTGCAATCTTCTGTCGTTAGTTCATGCATCCCTGACGAAGACAGCCGCTCTTCAACTTCTTTTCGCTAGATACATGTTATGTTCTTTCTTTTTGTTTATCTTAATTTTTCTTTATCATGCCCCACTTCCTTGTCATGGAGAAATAGCAACTTTTGTTTAATTTCGTCTTAGTTTGGAGACTTTTAGAAATGCCAACAAGAACATATTATATATAATTTTCAGAAAGAAATTATTATTAGGAAATTTTATTTTACAAGGATAACATTTTTGTTAGAGCAAAAAAGCAAAAAAATGAAAAAATGTCGCAAAAATGTCATAGCAAACCACAAATCATCGTTTGATCACCCACCGGTTAAATTTTATTTGATTTTCAAATTATATAAAAGAGTTTCAAAATTTATCGCAGTTTTCACAAACTTCAAGAGGTGGTGAAACGTTGGAAATGGTACGGCTTCAATTTTTTATTACCTAAATACACGAAACAATAGAAGTGTACCATTTTCTGCGTTTGACCACCTCTCAATGCTTGTGAAAAGTGCGATAAACTTTGAACTTTTTTATATATGCAACTTCAAAATAATGAAAATAAACCGGTGGGTAGTCAAACGATGATTTGCTATTTTTGTGGTCTAACGACACAGGACAATAAGTCGCACCATTTTCAGTGTTTGAACGCCTCTCATACAGATTGCAAAACGTGCGATAATGTTTGAAAACTTTTATATACATCTTCATCATATCAGATAAAATATTGATGATCAAACGGCTTGCTATGATTGAGTGGCCTGAATCAAGAAGTTGTGCCATTTTCTGCGTTTGACATGTCATTAAAGAAATTAATTTGGTTTTTTCAAAAAAATTATTTGATGGCCAAACATGGTCAAACAATTGTCAATCCTATCCTGTAATAAAAATGTTGTCCTTGTAGTAAAACAAAATTTCCTAATAATTTTCTACTGAAAATTTTGAGTATGTAAAAGGTGAACATGGTCAAACGATGGTCAATCGTATCCCATGAACAAAATTTCTATTTCAAATTCAAAAAAGTGGGCAATCGAAATCTCTGATGGTCAATAGTAATCAATAAATGGTCAATCCTTTCCGTTATTTTTGGGGATTTTTACCACTTTGTGGTACTAACTTGGCAGACCTCATACTAACAACAATTCAAATAGATATTTAATAATACTATGTACAAAAAAACTACATAACAAGTTGTCAATACTGCGGTCGTATTGTCCTCTATTTCTTTGGAATTATGTAGTAATTCTTATTAGTTAGACTTATTAGTTAGACTTACTGTTAGTCCTCGTGAAACGTTACACTTTCGAGTTTTAATTAGCGTTGTTAATATTTTAAATATGTTGTTTGATGTTTGATATTGATGTTACCGGATATTAACTGCATATGAGTCTTGTGATGTTGCCGTACTTTAATTATCACCATTTTTGTTCTCTGAAGAAGCTAATAAAGAATTAGCGAAAGCTTAGATACGAAAAAAGGTTCACGTCTTCTTAATTCTAACGCCAATAGCTGCAATCCCATTAATTCCCTTTACAAGTAATTCTTATATTTGGTAATTACATTATTGTGGCAAGTGGTATTAATTCTGGTAGGGTTTTTGGATCTTGAAAGAAGACATGTTTGTACTTTGAACTTGTTTTTAGGAACTCAGTCGTTCTGGACTAAAGATTTATAAAACTATCTAAGTGTGCAGGACTTGGTTAAGAAAAAAAGTATCTCTCTGTGTTTGACCATCCATAACATCTTTGCAGATATACATCATGAAAAATATCCGGTATCACCTATGCCAATTTTGTGCTCCCATTCATTACATCTTTCACACTTCGTACTATTAAGAAAACGCTAAGCAAATCGTAAATAAAGGAGAACGTGACATAAACAAATATGACATAAAGCTGGTATGTAAAAATAGAGATTTCACTACCAACTTAAATTTCAAATTTTGCGCCATTAATTTGACCTTGATCTGAAACATTAATGAACACGGTGTATATCCCAACGTTTTCCATTTATGTATTTTATCTTTTTGTTTCTACATCGCTATAGGTATCTAAATAAATATAATCTACAATAATATACCAAATTTATCTAATGGCACGCCCCAATTACCACCCACAGCAGAGGATGATCCAGTGCAATGAAGGATAAAAAGATGTATGAACTTAAAGTCCAGTAAAATGATTGAAGACCATAGAGGGAAATATTATCGTCCGAGGTTCGCCAAATTCAGACCGGTAATCGGTTTGATTTGTTGTATGTATGACCAACCGTTGTCTATGACCAACCGTTGTTGTGAGTATTTGTTCATTTACTTGTTAATACATGAAATTACTAAGTCTGAGCGAGAAAAGCCGTTCGTATTACTATTAAATTATGACAAATTATTACTAATGGTGCTTCGACAAATCCATTCCACAAATGCAATATTATTATTATATACATATATTCTCTGTATAAAAACAGCAATTTCAACCGCAACAGGTGCGTCTTCAAAAGACAACTGTAGAGATATGCACAATGCTGCAGGTGTTTAGCCAAGCTGATCTGAATTTTTTGCTGATATACAGGCAAATTTGAGTGTCAGCATAAAGATCTTGGTTATGATTACAGATACAGAAGATAGGTTTAAATTTGACGCCATCAATTATCTGTCCAAATAATATCTTTCATCTTATAATGTATTTGTTCATATTTTTGTAATAGCAAAAAAAGTTTCAGTTTAGTCAAAGTTACACTCAAGAAGATAAAATATCACTGGCGGAGAATTTAGAAACAAAAATACGATGTCTTGGTATAGAAATGTAAAATTTCGCCCACAAGAAAAAACAAAGTTACTATAAAAAACAAAAGCAAATCGGTTAGCATGATAATACAAAATTTTAAACATAAGTAAGGGAATAGTATTCAACTTAAAAAACGATCTTAGAATCCATTATCTCGCGCATTACATGTGTTGGCAAAATTACCTCAGTGATCTCAGGGAAGTTGGATACAAGACCAGTAGGTATATACTTATATGGTTTCGAGAGACGAGATTTTTTTACTTTTCTTGGAGAAGGTACGAAACAAGACGTTTCCATTCATCTTTTCTCATTTTGTAGATTTTATGAGGATTCTTACTTCATCTATGTATATCAGTGGGTGAGATAACATTGCAAACTATAGTCGAAGAACTTATCACCCTCGCGATCCTCGCGATGATCTTCATTCTACGGCAGTATTTTAAGGCACAGCCAATCAATGCACCCTGTAATTAGCGAAAACTGTTGGAGAATTCTAAAGCATTAAGTATTATAATCACTACTCTCGAAAGATAATTTACGCAGAATTCAATGTTGACAATGATTTTTCTACGATTGATTCATGGTTCTTTCTCTTACACTCTTTATTCTGAAACAATCTATAGAAAAGATCTATTAAGCTATCACTTTCAGTATTTTTTGCAAGTCCTGTTTCGTTGTCACAATTTGAAAATATGATTGGCAACCTATGTGACCGACCACTGTCCATCCAACTTAGCAGTATTCTTTTCAACATGCAGCGCAAATTATTACAGTATCAATAAATACCAAATCTTGAGGTAAACATATTCTATAACAAACATCTCACACTCCAAATAAATTCTACTATAGCTCCTTTTATTTCTTACAAGTTCTGAATTCGCAGAAATAATCTATTTGCAGCTTCATAAAAATCATTCATCAATTATCTGTTTTTGAATGTAAGAATATATGGTATAGATTTGCTAATAACTATTTAAAATGGAAAGCTCTTCCAGCTGAATGTTTTAAACATTAATTGTTTAGCATATTATGTATCTATTACCGTTCAATACACACACAGTTTTATATTACATGCCATAACATACTTTAAGGATACGGTAAATTATTTTCGTTGTTATAAGGTATCTATGTAATACACATGCGTTAAATAGCTAGCCGACCTAATAAACTGTCCTTGGACAATAGTAGATAATATTTTCATTAGTTCATCAGTGATATATTTCGCCACCTTAGATATATCAAGACATTGGTATCTATCGTTTAAAGTATTTAGAGCTACGTAAAATATGTTTATAGTAAAAGTGATAAACAATAAGAATGATTAGGTTAGCGTATTTACATTAATAATAATGTAATGTATTATACTGCCACCAAGATAACTCATATCTCATTTAAAACTAGTTTTCTATTAATTCGGATATTCTAATTTATAGGTTTCTTCCAAATGTACCATCTTTTTCAAATTAAATGTGAATTTTTCAACGGAAATCGTGAACATAGTAAATAAAGTCGAATGACTCTAAATAAATTTAGCGTCAAAGCGTCATCTTTTGTAGAGAACGTAAAAGCTTTATTTATGAAATGGGAATTCTCCACGAAAGAAATGTATTTTATTTGAAAAAGACAGTATATTATTAAATTTGTAAATGCACTAACATAGTGCCTATTACGAAGCACTATATTACCAAACCAATGACATAGAAATACATATGTAAAATATACAAAATTTGGTGTTCATGCCATATTTAGTAAATTATATCCAGAAAAATCTAGTTGCAAAATCTTTGTACGGCTATTTAACTAAAGTAAAGATTTATAAGTTGAGATTCAGTTTAAAGCATATCCTCGCCAATTTTCGCACATATGTACATTTCGAATTTGTTACGCGCTATTTATAACAAATTTAAGTTCTTTATCGAACAAATAATATGAAAAAGCGAAGAAAATATGGGCCCAGAACCAAGTACTCCGAAAGCTTAGGGAAATTCTCTAGCATCCTTCAGGCAGGGTATATTTCCGCTTGAAGAATGCGCTATAGAAAGATGGTTTAACCTTAAAAGAAATTACCGGAAACAGGAGATTATCATCCTGACCTAGAGACAAAGAAACATTAATAGGCTGATTTCATACACAATCAGCTTGGGATTGCCTGTCTAAGTTAAACGAGCTAAGCAAGGAAAACAAAGTCATTCTCATGTAGGTGCCGAAACACACCGTAATAGACGTAATAGAAAAATGCAGACAAACTCGCACAAAAGGGAGAGGAAGGACCTCTTTTGGGGCCTGAATCTTTTTGCAGAATCACTCATAGCACAATACTAGAGAAACTAAAAAGGAAGCTGATCAAAGAAAAATCAAGCACTGGTTTGATCAACATGGAATGAGACAAGCGAACCTACAACCACTACAGATTCAATGAACTCATTACCATGAGCAAAGACAAACTTCCCATACTGACAGGAATCCTATTAGGTCAGTGTCAGCTTCAAAGGCATATGAGTAGAATTGGGCTAGCAGAGACAGCAGAATGCCGTTTCTGCGAGGAGTGAGATGAAACTTTTATACATATCCTCTCTGAGTGGGCAGCATTACGTAATTCAAGGGGTATGCACCTAGGATCTGATGAGATAGAAGAGGGAGACTTACCTAACATCAACCCATCGCACATTCTAAACGTTCTAAAGCAGATAGGCAGATAGCAAGTCAGCTACACACAGAGAAAACTTTTCTTGAATTAAGAAAATATACTGTTTTACACAAATATTTTTAATGCTAGAATATTTCTGTTTTGATTCAAACACATTTTCTTGGAATAAGTAAATGCGTTTAATACAATCTAGACTATATTTGTTGTAAAATACGTATTTG
The DNA here is from genome assembly GCA_023690525.1 of Holotrichia oblita. Classification (NCBI taxonomy): domain Eukaryota; kingdom Metazoa; phylum Arthropoda; class Insecta; order Coleoptera; family Scarabaeidae; genus Holotrichia; species Holotrichia oblita. The sequence goes on along the minus strand of CM043017.1, from coordinate 98,623,028 downwards.
ATCTGAATAACTTCCCTATTTGTGAAATGGCTGGATTGCAAATTTCGAGCAGCTGCATTCGAGATTATATGTGTATATGAAGCGTTTATACGTGCATTTTTATCTGCGTGCACGATTTTGCAAGAATTACTCGTGTTGCACCGACACTGCCCTAGAGTCGCGTCATATGACGTAATCACTGATTCTGCCCTCGCTCAGAGCTAGTGCAATACGTGTAACATAGGTATGTCGATAAAACTGGCGTTAGGGCTTTAATGCTTTGTCGAGATGAACTGCTCATCGCAAAAAAAATGAAAATCTTTATAAAAGTAAATACCTAGTAATACGTATAAAGGAAAAGTAGATGAAGAATTACGCCAGAAACTATTACGTACAATGATTGTTTAATTATTATTCATTTCTGAAAATGGTCTTTTAGTGGACAAAATATTTTGTATAAAATACGCAACAACGTATTTCATGGATGATGATTAGGAACAATTCGTATCATTATCTGTATCTGAGAATATCATAAAGTAGTATGTTTTAAAATTTAATAGGAATTTGCAGAATATTTTCGGCCACAACGATTACCCGATAAAATATTGACTGTATGCATTTATATACCTACTTGCCCATTGTATGCTTATCGAAAGTACAATAAACTGAATAACTTGTAATAACTTCAGATTGCACTACAAGTGGCCCCGTCAATTTTGAGAGGTCCAGTTTTTCGCACTCAAGGTCAAATGTAGTGACGCTCACATGCCGTCACTTCGACGTAAGCAGCACGAAATTTACCAGTGGAACACGTATAATTTTTGCTTGCAGCGAGTGCTAAGACCAGTGGAACAGCCAACACCGAGTTAGTGCACTTTTAGTGCGCTCTAAATGTCCGAGTGGAAAACGCTATTAGATACGTATAAGTTTTTTTATAGTTAAGGCGTAGACATTTGCAGTAATAAAAGTACATATTTAATAATGCATTATGTGAAGTATATTTTAGCTTCATGGGAATTGGAGGAATAATTTCGCCCAAACGTTGTACTTGAAGTAAATCCATTGGCTAAACTTCCGAATGTCGACCACTGAATTGGCAATTTATAAGCAATTTAACGGAAAGTACAGGTTTTACTGAGTCCAAAACAGACCCCCGTTTCTTGCGGAGATCAGTCTAAGATACCTAAAAATCGTTCTAAAAAGTGTTATTCCTAGGTTATGTTTCGCTAGTGTTTTGACATTTCTGCGAAGATTTTCACATTAGCGAAACATAACCTAGAAATAACACTTTTTAGAACGATTTTTAGGTATCTTAGACTAATCTCCGCAAGAAAAGGGGGCCGTTTTGGACTCAGTAAAACCTGTCCTTTCCGTTAAATTGCCTATAAATTGTATTGTATAACATACGGAAGTCTTACAAATACATTATATTCTTACATTAAAACAATGTTGTTTTGCGTCAAAACAATTTTCTTAGATAATAAAATTCTTGTGATAACACAATATAGTTTTGCGGATATACAAATACGGGATTGTTTTGAACTGAAACAGTCTGTTTTAACTCAAGATAATATTTCTCTGCGTGTATAAAGCCGAGAAACTCGCAACCACACAGAAAGAAACGGGGGACAGAGTAGACCTTTTAGATCGCTGGTGACTATAACCTAACGCATTATTATACATATGTACATGATAATACATACTTAAATATATTGTTATATAAAAATGTGACAGTTAAGTTTTATATGACAAATCACTAAATTCAAAGTAATATTTCTTTTAAAATGATTAAGTTAGCAACATATTTGTGATGCTTAAGTTCATCGTAGTCGTTATGAACACTACGGTAAATCTGGTGGACGAAATGATAGAACAACACATGATATCATAGTATTCGCCCCAAATTTCGAAAACATCAATCCATCCAAATTTTGTATATGATATTTGTATTAAAATGCAGTTAATCAAGTATTTATCTCTAGCGATCACTATTCCGTTAGTGAAATGATGATTATGTTGTTCAACTATTTAAGCAGAATTCTATATATTTGCTAGTATACTATTTATGAAATACTAGTAGATATGAATTTAATGCGATGCAATTAAACTTAATGCAGCAATCAAAATGAAATGTTTGCACACCAAAATGAAAAGAAATCTGTGTATTCAAAAGTAGTTAATAACGTTTGTAGTATTTGTACAGAAGTTCACCTAATTCAGCCGACCTTATATCTCCTCTAATCAACGAGAATTATATGAAATAATCTCGAAAAAAATCTTGTATATGTAAATAACAGGCACAACAACATAATATCGATACTATCTTACCCCTCGACGACAATACAGAAAAACAATATAAAAGAAAAAATTAAAGCACGAAGTAAATGTTCAATAATACCGCAATAAAGCTGATGCTACATTAATTCATTAGATTTCTTTGTTGTTTCATAATAAGTACGTATGTATGTATAACTCCAAAGATGAGTATCTATGTAAAAAAGACGTAAATACATGCAGGAAACACTATTTAGAACATATTTTTTTATATCTTCGGGTTCTTACGTTGAATATAAAATATCTTTAGTAGTTTATATAATTTGTCTGATATTTACGTGATATTTATTTTGCACAAGTAAAGGCAACATTGCAATAGATGCCTACTTTAAGTATGTACACTTAATATACACCGTACCATATACTGGATAAGAAAATAAAACGTTCCATTCAAGAGAAAAGGAAATGGATTAGTCTAGACTTATATAAATACAAGTCCTATGAACGCGTATATTTTGTCGGCTTTCCGATTAGGACCTTTGACACGAGTAATAAAATAAAAGAACATCAAATATCTCAATACACTTCATTTAGATATCTAAACGTCTATTAACAATTTTTCAGAATATTTATATATTTTTTGTTTAGTGCACAGGTGTTATTTCTATTTATAATACCATACACACGTATATATTTTCATGATGCTTTTACGTTTATTACTCAAAAATACGTTTAATAATCCAACTGTTTACTAATTACTTGACTGATATATCCTAAATTTGATTTCCCGCTAAAGTGTAATACAATACAACAATACTAAGTATAGAAGTATGAACCGGAAATGTTTTAGTAAAATTGCACGTCTTGTTATTTGAAAAATTATAAAAAAAATGTATTAAAATAGTCTCCATTGGAATTTATATATTTTTCCCACCTCTTCGGCAGGTTATGAATGCCACGCCAAAAACACAGTTCTTCCTTTAACGCAAACCAGTTGTCGAGCAATTTCATATCTTCGGCATTTAAATCGAATCGGCGAGTGCATGTCCCAATGATGCGAATAGATGGTAATCAGTAGCTGAGCCAAGTCTGGAGAATAAGCCGCATACGCTAAATATTTCCCAATTGAACGCCTCGATCCTATCCGTGACTCGTTTTGCTATGTGTGAGGCGGCATTATCATCAAGCAAAATGACTTTATGTTGCCTTTTTGCATATTCCGGTCGTTTTTCACGTATTGCTTGATTCAAATCGATCATTTGTTGTTGGTAGCGATTGGTGCTAACGGTTTCGCTAGGTTTTAGTAGCTCATAATATATTATACCCTTTTGATCCCACCAAACGCACAGCATTGTTTTCTTTCCAAAACGATTTGGTCTTGCAGTGGATGTTGATGGTTCGCCTGGATTCACCCATGATTTACGACGCTTAGGATATCCACTTTTCATCACCTGCCACTATTTGACCAAGAAATGATTTTCTTTTACATCTGACGAGCAGTATTTGACAAGTGGTTTTTCGATTTACTTGCTGCCTTTCACTCAGTTCGTGTGGTAGCCATTTTCCCACTTTCTGAATCTTTCCCATAGCTTTCAGACGAAGAGATACTGCTTTTTGCGTCACGTTTAATTGTTCTGCGAGTTCTTGTTGAGTCTAAGTATCGTCTACATCGAATAAGGCTTGCAAGTCCTTGTCTTCAAACTTTTTCGGTGGTTTCCCACGCTCCTCGTTTCTCACGTCAAAATCACCACTTTTTAATTTTTTCAACCACTCAAAGCTGAGTTTTACCAAGACCATGTTCACCGTATGCTTCAACAAGCATTCTATACGATTCTGCAACAGTTTTCTTCAAATGATACCAGAAAACCAATGCTGTCCACAAATCATAGTTCGTAGGCACAAAACTCGACATGTTTGAGGTTATAGAAAAATATACCGGTGTATGAAAGCAGAAGTTATTGTGTGTCGATAAACTTCGTCAGTTTTTAGAGGGGGAAGGTGGCGCTACCGAAGTGGTCTTACAGTCTTTAAATTGATATCAAGCGCCATCTATAGGGAAATTCCGGTTTCATACTTCTATACCTGGTATGTTTTACAATCAGGCCAATTCGAATCTAAAATATAGAAAGAAAATCAAAGAAATAGCCTACCTACAAACGCAAATGCAAACAATTATAAAAAAAATACATTTCAATTTTTCCGCTTTTATTAGTCTGTATTTCGAGGTATAGAAATATCATATTTGTTCGGCAATTGCGTTTTCCAAATAAATAAAATATATTCAAATATGTATGTAACCAATTCTTTATTAAAAACTGCAGTTAGCTCCAAAATATATACAACCATCCAAATTTAATTGATCATACGCAGGTAAAAATGTATGTCATCGCGAACTTCTGTTAAAGGACTATATTTCATTAACTAAATGTTTGGTAACTGGCCTCAGTAAGTTTGTTATTATTTTCTGAATATATTTAGACATTTAATTATTTAGACCTTCGCTTCTTACTTTGTTAAGATTGAAAATCTCTATGGTATACTTCTTAAACTAACCCAAAGAAAACCAAAAATTCTATTCAGAAGGGGACATATTGACTCTATTTTCGCAGCTAGGTTTGTCCAGAGGGACACAATTTTTTTAAGCATTTAGTGATTATTTGAGCAGTTACATCATTGCTTGTACTCCAGTTTAAATTCGATTACTGATCGTGATACGCCGAATATAATAAAGAAAAGTATTATTCTAGAATATTTAATATTTCGAGTTCTACCTCCAAATAGTTTTAAATGATGATCACGTCAGTAAATTTGGCTATATCAATACAAAAATACATCCAGAGAGGCTTTCTATTAATGAATGTTTCGAGTATTATAAATTAATTCGAACTGTTGCATCTGCCTTTGGGCAATTTCCCAGCCAAAGCATTTATTCATATTCTTTGAGTTCGTAACAAGATCGGTAATAACCCTTCTAAACTATGAGATTTATTTAATGCCAAAGCTGTTCTTTTCGATGTGTTGAAATTTGGAATAGCCTCAGCTTCGTCGCAGCCACTCAGATACTTCATCATACCGAGTAGTAAACTTTCCTATCTTGAAATATAAATAACTATCTCTGCTGCGAAACAAGTTTTTCTGAAAATGTCTATACATATAATGGAAATATACTTAATTTTACCAAAACAATTAGTATAGTGACATAATAATTATTTCGGTCATACGACATTCGAATAACTATATACATATATAAAATTAATATATGTATTTTTTGACATTTATGTACTTATCTTTTAATTCCTGATTTATTTCCACTTAATTACATTTAATTTAATTTTTATGTACTTATCTTTTAGCACAATTTAATTTCTATACACGTATCGAAAACCTTAATTACATTTCTACCAGCATTGTACACATGTTGTAGTCAATTTGTATAGATAGATATATGTAATAACGTACTAATGACGTATAAATATATATAAGAAGCGTGTAAAATGCACATAAATTACCACAGCTTTCAATATTAATAATATCCATTAACTTATAGCGTAAGCTTTTGTACAATGGCACGTAATATGTTGTTGATAAATCTCAATGGAGACCTAGGCACTGATGCGCAAATAACCATACTATTTTCAGTAGACATATTATTCATGTCAACATATTGTGACGTTCCAATAAGTTCGAATAGTTTTCATTAATTCTATTGTATTATGGGAGCGGCCTAATTAAGGAGTATGACTGATGAATGAGCTTGAATCATAAGGTAAAGGTTTACAATAATAATCTATATGAATCGTTTTGTTCATTTATATGTAGCACAATACCTGATTAAAATTCAATATTACATGTTATTAGCTCTGATCTACCAATTTAATTAATTAACCGCAAATTAAATGAAACCGTAATATTTATTTTATTCTCCTAAAACGTATTCAAATTTTTGTGATAGATTTGAGTAAAAAATATGTAGTGATTTCGTATCTGCGCTAACAGTAACGTATATCGTTTCTCAGAGAGGAGTCGTAACAATCAAATAAGCTTGAACATAAAATATAAATGAAATAGGGAAGGTTCATGAAAAGGTAGTAAGTTTATGATTGCTTTGTCTAGGAGAATATGAATAATAAACTCGTCTAAATAGTACCTTTCTCCACTAGCCACAAGTGTAGCTGGTAAATCAATCTGAGGACGTTGATATCTGCAAAGTGGAGGAAGTCTATATACATAAATCCTTTACATCTTCGCAGCTGAAAGTTTCTGAAGAGTATAGCCATTTTTAAACTCTGCTAAATGCCTTCAAGGTTCGATAAATGTTAACAGGTGAGTGGTCAAACGATGATTTCTTGTGATTTTTCTTGATAATTGCTAACAAATTGCAGATATAAAAATGCATTTGTATTCAACGATGCTGTTTGTATTTCATATATAACTTATTACTTTATTGTTATTATCATTTAATATCAATATCTAATCACACTAATACACATATGTACTTATCCATATGTAAAATTATGTGATAATTCAAGGAAGTTTACTTAAAATTAAAAGTGAGAATATCTTAGGTGCGAAATAAACATTTACATCATAAATACTATCATATCAGCTGTCTAGCTTACAATATTGTGTTGTAGAAACATCTAACAATGATCTGACGTATTATCCTTATTCTTATATATAAAAACATAAATTTTAGTTTCGAAATTAGGAATTAAACAATCATACTGTGGAATAGAATCAAATATTTTTTATTCTCAGGACATTTAAGCTATTTGAAGGTAACTTTATGATTGATATATTAAGACAATGAATAGGTTAAAATAACTTATAAATTTATACTCAAAAAGTATTTATAGATTATTGTACCCAGCCTACTTTTGAAATAAAATCCATTTGTACAAGCTTTTAAAATAAATTAAAAATATATCCGTCGAATCCGTACTATTTTTTGAGTAATTATAATATTCTGATTGTTAAGCAATACAATAAGAAACTGTATGTCACATTTAGTGGTAGAAAATTAAGTAGACCTGAAATTCTAACTTGGTATGTGTTCGACAATATGAAATTAGGAACCAGCAATTAAATTCAGTAACAATAGTTCTTAATGCTGCCCACTTTCATAAACAGATCTAATATATCTTATGATTGCTTCGAATTCAATCGCAATTAGAGTCTTGTCTATATAGTTTGACGAGTCACAAATAAAGATTGAATCCGCAGAATGATACAGTTTTTCCAGCTCAGGAAGTCATGATATGCTAAGTCTGCAAGAAATGTGATACATGTCTTCTGGCTGATGTAGATTGACTACAAAGAACTGAAAGTGTAGTGATCTTTTATCCGAAATAAAGCCGTAGATCCACATATATAGCAATATCAGTCGACGTTTAATTGTTTCTTATTTAAGACAAATGAGGCTCAAAAAGGACTTTCTAAAAAACACCAATTACATCTGCTGGCTGTAGTGTGCAAAATTTCACGATAAACCTGTCGCAAATGCCTCCAACAACATCTATAGAGGAACTAAAAACAGATGTTACATTGAATAATATAAGCAATTGCAAGTAACTATTATCATGTACTACCATTATACTGCAACACTAAACCACAGAACAAAAGTCGGGAAATACAACGAGATACAAATTAACAAAAAAGTAAATAAGTAATATACTTATATGAGCAAATTTTGTACATATTGGGTACTTAGTTAATCGTACGACTTAAATAAACAATTCCGCTGAACACGCGGTTTTATTTTCCATTTATTGGCACCTACTTTAAACTTAGATTTTGCATGCCGGATATACAAACCAGAACTTCGTGCATTTTAATTGTATTAAACCAAATATTGTCCGAAATATTTATTAACGCGTGCAGCATGAAGTACCTTCTAATATTTATGTACATCTTACATACCAGCAGTATTCGCAAACGTTTCAAATATAAATATACTATCCCGAATCTTGATTTATATTTCTGGAATTAGTTACTGTTCTAAGGATGCAAAAGCATTGGCGTATGCCAAATAGCTAGAAATCCATCTGAATCAAGCAGACGTATTGTTATAACAAACAAGTTATCTTCTAGAAGTTTGCTTTGTTTAACCTGAAAAAGTATATTTAAAGATAATGTAAGCAAAGATACCTAAAATTGCAAATGTTTATAAATATAGAATTAAATATAATTAATTTGAGACATGAAGTCATTTATTAATTACATATCCGTCATATATACGCGGAAATATTCATTCGAAATCTTTTTAGTTCATTTTAAAAAGCTATTCTGTTTAAATTAGTCAAAAATGTAGAAATTATATGTAGCACAAAATTTTAATAATGGCTACTTGCTAATTGTTGTAAATCATTTTCTTCTAAGTAGCTATAATTCTAGAAAAACAATAACATAACATGCCTTCGCCTGATTTAATATCTAATCTAATTTTTGAAGAAATATTATAAACCGAGAAATAATGCAATACGGAAATGGATTATTTTACGTACTACTAATTAACTTTTTTGATATTATACTTTATACGTCGGCCAAATTGTAGCAACATCCATTTAAAATATGGCGTTAGTTGTGTAGATAAGGACAGATTTCAAAACAATAAATGAATGAAATATTTTCTCTTACAGATTGTACTGATAAATTTAATGTGTGCGTTATCTTTTTAGGATAACCATAAGTGAATGAACATATGTACATACGTATATTATATATACTCGTATTTAAAGATAGTTTAAAGTTATACAACCCAATTTGATACCTATTTAACGTACAGCATCAGAGAGCATCAAATTTACTAGAATTTTGTTGGTGCCTAGTATTA